>JAYWMT010000299.1:600000-941917 GCA_039090855.1 Macrothele yani
TTTCACTCGTGTTCACATGGGACGTGTGGCATATCGCTCCATCCTGTTGAAAGTACCACGTTGGCAAATCGATGTCTGTTAATAAGTGCACAATGCTCACATATGACACTCAGTTTACTACGCTCCTGAAGAAAATGGGTGCTATTAGTGTGGTTCGGGACACAGCACATACGACACTGATTCTTGCAGGATGTTGTGCGGTTTCGTGTAATTCATGTGGATTACACGAAACCGCACAACATCCTGCAAGAGCCCAGACGCGGAAGTTACGGGAATTGACATATCTGTCGAAATGAAACCATGCTTTGTCAATGAACCATGTAAAATACGAAATGTTCGGAATCGCGGGTAAAATATCAGGAACCAGTAACAATAAGACACATACTTCTCAAGGTCCGGTTCTTCCGACTGTTGCACAGGTGACGTACCCTACGTATGAAACAACGCTTTCTTTACGGCTCTTTGGCAGGTGGAAATTTAATACCCAGTTTCTTGTGACAAACGCCGTAGTGACTTCTTTGGTGATGCTAGCAGCCTGTGCTTCACTTCTTCGATTTTTTCTTCCGCTAAAGAAGGGCGCTATCGGTGCTTTCAAATTTCTTCGCTAACCTGGCGATGTAGCGTTTCCCCGGTGCTTTTCTTCCTCCAAACTTCTTCAGGAACTCACGCTGCGTTAAAGACATTAATATTCAATAACGTTTCACAATAAACATCCTCCCCGCAACGGCATACACAGACACTCTAAACGGCGTTCAACGACACACTAAAACACGCAGATTTCCTGTGGACAGTATTAGCGTGCCCCGCTGTCTAGTGGGCGGACGTCACTATGAATCATCGACTTATCAGGAAAATATCTCCCGCGCATTACTCAAGGATCAAGGTAACTTGTAAACCAAACGTCACGTTTCTATGTAGAGTAGGAAAAATACAATAGTTGGCTCCTTGGGGGAGACTACCTAATGAAACACCCTGCGTAAAAGGCGGTACGAATTTAATGTTGAACGCCAAGATATTCTTACCTCTCGGTCTTAATGCCTGCTTTTTTGTTTTCATTAACACACGTTTGACAGGCATTTCAAACGAATACAATTCTTTACCTAATTAGTGTCTATTACGCCACCTCATTTGGTAAGCGGCGTGGAGAAATATTCAGACAATACGTTGAAAGCACCGACACTTCCTATAAAAGTATTTATATTAATATATATTAAGTTTTAAATAAATTACTGCTTACCAAAGCAAGGTGTGTGTTAACATTCGACTGAAACATTTATTCTATCAACAGGTTTTCATCAGGGAAATTTCGAACATGAATTACTCGCTAACCCCCAAGAATGATTTTTACGTCAAGCACCTATTTAGACCTTGTTGTATGGAAAATTTTCTTGCACCGGACGGTTTTAAATATGAGTGCGTAGCTGGATTTGTGACAAAGTTAAATAACAAGTTAGACGTCGCTGAATTTATTGTATTTTTTAATCCTTTCCGACGCGAATAAAGTTATTAAAGTTATTCATAGTCAATGATGCCATTAAGAGAAAAATGCAAACCAGATTTCAAAAATTGGCAGATCATTCAGAAGTAGAAACAGCTACTTATTTACACCTGCGAATAAAAGGATGTCTCCAGAATTTAAAAAATTCTGCACAAAAATGTTTCTCGTAGAAAAAGGAAATTATCTGAAAACAAAATACTTTCAAATCGAACAGTTAAAAAAAAGAAATACAGAGAAAAAACATGATATAATTCAAGGCCTCATAGCAACAGAGAAAAGTTGAAAATTTGCAAAAAGTGGTCTTATGAAAAAGCTTCGTATTTTAAGATAAAATAACTTTTTTAAGTACGTCTCCAGGAAGCACAAAGAGCGAAAGGTAAAAGTCAAACTTTTACAAAACTTATCGGGGAAGTTGTACATTATTAAAAGAAGATAATGTTCCCTACCTCTATTGCAGCGAAAGGTGCACAGTATTAAACAAGAAAAATGACACCGAATTTTCGGGTGTAATAAGCCCGTCTTTTGAATCCGTTCTGACGTAAATTAAATTTATCAAAGCTATTCAAAGTCAATGGAATCGGTATCGAAAACAATAGTATCTGACGGAAGAAAGAAGTTTTTAATCCCTCAGATATTGCTGCAAACGGAATCGTGAACTTACGCGCTCTGGTTGCAGACTTGTGCGTTAAGAAAAGCATGAATTTATATGAGAAACATTTCGCACCGGAAACGCTCTCCAACACCGAAATAATTTTTCAAATCAGACTCTTACAAACATAGATATCGACAAAAATAAGATGTTACTTTACGTCCCCTGGTGGGAAACCATGCATTATTTTAAGAAGAAAGTATTCTCAAAAGGTTTTTCCATAAGAGCGGTATCGGTCCAAGGAAAAACAATTTAGTCGAATTTTCAGGAGCCCAGATTTTGCTACAAAAACATCAGAAGCAGAAATTAACACTTATGCCACTTGGTGGCCAAACCATCCTTTACCAAACATTAGAAATTATGTGAAAAATATTTTACATCTGGTCTTGTGTGCGATAATTTTTCAAGTCAGAGTTTTAGAAGCAGAAATAACGCAAAAAACGCAATTTACCTTTGTGCCCCCTAGGGAAATCTAGAATTTACTTGAAAATTTTGAATTGATGGGAAAAACATTTCACATCGGAAACACTATCCAACAAAGAAGGAATTTTTCTAATCGGACTTATTGAAGTAGATATATTGACAAAAAATAAAATATACATCTACGCCCCCTGGCGTAGAAACTATGCATTATTTCAAGGAGAAGCTGTTCCTAAATTGAGTGTCGACATAAGTAGTATCGGTCAACAAATGACTTGTTTTGCAATCGAGATTTTAGAAGCTCATATTTTGCTGCAAATGCATCAAAAGCGGAAATTAAGACTTACGCCCCCTGGTGGCCAACCCATTTTTTACAAAAATTAGAAATTACGTGCAAAAGATTTCCCATTAGGAGCTGTATCCGGTGCAGAAATAATTTTTCGAATCAGAGATTTAGAAGCAGAGATATAGGGGGAAAAGCAATTTACCTTTACGCCCCTAGCGGAAAGTCTATGAATTACTTGATAATTCTGAAATTATATGAAAACCATGTCACACTGGAAACACTATCCAACAAAGAAGGAATTTTTCAAATTGGACTCTTAGAAGTAGAGATATTGACAAAAATAAGATATACATATACGCCCCCTGGCGTAGAAACCATACATTATTTTAAGAAGAAAATGTTTTTACAAGGCTTGTCGACATGAGTAGTATCGGTCTACAAACGACGCTTTTTTCAATCGATATTTTAGAAGCTCATATTTTGCTGTAAATGCATCAGAAGCGGAAATTAAGTTTTACGACCCCTGGTGGGCAAACCATTTTTTACAAAAAATAGAAATTATGTGCAAACGATTTCCCATCAGGAGCTGTATCCGGTGCAGAAAGATTTTTTCAAATCGGAGATTTAGAAGCAGAGATATAGGGGGAAACGCAATTTACCACTACGCCCCCTAGTAAAAAGTCCATGAGTTACTTTAAAATTTTGAAATTATATGTAAAACATGCCACTTTGGAACTGCTATCCAACAAAGAAGGAATTTTTCATATCGGACCATTAGAAGCAGAGATATCGCCAAAAATAAGATATACATCTACGCCCCTGGCGGAGAAACTGTTAAATATTTTAAGAAGAAAATATCGCGAAAAGGTTTATCGCTGGGAGTGGCATCAGTCCACGAAAGAATGTTTTCAATCGGTATTTTAGAAGCTCAGATTTTATGGCAAATACGTCAGAAGCAAAAAATAATTCTTACGCCCCCTGGTGGCCAAAGTATTCTTTACCAAAAATTTGAAATTATATGCAAAACATTTTGCATCAAAAGTTGTATCCGCTGAAGAAAAAGTTTTTCAAATCGGAGTTTTAGAAGAAGAGATATATCGGTAAAAATGTAATTTACTTTTACGCCCCCTAGCGGAAAATCTATGCGTAATTTGAAAAAGTAACTACATCTAAAATATTCTTCGATATAAATGGATTCGAAAGATAAAAGATTTTTTTCAATCGGATGTTTAGAAGCAAATATGTGGAATCAAACGTATTTTTGAAATTGACATCATATGCATTTACGCCCTCTACCGGCGAAATTGTACATCGTAAAAAAAACTAGATAAAGTATCATCATTCACATAATTCAAGCTTCCCAATGCAAAAAGAATTTTTTAAATCGGGCTAATGGTTGCAGAGATATCGTGAGTACAGGCGGACGGACGGACGGACAAACCGGAAACATAAGCACGATCTTTTTTTACAAAAGACGTGCTGAAAAATAGAAAGGAAAAATTCCTATATAGTGTTCTTAGAAGCGGTGATATAGCTCTGAACAGAAGAACAAAACACCGCCTCGCAACAGAACTGTGAACTAGAAAAAATTCCACAAGGTAAATCAAACGGATATTTCAGAAACCAATCGTGTCAATGATTTTACATGAATCAATCGTGAATCAATCAAGAATTTTTCAAATCGGACATTTTATTTTTGACCATTCGACTCTCAGATTAGGAGACCCAGAGAAAAATCTTTTATAGAGGCTCATACGTAGCAAAAGTTTTGGCCCGAAGATCGCAACAGAACAGCGTTCCAATGGACGGACATGAAACTTAAGAGTCGAAACCGTAAGAGTCCACCTTTTTTCATTTTTTTTATTTTCTATTTTTCATGACTTTAAACTGAGATCAGATCAGATCATACTATACCGTGCAAATTAATTGGAACAAGCTATTTTATTCTCAGAATTGTAATGTGATTGCCAGTTGATGTCGGAAACCCACGTAAACTGGTTTTTATCAGCTGTGAGGTGGTTTGACTGTTGGAACTTGATAGTAAGAATGTGGTTTGACCGGTTTTAAACAGGAAATAGGCACTTCAGCTTCAGTTGTGAGCTTTCGTGTGTGACAGGTGGATGTTAGTTTTTGCTCTCTGTGAGTACGTGTTGCTTCTGTGTATTGAAAAATGGATATTTCCCCAAGGAAGCGTGCAAAAATAATTGCTCTGAAGGATCACACTTGTATGACAGTGAGAGATATCGCTTCTGCAGTTGGTGTAGGCAAATCAAGTGTAGCAAGACTGCTTACGCGATACAATGCATCTGGATCATCGTCTCCAAAAAGGAGAGGTAAATGTGGAAGAAAACGAAAAGAACTCCACGAACCGATAAATATATAATTAGAAATCGAAAAATGAATTAAAAAACAACAAGCACCGACCTTCTAAGAAATTTATTGGCTAGTGGTTGTTAGGTTAGTGATGCAACTGTACGCCGTAGGCTTCTGGAAGTTGGCCGGAAGGCAAGAAGACCAACGAAAAAACAATATTTGAATGCGAAAATGAAGATAAAACGTTTAGCATGGGCCGAAAAATATAAATCATGGACTGCTGACGACTGGAAAAAGGTAATTTTCAGTGATGAAACTCATTTATTTGTGCAGGGTTACCAAGCAAATGTCGTTAGACGAAGCAACTGTGAACCCTTAAGACCTGAGCATGTCAAACAAACTGTAAAACACTCTCTGAAACAGATGTTTTGTGATTTTTTCACATTAAATGGTACTGGAAGCTTAGTTCCTGTTCAAGGTATGACGAATTCAGCCAAGTACGTAGAAATATTACAACGTAGGATTGTTCCATTCTTGCAAACTTTTGACGGGACATTTCAACATGACTTGGGCCCATGTCACAATTCGAAATTGGTCAAGAATTTCATGCTGGAAAATCAAATTCATTTGCTTGATTGGCGTGGAAATTCACCAGACTTAAATCCCATAGAAAACTTGTGGAATATTTTGAAGAGACGTTTAGGTAAAATGGACTGTACAACCAAAGAACGCATGATAACGAATGCTTATAAAAGGGTGGTTCCACGATTATGAAGTCAAACATAAGTGGAGTCAATGCCAAAACGAATTCAAGAGGTCATTTCTGCTAAAGTAGGACATACTTCATATTAATACAGGTATTTATCAGTGTATATGAAGGCATAGAATGATATAAAGGCATAGTTTTGGAAAAAAGAGTGATTCTTTACTTTGTCCCAATTAATTTGCACAGTATAGTATGTAGAGGATTTTAAGAAGGGAGTGTATGACCCTAGGTCTTAAACAGACCTTAGAAATAGGTAGCTAATAGATTTGGGCTAGAGTACCCGATAGAAAAGTCACACGGAAGAGATGGGGAAACGGGGAGGAAGACGCCCTTATTTATTACGGAGGGGGGCAGTACACGGTGTCCAACGGCTTGACCCCAACGCACGGCGGATATATAGTGGTTCGAGCCTGAGGTTTCTCCGTGGCAGATGCGAACGCTGACAAGTAGGCCATCCACGGCTTACGAGCTTACAACCAGTGTTTTATAGCCACTGGATTTTTTTAGAGAAGGTTCTTGAAAAATTTGGAATGTTATTAAAATCACGTGGAAATTACTGCTTGGCTATGAAAGGGAAGTTAAATTATATGTAATTTAAAAAAAAATCATCCGCAAGAAATGTGAAAATATTTAGATAAATACTTTTATGGGGACTTTTCTAATTACTTTATAACACCCATGTTCAGAGAAAATAGTATATTTAGCCTTGAAAGTGCCGTTAGGTATATGAGTTTTATATCCACTGGTATTGTATCTTGTGACAGACGCTATCGTAGTTTCGTGGGGACTTTTCTAATTACTTTATAACACCCATGTTCAGAGAAAATAGTATATTTAGGCTTGAAAGAGCCGTTAGGTATATGAGTTTTATAGCCACTGGTATTGTATCTTGTGACAGACGCTATCGTAGTTTCGTGTGGACTTTTCTAATTACTTTATAACACCCATGTTCAGAGAAAATAGTATATTTAGCCTTGAAAGTGCCGTTAGGTATATGAGTTTTATAGCCACTGGTATCGTATCTTGTGACAGACGCTATCGTAGTTTCATCTTCGGTGCTGTTCAAAAAGCGAGAATTAAACCTTTGTATCTTCTCCTCTGTCATTCGTCTGATTTGGGTCAGGGTACGGTTCCCAGCAAGGCATGGATGTTGTGTTTGTCTTACCGACCGCGTTCTTTTACTTCTCTGGAACGCGTGCCCCTAAATTTGGGACGGGCGACTGCTTATAACTCATTGTTTTGCTCAAGATTATCGTTAAACCTCCAATATGCATATATTGGATGACTTTAACGTTAGGGGCCGGTCCCGGATAACTCAATGCCACTTATACCACTGGGTCTACGGGTGTGACCATCGAACGGAGGCACAGGATTCCCGTTAAAATAACACTACCTCACGCAGACTACCGACGTCACAACAGCCGAGATCAAAATTGAAGGTAATGCTTCCGGCATATTTTAACGAAGAAGGTCTTGTTCCCATAAATAGTTTCTAAGATTAAGGCAAATTTCTACGAGGATGTTTTCCAATCGTCCACGAGAAGTAGTGAATTGGAAAAGATCAGAAAAATCGATAAACTGACACCATTGATAAACAGATGCCACCAACACCACGGCAATGCGCTATGTCACAGTGCACTTTTCATTGTATTCATTTCGTACTCACTATAAAAGTCCAAAATCTGTACACGAGTTGATCAAAATAATGAAAAGATTTCCTGTTTGTGAATAAGTCTTTAATGAGAAGCTGTAACCCCACTTCGGACTTTCAGGAGAGAAGCAGTTTGATGTGGAATAGACTTATATAAGCAATGCATGTATGACGATAGAATTTAGTACCCTTCTCCCTGGAAAATATATTTCGACTATGCCAGTGATGTTGGAAGTGGAAAACGTGATCTGGTCTGTCATACCAGATATCCCACAAATGCTCAATAAGATTAAGGTCGGGAGATTGTGGTGGTCTTGGTAACTGCTATACTTCACCAAGCTGTTCGTGAATCTGCTGTACCTCATACTCATTTCACACGAAAGCAGTTCACTAGAACTGATTCCGTGTAGTGGATGTCGTGGAGAGAAAATTGTGGCAGTTCAATGATCTGTGAACGTTACACGGATACAACTTGCGGCTTAATAGATGACAAGATTTTCATATTGAACACTGCCTTTTTTATTTGTAGGTTTAACGAAGACCTTAAATAATTCTATGGGTTCTAATCCCCGATCACTGGGGGAATCAAAGATTATACTCCAGAGAACGGAGCAATCCAATACGGTAAAAGAAACACCAAATACTTTTCCACTCCTTAACCGACCACAATAAAGCAAAAGACTCAGTGACTATCTTTAATGGCCACCATATTTTCAAGAGGGGCGTACAGAGACACTGCGAAACGCACCTGAAGCTTAGTGCAGTTTATTCATGACAGTTTTCAATCCAAGTATTTTTATATACATAAAACGTTTCTTTAAATTACTGCATACTAAAGCAATTTATGTGTATGTATTATTAATTTATGTGTAAGCATTATGTTTTAATCAGGGAAAGTACGAACAGCGTGAATTGTTCGCCATTCTGACCAAAGATTTTACGCCAAGCTTGATTTTTGACCTAAAACAATAAGAAAGAACAGTAATAGAAAGACTAAAATATTTTTACACAGGGTTTCATGAAGTGTGAATACGCAGCTGGGGTTCTGCAAAAATTCAGTAACAACATAGAAGATACCTAATTATCGGTTGCAATGAGAACATCTTTTGAATCCATTTCGAAGGAATAAAGTGCATGAAAGTTGCTCATAACCAATGCTACAGGTTAGAGAAAAAATCAACCGGATTTTTTCTTTAACCGGTAAATGCTACCGGTTAGAGAAAAAATGTAAAAGAAATCAATCAGTAGAAAATCCAGAAGTAGAAACGTCTTACTTCCACCAGCGTCTAAAACGGATGTTACGAAGATTAACAAATGGTCCACAAAAATGTTTCTCATAGAAAAGGAAGGTATCACGGACAAAGCGATTTTCGAATAGATCATTTAAAAGAACAAATATAAAAGGAAGCATGATACAATTCTACGCTTCCTGGAGGAAGCATTTGCACAATGGAAAAGTTGAAATTATGCAAAAAGTGGTCTTCACGACAAAAACTACGTATTCTAAGGAAAGGGACTTTTGAAATACGTCTCCCGGAAGCACACCTAAAAAAATAATTTTTGACCTTTACACCCCCTATGGGAGAAGTTGTAAACTATTAGAAGAGGGCGAAGTTTCCCATATTTATTGTAGCAGATAATAAATATGGGAAACAACCTTTTTTTACTGTATGGCATACATTAAAAGAAGGAATTCCTCGATAGTGTATTTAGAAGCAATGATACAGCTGTGATCAGAAGTTCACAAATGCAACCTAGCAATAGAAATGTGACCTAGAAAAACTCCACAAATACAAGGAAAATGTTCCACAATCTTAATGGTGTCTGGTGCTGAAATAACTTTTGATATCCGATATTATTTAAAAGCAGGGATATTGACAGAAGTTATAAAACGGGTGAGTCCTCTAACGGAGAATTTGTGCATTATTTTGGAAAGGAAATACAAAACAAAAAGCTTTCATGATTACTAAACTGGTCTTTTATCTTCCTCCTTTGTTTCTCTGGCTCGGGCATTGCCCTAATGTAATGTTTAAATGATTTGACATCATCATCACTTTGAATAACACTTTTGAGTTCACACAAGTCCTGAATGTCTTCATTTGTTATTTTTTCAAATGGTGACAAACTGGAAAAAGAAAACTGAACCCTTAACTAAACTCATAGCTCCATCATTCAACTGATCGCTCATTTGCTGAATCATTGAGTTCGGGAATTTTCCAACATCTTTTAATGCCGTTTCTTCTTCTTCATTTGTGGCAAGGGCAGGTGAGCACTTTATTAGAAAAGACGCCTCAGTACGAAGGGAACTACTGGCACCGGCATTAGTGCAGTAGCGAGAAATTTCCTTCAAGTGATCGACACTTCCTTTTATTAATCTAGGAAGTTTTGAAAGAGCGGTTCTGTAGCTGCTGGCTCAAACTGTTCATTGCATTCATAGTTTCGTCTAAAATGAAGAGTGGTCGAGCGAAGCTGGAATCCAGCAGGCTGCCACCAACCAGAGATGCAAGATAATCGATATCTAAGGGTATGTGTTCACAGGCGATCATAATCGAAGAAGAAGACACCAGCATGGATAATCTTATATGTGACACCCATCTCGCTTCACTCCATTCAGAGATCTTACGCTTGGAATCGTTCATTACTGCCTGAAGGATACTTACCCTTTTAGCAGACTGGTGAAATAATAATATCCTTAAGTACACGGAAAACACTTTTCACCTTCGGATGTTTATTTCGCGCAGATGTCACGGCCAGTAAACAAAACGTGCGCTATGAACGGTAATTATCTTCCTGTTTTGGTTCATAAACGTTTCCTAATACTTGAAATACTCCCTGACAAATTAGCTGCGTCATGAAACCAAAAGCAACCAAATTAGCATACTTCAAGTTCTTCTTCTGTAGTTCGTTACCTAAGACAGTGGAAATACACTGCTGGCCACCCAAAATGCAACACCAAGAAGAACACGAGATAGCAAAGCTAGATTTACTGGACACATAAGAACAGATACAAAGATGAAACGATTGAGCTTACAGGCCCGTGCGACTTGCGGAACACGCAGACATCAATAGTTCGTGTGGCTCCCATGGCTGGCAATAGCGGCCGCTACACGCCACGGCATCGAACGAAAAAGGCTTTCGATGTGGGCTTGGGGTATGCCGGTCCAGGCTGCTACCACAGGTTACCACAGTTCATCAGGTGTAGTCGCAGGTGGTGCTTGCCGGGCCACTCGGTTGCCGATCAGCGACCAAACCTGTTCGATGGGCGACATATCGGAAGAACAGGCGAACCACGGCAGCAGTGACACCTGGTGGGCCGCGAAGAATTGTTGCTCGATGCGTGCCACGTGCGGGCGCGCATTGTCCTGTTGAAACGTGGCCGCTGGCAGGTCCTGCAGGTAAGGGAAGACTACAGGCTCCAAAACGTCGGGGATGTAGCGGTGGCTGTTGAGTGTACCGGTGATACGTACCAGAGGGATGCGGGTGTCATATGTAATTGCGCCCCAAACCATAACGTCAGGTGACAGACTGGTATGGCGATGCATAATGCAGGCGTCATACAGTCTCTCGCCGCGGTGCCGTCATCCGCGGATCCGACCATCGTGGTGTTGCAGGCAGAAGCGGGATTCGTTGGAGAAGAAAATGTCGTGCCATTCCGTAGTACAGGTGCGGCATTCAACTGTCCATTGCCGCCGCACTCGCCGGTGGTGTAACGTCAATGGTAATTAGAGCAATGGGCGTTATGCGACAAGTCCCCGCTCCTGCAGACGACGTCGAACGGCACGTGCTGATCCAGGTTGTTGCGCAACACACCCTAATTCCTGCGCTAACGCTCGTGATAAGGCGGTGCGAACCGTCAATGCCCGCCGCACAACATGCCGGTCCTCTCGTTCGGTCGTGTGCCGCAGCTGCCGCAATCGCTTACGTCGGTCCGTCCGTCCCTCCTGCACCCACCGAATCCATACTCGCCTCACTGGGGCTGGATGTCGTCTCACACGGGCGCCGATGTTTCGGTACGATAAACCGGTGTCGCGATAAGCCACTATTCATCCTCTGTCGAACTCCGAAACGTGCTGGAATGACTGCCGTATTCTGCGACGAGGCATCAGGAAGTTTCCCACGCACAGGTCCGGCAGCACAACACACTTAAATGACTTAAACCCCGCCTTTTGTGCACCTTTCTTATGGTGCTTCTCGGTAGCCCGCCGGGCGCACATGATTTGCATATACCTTGCGATGCCAATCGTTTGCATGTCCTCTCGCGGGCGACGCATGCTGCGAATTTCAGGCCAATCGGATGCTTCCTTCTTGGTGTTGAACTTTGGGTGGCCAGCAGTGTACTTTCAACCTTTGTGTCTTCTAATTCCCTTAGTGAAAGGAAAGTTTCAAATGGCTTATCCTCAGAAAGATAACGAACACACATATGAAGGCCATACTCATTATTCATATGGGACGCTGATGCCCTAGTGGTCAACTTTCGTGACTACCACGGAGAAGACCTAGGGTTCAAATCCAGAGCACGAACACTAAATACCCGCTGTGAGTCGGGTGGGCACGTTAAGCCGTCGGGCCCCGATTACTGCCCCTCGGTAATAAATAAGGGCGTCTTCCACTTCCTTCTACCTCGCTTCCGCGTTACTTTCCTATCGGGCACTCTAGCTCAAATCTCCTGGCTCCCTATTTATAAGGGTTGTTTAAGACCTGGAATCAGACACTCCCTTCCTAAAATCCTCTTCCTATGATTTCCCTCATTATTGATGTTACTGGATTCGTCAGCCGTAAAGGAAAATTTTCCTTTGTAATTTTTTTTTCTCTTTCTTGCTGCACTATGACTTCTCCAGTAGCAGCCAACAGTTCACTGCTTGTCGTCGGCTCCTGTACATACAATTGCTGCTCTGCATTCCCACCCGTTTTTGCAAGTTGGGGCTAACTTTAAAAACAAGTGTTTGCACAAGTGGCACATACTTGGTTGATTGTGCTATTTCATGTTTACACTAAAAGTAAACACCTCGGACAAGTACTATTATGGACTCTCTATTATATTTTAATTCCTCTTCACTCTGATTTAGTACCTGATTGTGAATTGGATTCGCTTTTGCACTTTCATTCATTCTCTGCAATTCGATCTTTTTAGATGATGAAAGCTTCAAAAGTTGCTGTTGTTTTTTTAATTCGCCATGTTGTACAAAATCTTTCTTGTGTAGTGTAAAATGAAGTGTTAGGCATACTCCCCCACTGTTTTGTAGAGTTGTTGAATCATTTTTTTGCAAATATCTCGTACACTTTGCAATATGCTTCTCTCCTAACTCTGTAGAAATATAGCCATGAGTATTCTGTTTCATAATTCTTATTGTATCCACGATTATTTTATTTGGATGAAATCAAATTACCATATTTGGTTGAAGATCCTGTAACCAGAATGGTCTCTGTCGAATCTTTATCTTCTTCGCATTTTCTTTTCTTCTCTCACGGTTGCTGTGCGATATATCTTGTACTACTAAAGAACGAAACAATCTATCTTTGAAATATGGTTCTTGATCGTTTTGAAAGAAATGCAAAACTCAATCAGAAAATCTCGCAGAGCGAAAGCTGAAAATCTTACAAGTTTTGCAAAAATCTGAAATGCTGAAAAAGTAATTACCAAAACGAATTTCAGAATTTACAGGGGGGTGTAAATGCTCCAACAGAGTAAATATTAAACTAATCTGTTAAATAACGTATTTAATAAAGATGAAGCATACGGAATCACTACGCAAGCTGAGAAAATAAGAGAAATAAAGCTATTCTTGCATCACTTTCAGTTCGGCATCCGATCGCCGGAAGCAAATTTTGCAACCCTATACATATTGCGGTAAATCTTATAAGTAACGTATTCCGTAAAGACGGAGTATGAACGTTAGCTACACAAGCTGAGAAGATGTAAAAAAAATACCACAACACGTTGGATTCCATCATGCAATCAACATAATAGTTTTACTTTTATGTGTTCTTATAAAAGCTAAACTTATAGCCGGCAGAGAGGGATGCCATGATGTGCTCTCGTACGGTGATATCTTCCTATATACGAATTTTGTTGCCTATAACACCAACACACTGTGCCTGCTTTCCCCACACGTAAAGAAGCGGGATTGATATGGCAGGTGTAACATCCGTGTCCCGCTTCACACAATACGGCTCTGCCGCATCCCCATTCATAACACTGACTCACTCTGGTCTCGCAAAAGAAATCTGAAAGACCCCCTTTCACCCAACCCAGCGGTGCCTATCACTTTCGCTAGGCATTTCAACGTCTGGCAAATATTCTGAATCTACTCACCGCATGCAAAAACCTCCTGAGACAACCACCACGGCTTACAAAATAAATAAGTACATGCACAAAAACAAGCACCGCCCCGAATCACTCAACCCTGGCACAAAAACAGAGCTCTGCCTCTTAGAACCAGCAAGTTTCAGTTTCCCAGTTCTTTTAGCTCACCCTGACGCACTCGGGCAGCCGGAAACACCAGAAACGCCTCCGAGAACCAGCACGATTTCTTAATTTTGAATTAGAAACATCTCTGCCTCCTAGAAACAGCAAGTACCGGTTCCCCAGTTCTTTCAGCTCACCCTGACGTACTCAGGCAGCCGGAAACACCTGAAACGCCTCCGAGAACCAGCAATTTCCGGTTTCCCAGTTTCTTCAGCTCACCCTGACGCACTCAGCCCGGCGGAAACACCTGAAACGCCTCCGAGAACCAGCAAGTTCCGGTTTCCCAGTTCTTTCAGCTCACCCTGATGCACTCAGGCAGCCGGAAACACCTGAAACGCCTCTGCGAACCAGCAAGTTCCGGTTTCCCAGTTTTTTCAGCTCACCCTGACGCACTCAGGCAGCCTGAAATGCCTGAAACGCCTCCGAGATCCAGCAAGTTCCGGTTTCGCAGTTCTTTCAGCTCACCCTGATGCACTCAGGCAGCCGGAAACACCTGAAACGATAAACAGAGGTACTTTTCGAGAGGGAACTTAGAGGTAAATCTCACTCCCCGTTGCTTTGCACTATTAAAACATTACCAAAAACTCACATTCAATTAAACGTCTTTGTCTTCTGCAGTACATAGCTCCCCAGTGATACACATTACTGAGTGTGTCTCGAGTGAGGTCTCAGAAGTCACTGCATCCCTCTCCCCTGAAGGAAAGTGGAGTCACCCTGATTGCTACTGTAAACTCTGCAAAAATGTTCTCCACAATTCAGCACATTTTAATTTTTTTTATTTATTTTTGTTGTTACATAACAAAATAATTTTACAGAAAGTTTTGGATACACAGGCTATTGAACATCAAATTAAACAAGAGAAAAGGCTTCTTAGGAGTCCTAACATAACCCTTAGTTCCCTCAAAAATATGAGACAACTGAGTTTGGCGTTATCACGAATTAATTTTAGTAAATAATTAGTATTACTGTTTGGATTAAATTAAAGAAGACACCTTTTATTTTTTAACTCAGAAAATATTTTAAGTGTTTTTTAAAGAGATTTTGGATATTAATATTTGTTAAATCCAGAGGCAATGAATTCCAATAATCTGGACCAGCATAGTTTAAACAGCTGAGTTTTAGGCTGTATTGAGCGAAGCGGTAGTCTCTTTCTTGTTTGATAGTTGTGTCTATTGCAATTAATTTAAATTAAATCTATATAAAATTGATCTTGAGTCTCTGAAACATGATTTTGCTAAGGTTTTAATAGAAAAGTTTATGTATTGTTAGTATTCGAATAAACTGGTGGATGTAAATATGGATGTATGTGTGTAATCATAGTAGTACTTTGTTTTGAATGTAGGACTATTAATCTGATATTTTTATTTTTTAATAGCTGTAATTTATTTAAATTTGTTTTAGTTGTTTGACTCCAAGATAAAAAGCAGTAGTTAATGTGAGTCTGAATTAACGAGTAATACAAGAGAATTAGTGTTTTAACTGAAAGAGTTGTTAATATTCTACAATGAGACCAATATTTCTAAATTATGTATTCGAACGTATTTTTATATGTTTAGTCCATATAAACAATATAGACTAAGTTAGAAGTAAAATCCATTCCAAAATAATTTAAATGTGGTACTACATCAATTATTTTATTTTCTAATGATAAATTTATAGTAGGGCCCCATTCAGATCGCTGTTAGAAAGGTTTTGCAAGTAGTTTACTTGGAAACCTTACAAAAGGTTTTGCAAGTAATTTACTCGATTACACACATACTACCTTCCATATAGCATTTACACCACAAAAAACAAGCGCAATGCAACACTACATTAAAGCTACTTACAAACTATTCTCACATACATCATTTAACAATTCTCACAGAACTTCATTTGTCCACCCGGACATAAACCACGAAGTCTGAAGGAAAGCCGGGTGGCACAGAAGCTCTTGGAACTTATAAAGGAAACACAAGTGAGAGAGAAAACCCGAAGAAGGCAGAAAGGGCCTCTTCCCTAACACAATCGGGGAAAAAATATCACCTCTTTAAAAATTTTAAAATTATTTGTAGCATCCTTAAAATAATTGAATTAGATATTTGGAGACTAAATATCTCAAAATTCTGAAACTCGAAGTTTACATTTAAGAAGTAGTTATTTTTACTATTTGTCAAAGAAAGCAATATTTTTAAAAGATGAACTTAGTGAGGCTGAAAACTACAAAACCCTCATTAAATAAGCAAAAAAGATTTAAGGTAATCGAAATTGAAAAAAAACCTCCGAAAAGGGCACTTCTTGATTTTTCACAAATCTTTAATTACTAAAGAAAATTAAGCCTTTATTTCATCCGTGCTAACAAAAAAATTCTTAATAATCCTCTAAATTGATAAGAATATTAACTGATATTTTATTATTTCCTATTTGGGTTAAACATTACTTTAGCTAAATCATCCATTACTTTTGGATAAAATAAAACACATACCTATGAAACAGATTCAGACTAATTTTTAAAACAGAGTTTTGTAAAAGTAAAACTTAAAATTAATAACTAAAATAATTAAAAAACTTAAAACTTCAAATCAAGTATATTTAAAATAAGATGAGATAAAAATCAATCATTTTAATAAAAGCCTCTTTTGAAGCCTTTTTCTCTCGATTTTTACTCGATTCCGAAGATCGTGTGTCAGATTTCATTTTCTTCCATTTAGCAATATCGACCTCATGTTTTTTAGACTATTTATGAAAAACCTCTACTTTTCTCACCTAACTCTGATCTCTTTCCGCGTTTTTTTTTATCTCTCACTCGCCTGTACTAGCTGTTTGAAATTTCCAGATTTTTTACCTCCTGAATTTATCATACTCTTAAGGTCTTTAACATTTTTGCCAACTACAGTTTCCAAAAGATTTTAGATAATGTTCATTTTCAAACATATTATCCTTTTACACAGATTTCCCAAGCAATGGGTTTACGCCAGATGGATTACATTTACAGAACATTTATTGTAGCACTGATTCAATGCAAAAATTAATCGACTGAGCTATATCTTCTGCGCTTTTTAACTGATTGTTAGCTTTTATCTATTGGGTTGTCGGAAAAGTCATGACGTATTTTAGCCATGTTTTGAAAAAGTAATTTATTAATAAAAAGAACAAAGATCAAACAATGATATAATGCCCGTTTTGTTTGACAACCTTTTGCCATCTGTCAGTGAGCTGCAGAATGCCTCGTTCATAGAAGGACCGTGGCGAAAAACTCTACAAGGTGCTGATTTACAGCCTCATCTGAATTGAACGTTTTATCACGCAAGGACAGTTGAAGAGAGCGAAACAAGTGGAAGTCTGACGGCGCAAGGTCAGGTGAGTATGTTGGCTGTGGCAACACATCCTACCCAATCTCCAATGATTTTTGTCGGGTGATCAAACTTGTGTGTGATCTCGCGTTGTCGTGATGGAACACAACACCTTTACGATGAACGAGCTCTGGACGTTTCTGGATGACGGATTCGTTCAAACTGTCTAATTGCCGACAGTACACATTCGAATTGATTGTTTGGGTCTGTGGTAGAAGCTTAAAAAGCACGACACCTTTAAAATCCCACCACACTGAGACCAGAACCTTCCGCTGATGAATGTCTGCTTTGGATGTCGTTTGAGGCGAAGCACCACGTCGGAACCAAGACCGTTTGCGCAGCACATTGTTGTACACAATACACTTTTGGGCACCAGTTATCAGTCGCTTCAAAAAGGATCGTTTTCCTCACGTTTAATGAGCATATCGCAGATGTTTATACGCGCCGTCAATTGAGCTTCTTTGAGTTCATGAGGAACACACACATCGAGCTTGCGCACCTATCCCAGCTTCTTCAGGTGGTCGTGAGCGCTTGAATGATGGGTGTGCAATGTGTCTGCAATCTCTCGTGTCGTGTAACGTGGGTTTGACTCGATCAATACCTTGATTTGGTCATCATCAACCTCGGTTGGCTTCCCGGACCGGGGAGCATCGTTGAGGTCAAAATCACCAGCACGGAATTTTGCGAACCACCGCTGGCACTGTCGTTCTTGTGGAACATTATCATCGTACACTTTGCGCAAATTTTCACAAGCTTGACGCGCGTTCTTTCTTTTACGGAAGTAAACCAGTAAAATATGGCGAAAACGCACAGTTTGGTAATCCATCTTCAACTTGATGTCAAATCTCCGCAAATCAACCAAATCGCTCACTATTCCTTTTACACTGCAGTTAGAGCTAGCACCTGTCGAATGTCATAATGATAACAGAGCTGCGCATGCCTCTAGTACTTCTAAAACCACCCAGCCGCCAAAATACGTCATGACTTTTCCGACAACCCAATATATCCCTCAGTTTACAGAAACTACGTTAATCTTAAACCCTGAATCCCAAAGACAGGCTGAATTTCACGTGCCATTGCTTTCAACAGTGGCGCAGAGAGACATTGAAAAAAGATCTAAACAAAGACGGTTGATCATTAACTAAGTATTAAGAAATTAATTTCATTTTTAGAATAAATTACTGAAAAAAATTTATCTGTATGCCAACATTCCGTTTCAACATGAGCACACTGGACAACAAATTAGTCAACTCTAACAGAAATGAATGTAGGAAGTTACCGGTTGCACAGCTGGTGCCGTGATAGCATTGTTGGGAGATAAATAGCCTTGACGTGGTCTACAGGATCATTTCTGTCCATTGCAGTGGCAAAGAGCAACGTGTTTCTTGAATTTAGTTTGCAATATGGGTCGTATGACTAACGTTGCTGAGTAACAAAAAAGAACCCATCGTGTTTAACTGTGCCCAAGGACACAAAGTAAATGAACTAGCCCAATTGTCGGTGTATCGAAGTGTACTGTCCAGCGGGTCTACAAGCAGTGGTGTAGTTCGCAGTCAACTGAAAATTGGCGACGTAACTGTGGCCGGAAAACGATTCTCACCAACAGGGACCGCCGCCATGTTTCACGCCAAGTAACTGCAAATCGGTTTCAAACCAGGCAACAATGGTTCCAAGCAGTCAATGAAAATCCACTCCAACCAACTTCCGAAAATATATTATGAAGAGAACTGCATGCGATGGACATCTGGAGCAGAGTACCAAGGAAGAGACCTCTTTTAACAGCAAATCACAAAGTCGCACGTTATCAATGAGCTCAGGAGGACCAAAACTTTACTGTGGAGGATTAGAAATGAGTAATTTGGTCAAAGGAGTTTCGTTTTTGTTTGTACTCCAATTGTGGAAGGCGACGAGTGCATCGTAGGACAATGACCTTTAATCCTGATTGTGTTGAAGGTGTTTATGCTGGAGGGGGTTCTGTGATGTTTTCGGGATGTTTTTCGTAACCCGAAATGGGCCTTTTCATTGCAGTGACAATGAATTTGAATCAGGATGCGTGCCTCCGCATTCTGAATAACGAAGTGTTGTCCATTGCCGTACATCTACAGGAGCAGCATCACATTGCCACTCATGTCTTCCAAGAAGACAATTGCCGCGTACACAATGATAAAACTGTGTCTGAGAGGTAAGACGAAGAATTAGCAACTAAACTCAACTGGCCTGCCAAATCCCCAGATTTAAATCCTATTGAAAATTTGAGGGATCATTTGAAACAGAAGATGAAACGCCGGAATAGACTCACACGAATTCTGGCGGAACGTCGGGTCTTATTAACGCACGAGTGGCTGCAAATCGATGCTCAATACATCCACGACCTCGTGGAGTTCATAGATTCGCTGCAAATCGGTGTTCAATACATCCACAACCTCGTGGATTTCCTGCCATACCGGATTCATGCTGTTATTAAGGCAAGAGGCGCCGTCACCCTTAATTAGGTAAGTTCTGACACGGGTAACTAATATTTTGTCCCGTGTGCTTACATTTGTTAATAGGTTTCAATCAATAAGAAACAAGAATTATTCGCTTTTACACAAATATTCGCGTCAGTCATTTATACTGTCCTAGTTGAAATAGAAGAAAGACAAATATTCTTACACAGGGTTATGTGTAGGCTGAGTACGGATCTGAGTTCTGGAAAAATATAGTCGTCAGAATCATAAAACAATACGAAAGGTTCAAAAGTTAAGAGAAAAGTCAGGTCCAAATGTTCAGGTGCTACAAGATATACGCACAGTTGTAGGAGAACTATCTGGCTATTGACAAAAAAATTCGGAATTTCCGCATAGAAATCATTAACTCGCCATTTAATATATTTTTTGCGGACTTTTTAAAAATTAGATAAAACCTAACGGCTCTTTTAAAGCTAAATATACTATTTTCTCTGAACATGGGTGTTATAAAATAATTAGAAAAGTCCCCACAGAAGTAATTAACTAAAAAATTCTCATTTCTTGCGGATTTTGTTTTTAAATTACATATCTGCTCTACCATAGCTAAGCACTAGTTACCTTGTGATTTTAATAACATTTCAAATTTTTCAAGAAATTTATCTAAGAAAATTCAGAAAGGGAAAAAAGAAGCTACTATACAAGAGAGAAAAATACACATATCTGCACACGTTTTACTTCACCACTGAGAGTAATCAAAGGAAATACGAAATTAAACCTTTAATGCCTCGTTCTCAGTCAAAGTAATTTCAGTTAATTTAAATTACAGCCCTGAATAAAATGGCCATATGTAGAGGATTTTAGGAAGGGAGTGTCTGAACATAGGTCTTAAACAATCCTTAGAAATAGGAATCTAGGAGATTTGGGCTAAATTGCCCGATAGGAAAGTGACACGGAAGCGAAGTAGAAAGGGGGAAGAAGACGCCCTTATTTATTACCGTGGGCCAGTACCCAGGGTCCGACGGCTTAACGTGACCATCCGACGCACGGCGGATATTTAGTGGATCGAGCGTTCGTACCTGCCTGGGATCGAACCTGAGACCCTTTCAGTGGCAGTCACGAACGTTGCCCGCTAGGCCACCCGCGGCCCATGCTAAAGAGAAATAGAACAAAACCACCTCTCTCCTGTAAAGCAGGTGTTTATGCGCTCCCCCTACAGTATCCGGACGGCTCTAAACGACACTACATTGGAATGACCAAGCGTTCGTTTGGAATCAGAGTCAACGAACAACAAAGAGACACAAAATATGGTAAAGTAGCCACGGCACTTTCCAGAGAAGTCAAATTCAAGTCCGCTACTCCTGTGTGGGATGATATAAAGAAAGCTACCTACTCTACCCCTGAAGCTAAAGCCATTTGGGAAAACTTGGAGATCGTTACCAACAGCTATACTTGCAATGATTGCGTCTCACTTGGGTTGCCAAGAATATGGAACCAATTCTTCAAGTAACGCCTTCTTCCAACCAGGATAGCGCGCGCGCAACCAACGTGATGCGTCATATCTTTAAATGAATATAACGTCGCATCTAATGTTGTCAAGTCAAGTTCCGCGTTCAAATTTTTAATGCGTTCTATTTTTCAGTTTGCAGTTTCTGTATAACTTCCTTGAGAAAGCCATCTGGTTGATGTGCGAAAGCTTGGAAACGCTTCCGTGTCTACTTCCTACGCCAATAAATCGGATCACTAGTACAGTAGTATTATTTCTAGCAGTCAACAAATGAAATGCGTAAAATTAAATCGAGTAAGCCGTTTCTAATGAAAGCATTTTCTTTTTCAACTACAGTAACCGTCCGACTCCTGTCGGAAAAACTATACGTTGTGTGATTCGTTAAAAAAGAAAAACATGGCTGGCAAGAAAAATTATCAAATCGATCATTGTAGAAAACAATCGCCGTTCACACTGCCAAAAACTTGAAGAAAGTAAGGACCACGCCCCGGTAGAAACATTGTTAGGAAAGGCTTCGTTTTCCTTGTATGAAAGAAGAAACCATTTGCATTCGACATATGCATTAAAGAATATCTAACTGAAAATAAACTAAGGTTCGGCGAGACGTAACTAGCGCCGACATACCCTAATTACAAGATGCAGTTCACAAAAACCAACACACAGGATGATGCCGGAGGAACTGGGCATGTCGTGTTGACTGCTAGTTCGGTGTTACAGGCTATGTCCTACAGAAAGCCAGCAGAACTACTCACAACACGTGATTGTTGCCTTCTCGGTAGAATAATCACTTTTCAAATTGGATATGTAAGTTTTGTTGCGCCAGTTAAAGCTTTTGTTTGCTCTTAACTTTTTCAGAAACATTTTCAGAAATGCCAAATATCACGGATTGTCAGCATTTTGTACGGATTATTACCCTAAGCTATAATATTATAAAATTTAATTTAAATAGTTATACACTGCTGGACAATTGCTAAGGACGGATCATAAACGGCTATATAGCGCATAAAAAAGTAAGTGTGGTTGGATGACAGGACATTACAAGAAAGACAATTTATTGTGCTCTGAAATCCAGAAGGCTTTGGAACGCGTTCAAGGGACAAACAGGCCATTTTGTGCAGAATACGTAAACGTGAAAAAAATGCAATTACCGTCCGCATTCGTTCCGGCGTAAGATGTCAATACGGGATATGGCCACCATGGAGGGCGATACAAGATTCCACACATCGTGTCATGCTTTGCACAACATTATCAAGCAGCTGTTGGGGTAATTTATCCCATTCCTCTGTCAGTGCACGGATGAGGGTGTCCTTGTTTATTGGAGGGCACTGACGACCAGCAAGACTCCTCCCCAAAGCATCCCACACATTTTAAATGGGATTCAGATCTGGAGAACGTGCTGGCCATACGAGGCGTTGAATATCCTCACTCTCAAGACACTCCTGTACAGCGACTGTTCGATGAAATGTTGCGTTGTCGTCCATGAAAATGAATCTATCACCGACAGCACCACGGAACATGCAAACATGAGGCAGCAGAACATCATTAATGTATCGTTGGCCAGTCATAGTCCCAGTTGGAAGCACATAGAGGTAAGTACGGCCATTGATCATGATGCCAGCCCATACCATGACGCTACATGTCGGATATCGGTCCCTTTCCTGTATGTTTGCTGGACAATATGCAGTACCACTATCACGCCAGATCAGTTGTCGTCGACAATCAGACGATAGACTGTATCTACTCTCATCTGAGAAGAGGACAGCAGACCAGTCGTTATCAGTCCAATTGCGATGTTGATGGCATCATTGTAAACGGGCGGTACGGTGACGTCTAGACAATGGGATGCACACAACAGGACGGCGGGCGTATAGACCTCCTTCATGCAAACGTCTGGCGACAGTTTTTCGGGAGATCCGCTTGCCAGTAGCAGCCATAAAGTGATTTGCTACCTCACTAGCTGTGCTGCGCCGGTGTCTTTTTGTTGATAGCACTATGTACCGATATTCTGCAGGTGTCGTAATGCGAACACGACCTCCCCCGTGACGTTTGCTACACTCTCCATTTGTTTGAAATGATTTCCAAAGCCTTGAAACAACACTGAGGCTGACGTCGAACTCCCTGGTAACATCTGTTATTTTTCGCCCTTCTTCAATCTTGCCAATAATACGGCCACGCGTAAAATCATCTAGGTGATGTCGGGAAGACATACTGTAAATTGCGAGTTCGTCAATTGATTCTTTCCCTTTCAACTTTGCGTTTGAACAACAACGGTCAATACGCGTCAAATCCTTTATATCTCTTATCAGCGCTATGACGTCACGAACAAGTTCGGCAATCCAAAATTTGCATACGCACAACACGTCTTACTGTATCCCGCACTTATGCTAATTTCCACACTTTCCTGCCTTCCATTTTTTGGTTGCTATCGTTGCTATTGTCATCCGTCCTTAGCAATTGTCCGGCAGTGTATTAATTGCTATCGCATGTTTGTTTTACCAAAATGAGGGACAAACGGTATATCAGAAAACCATCACGAAAAAAAAACTGCTCTAAGCAAATAGTAATCAGATTGAAAGAAACAACGGTGGATCAAAGGAAAGTTCCGCTGTCGTAGTCTCCTAACGCCTTTTGTTCATGAATGTTTGCTTTTAGGCAGATCACATCAGCTACCAGTATGTGGGGCGCTGCTATCGCCTGCTTTACGCTAAATCAACGAGATTTGACGTTCTTCACGCGCAACTTTATGTTCTAGCTATAATTCTGTCACGGCCCGACTCGATCAAGCTTAACGGCCTGCCGCATGCGCAAAGAACAAGGAGTCGTCAGGAACCACACCCACTTTTCTAGTTCGAACCTTTGACGTCTGGGGGCGCTGAAACCCTACTGTTGTTCTCATCTATCCGCGCGTGATTCGTAAGTAATTGCTAATACACATGGAGGTTTACTTACTCATTTGAGTATATATTTTAGTTTCGCGTAGTAGAATTCTTTTCATTTTTCTTGCTAGAAACATTATGGTTCCCTGCTGCGTTCCTTTTTGCACATCTGAGTTTGGAAAAATGAATGGACAAAAGAAACAAACTGTTATGGCAATGTGCTACATCTAATGCCATGCAGCACTGCTCCTTGTGAGCGTGGCTTTTCAGCAATGAACCTCAAAATGAGTAATCGGGAAGGTCTGAATAGTGACACTTTAAATTACTTAAACAATATCCCTTCAATTTGAAGATTTTGATTCTCAAAATGCTATTTGATTGTGGTGGGCAGATACCTCTGATGGGAAGACCAGACACGGTACGTACATATCAGCGGTAGACTGTATCAACATTATTAGTGCCACTTTATGTATATATATTCCAGCTTTTGTCCCTTTGTTTTAAATATTATTAAAGAAATCAGATATCTAACTTCAGTGGCCTCTCGAAATAAATTATGTAACGTGTAAATTAAGATAGTAATGATATTACAGCACTGAAAATGAAATGTCAAAATCTCATTTGGAACAAAGCATAATCAATATTTGTAATAAATCTAATGTTTCTGTGCAGTAACTGCTCTGCATCTGTTTTTTTGAAGTAAATAGAAGAGGGATCTCTTATTAGAAAAGGGAAAAAATGCACCCATTTAATTTCATAGAAATGTAAGTAAAGAAGGTTTTGATTTTTTTTTACTTTGCGTGACCAGTAGATTTTGGCATTTGGCTAGTAAAATTTTTATTCCACTAGCCAAATTAGCTAGTAGGAATTTCAGCAGTTTCGCAATGGCTGATAGAGAATAAACATAAACACACTTTCAGCGAAATGCAAGTAACCCCCCCCCCCCCCCCCCACACACACACACCCCTTCTTCCCTATTCCTAATCAGTAACAATCTTTATTCAGTTGAATTTGACTCCTCTTCAGTTTCAATTTTATTTGAAATACTGTACTGCTGTGGCATTACCTTCGGTTGTGAAGATCGAATATATACAGTATATATATATTTCTCACCTTAACAAGAAACCCCAAGAGTCAGCTTAAAGTTTACAAGTTTAGCTTTTGTAGCTGAATGTTTAGTGAAAGTTATTGATGAAAGAACAGACTGTCCCTCCTGCTCGGAAAAAATTGGCTAACTGTAATTGCATGGTACCCATTCTTAATTTAATCGCAAATGAAGACCGTTGAGGACTGACTTACCCAACATCAGCATTTATTATGATCCTTTCTATCATAAAAGATTTTGTTGAAAACTCTCTTCCATATTTGCCACAAAACTGTTTGGTGCAAATTTTATGGACATATATTCTTCCAAAACTGGAAAAATGCCCAGTTTTAAAATGCCATGACGAGGAACACAGTAAACTAACCAGCAAGTTAATTTGTCAAAAAGTTCTTCCTGTCCTGCTTTCTAGAGCTTCTTTCTTAGAAAGTGTTTGTTAAGTGTCTTCAGGAAATAAAGGATTCCTTGTAGTGAACTGCACTGCTTTCTTTAGATGTGTATAAGTGATATTCAATGAAATAAGTATATCAGGTTAAATTTCAACGTGCACGAAAGCAAATTACCATGTTCTGTGTGGAAAGACATATATATATGTATAGTATAACACTTAGTTTTATATACCCACCAACAGGGTGTTAAAACTAAGTTTCATTACTTTTAATCTTTAATTCCCTAAGATAATGCTACTACTTATGGCACACTGTTGGGCCAAAAGCGAGAACACTTCGAACTATTAAACTGACAGTGCAAAAAGATTTCTTAACTGAAGATAAACCACTTTTACATCTAACATATTCAGAAAAAAATTGTGTTTAACTTGAATGCCCTATATAGTGTTGCAACTTTGGAGCAAGGGTAAATATTAGAGATAGTAAGAAAGAAGTATTTGTGAATGTGAAACATAAATAAAACTGAAAATTATAAATGCGTCAAATAAAAACTAAAACATATATCGATATCATGTTTGACTTCTGGTCGGTATTTAGTTAAAAAACTGGAAATATAATTTTAAATTCGATTTTGCTGATGTATGAAAGGTTCTAACGATTTACTCAAAATACTGTAACGTAGTCATTACGTAACTTATAAATTAAAAGTAAAGCATTTGGCACTAATAAGAAAAAAATTGAATCCATTTATATTTGTTCATCTTTTCGTACTATCGTGTTACACTACTTTCCTATTTTTTCATAAATTAAAAAGTTATTTTGTTTAGTCTAATTTTTACTAAATTTTAAAATTTAAATACCTTTATCATGTACCTCTTACTAAGTATATGTAGAGTGTTCTAAATAAATTGTATACTTCCTGTTGAAAGCGGAAACTCTTGTGCAGGCTCCCACCCTCTCAGTTGGTTGTCTGATCTGTGTGGAAGGAAGTGAAAATGACATTTTAAAGGATCCTTACGTGAAGTTAAACGAAATTTAAAAAGTTAAAAGAAAGTATCTATTAAACATCTTAGTCTACTAAAAGAATGAATGAATGAAATGAGTTTCTGAATGGAAAAATAAGGTAAAAGATTAGTAGATTCCTCAACAGTCCCTCATGCGTCGGCCTTTTGTTAGAGTCGGACAAGAGGTATAAATTAAAGAAACAGAAGAAAAAATTATTTGTGATGAATAAATAGAACAAATTCTGTAAATTCAATGCACCGAGGTGGTCTTATTTATTAACTTGGGGGGGATGGGGTGTCTTTCCAGTGCAAGTGACAAAATTAAAACTGAGTTTCGGTTTTTATTTAGCCATCAAGATAGCTTGAAACCGAGTTACTAAACACCCCTCCCCCCAAGTTTCACTGCATTTGTTTTTCACTATTAGAATCAACGTATTCTATCACTTGCCCTCGAAAAACACCGCCCCCTAAAAAATTAATAAATAAAAAAACTTATAACATTGAGTTTACAGATCTTATTCTATTTACTCAGTACAAATACATCTTTTTAACAACGCAAATACCTGTTTTAAATAGTTGGAAAAAACATAGTTTCAACTGTTATAGTTTCGTAAGCATCTAAGTACGAGAGATCACCGCTACGTTACATAGCACCAGTCCACTAGGTAGGGCGGTCACGGCAAGGTCTTCCGGTGATGACGTCAAGAACTGGTGCTGCGACCTTGCTTCAGGGAGCGTTGGCCTAACCCCCATCCTTCGCGGTTAATCTGTCCTTAATGTAGCATAAGTAGCGCTTGATATTGGTTAATAATCAAAAACAACCAACTAGAAATGACAAAAAATGGAAAATATTGGTGTAGTAAAACTGTATTCAGGGGATCATCGTTCGGATATTTCCCCCCCCCACCTCTCTTTTTTCTTATCTTTGATTACATGAATTTTGTTTTGTATATATTACGTTTTTTTTTTTCTGTCAATAACTGCGATTTATTTTGCAATGAAATTACTTAGTCGTTGTTACATTGTATGAGTTACTTTAACTTGATAAAAGTCTTTAGTAAGGGATAACTTTTCTTTATTAACATTTAAATGGTGGTACCAGCTAGATAAACATACTATTTACCAATCTGAACAAGTACACCGTGTTTGCTCACAAGTCATAGCGGAAGAATCGCATCTTTTGGTATGCAGCTTCGCTGTGAATTCCACGCATTATATTACATTATAATATGTAGTATATTTTTTTTTCGTTGGATGTATGTATCATATATGTGGGCGTTTTAACCCTAACCCCAAAAAATTCCCTTCAAAAACAATGCCAATTTTAATTTTTACTTAGCTCATGATTTCCTTTCTACCTGACGTAATGCATAACAACTGTGGAAAACGCGAGTCAACAGTAGGGTTCCAGAACCCCATCGTCTCTGCGGAAAGAATGAGAACTATAAGATGATTTCTGCTTTTTTCCCGATACGACAGGCCGCTAAGAGCGAAGCGTTACCGCTTTCTCGATCGAGTAGGGTAGTGGCAAAAGTATCTCTCATTAGATATGAGTGGACAGAACAGTAAAATGCTTTTATATTGTCAGATGCCGTGTTATATCGCTGCCGCAGTACAGTAGGGGGAAGCGTGACATAGATGACGTATGACTCATCTCAAAATTGACAATCAGCAGTTTAAATATCGTAAAAGCTACGATCTCAAATCTGAACAAACCCCTTGGCAAATGTGGCGGAGTGATACACGTCACACGTCGATAGCGCTTGAAATACTCGGGGGCCGAAGGCGGATATTTAAATCATGTCGAATTTATCAAATGCTTCAGCTCTATTAGTAGATACTCGTACAGATGAAAATTGTAATTCAAAACCTAAAAAACGTTTTCATGAGATAACTGTGCGTGATAAAACTCCACCAAGAGTAGCTGCATATCGATTTTAATGCTTGTCGCTGGAAGTTGGAGTAAAATTTGGTATTGTCATTCACACAATACCAAATTTTACTATACCAAATTTTACTGTTTAAAAAATTGACGTGGAAAGAGTGATGACATCGTCCATTTACATTATCTCCACGTATTTGATATATATTAAACACTGCTGCCGTGCTTTGTCTTTAATATATTTCATGCCAGGACATGGCTTCTCGCATGTATAAGTACCTACAAACATCGGAATAATATTTAAACCCAAATCTCTTATGTTTGCGTATTTCTCAGTGAAATAATGTTTGAAAACAATTTATTTCCAATCTGATTGAGCTTTAATAAGTTCTTGTGCTTGACGTCCCTGTAACACCATCTGATAAATGGGGTTTGTGCTTCCAATGGTCATGAAATTGCTTACAGGTGTCATGAAAATTGTTAAGAGTGTTGAGCTGAGAAACAAATACAAGGTGGCGGACAAACACGGATTGGGTTGCAGTTGTGAAGTTATATTTCGTTGTTCTCCTTTGGAAACTATTCGACGCCGTCCGCATGCGCATATGAGTTCTTGATACTCCACGCTACTTAAGCCTTATGGTGAAAGTGTTGCGCTGTAATTAAAGGCATCTGATAAGGAAGAAACGTGTCCATTACTGCCAGTGGCCCTTAGAGACGGTTTCTGAAGGATCGTCAACTGATATGCTACTGCGCAAGGATCCGTCAATGTAAAAGCAGTGTTTCATATTAATGCCATCGTGACGCTGTACGCCAGCCCCTAACGATGCACGATGCACGATATTTGAAGACTTTTAGGAAGGGAGTGTCTGACCCCAGGTATAAAACTGCCCTTAGAAATAGGAAGCTAGGAGATCTGAGTAAGTGAACTCAATACGAAAGACAAACAGAAAAATTTAATGAAATGTGAGCGGGACCTGTAGCACCAGTACGGGGTGAATGGGGCAAAGGCAACGAAGCACCGTACAACATCACAGAGAACCACAACACCACCAGGCCGTCGACGCACCTGGGAGTAACTGAAGCTCAACGGTAGCAAATCCAAATGCCCGAGCAGAATCCATTTTCACAATCTCGATGCCAATCTGAAAGCAAAGGGGGGGGGTCTGTAAAACACCCACCAGTGTTCACATATTCTATCTGTCAAGGGGGGGTGTCAACGATCGCTGCCTTAGTTCTGGGATACGTAAGAAATTTGCTGGGATTGTAATCAACCACGGCCCTAACAAGTCCATTAGGGTGGGTGTCCGCTTTCTTGAAGAACATTTTGGCTAGTCTGGTGGAAAACTCATGTACCTTCTCGATTCCAAGTCTGTTCCTGAGGTTCCGAAGTGGGTCCAAGGGGGAGCCCCAATTTTCATTCGAAGTGCTCGGCTCTGCACCCTCAGGATTCTATCTTGCTGATTCCTACTAATACCTATCCAGATCTGAGAGGCGTAGGTAAGAACTGGCCTGTCGACCGTTTTGTGCAGCAGTAATTTGTGCCGTGTTGTACGGAAGCTTCTCCGGCGGAGTAGTGGAGCTAGCTGCCCAAGGCATTGTCTACCTTTATTCGTGCGGTAGCTAGTGTTCGCCACCCCCAAAAGTTGACAATCTAGTTGTATATTTAAGTACTTAATGGAGGTAGCTCAGGGGATTGTCTCTCGAAACATAACGAGTTTCGGTACTCCTTGGAGATATCCAAAAAACAACAGCGTACTGCTCTTAGACGGATTGATCTTGATTCGCCAGTCAGTGTAGTAGGTTTCCAGCTGAGAGAGAATATCCTGGAGAAGCTTCACTGCTCTGTCTTTGTTCAGGGACCTGATGACAACAGCTGTATCATCTGCGTACATCACGACCTGTCCTTGTTTGGGTTTGGGTAGGTCGTGCACATAAATGGAGAACAGCGTTGGTCCAAGAACCGAACCCTGAGGAACGCCAGCCCGAATCTTCTTTTCCGAAGAAAGCTCACCGTTAATCTTAACAGTGAAACTGCTACTGTTTAGGTACTAGACAATCAGCTTAACTAGTGGGCGAGGTCATCTAAGCTCCTGCAACTTGTGCAGGAGATCATCATGCCAAAGGTGGTCAAAAGTCTTGCTAATGTCCAGGAGGAGAGCAGTAGGATACTCGCTCTTATCTCGTCCTTCAGAAACGAATTCCGTAAGTGTGATCAACTGGTGGAACGTAGCATGCTTCGCCCGAAAACCACCCTGCTCGTCAGGAATCACACCATTAGCTCCACAGAACTTCCAGAAGCCTAGAGACGATGACACATTTCAGCAGCTTTTCCCGGACGGGCAAAAGAGATATTGGACGGTACTTCTTCTGTACTTCTCAAGTATGATTGGTTCCAGGTTTAGGCAACACCACTACCACTGCCTTTTTCCAGTCTCTGGGGAAATACTTCAGCCGGAGAGACCCACTGAAAATCTCCACCAGTACCAGAATCCAGCTCTCAGGGAGCAGTTGAACAGCTCTTGCCGAAACTCCATCTCTTCCGGGAGCTTTCTTCACCTTTAGCTTTTTAATGTGTTGAGTTACCACGAGGTAACTAACAGGCGAGATGACCTCGTCTGTAGCATCAAGATCTTATGCAGCTAAAGCCTTCATGATCCTATCCGTGTGACTAAGATTTTGGATGCCATGAGATGAGAACTGCTCCTCCACGGCACCAGCAAGGACACCTAGCGTCTCGTCATCACCATACACCAAACCCTGTGGACCGAGTATGTGCAGTATGACTATCTTACTACACCGGAGATTTCGAAGGATGTGTCCACACATCATTCGGACGTGGTTGACTCGCGTTGAGAAGGTACTTGTTCCATTGGAGTTCTCTGAACGCGCGGATTTCTACCCTGAAGAAATCGTGACACGAGTTATAGCAAACCCTGTAGTCGGCGGATCTTGACCGCTGCCAGATCCTCCTGAACTTGTTCTTCTCCCGGATCATCCGGACAATACGTGGAGGAAGTGCATAATGGTCACGGACATTAACTGAGGGCTTCCTGAATCGAGGCAAGATTGCCTGTGTGCAAGGAGTGAGTTATTCCACGCAAGGTCGACGTTCGAGCGAGTACTAGTGACCACCTTAAGCGGATCAACCTGAGCAATAATTGCCTGAAACAACTTCCAATCAGTTTACGTCATCGTCCGCCGGGTGGTTGCGACTCCGTTTAAGCTCAGTAGGACTGGGTCATGATCAGAGTCAAGCCCAGAACCACAGAGATCTGATGAAAGTGCCTCACAAACTGGAGGACAGCAAATTCAATGACATCGCCAACCCCTTGTGACGGGGTGCAAGTCGGATGGACCGGACTTGCAACTGTAAGATCCTTCTTGTCAATGTATTGCGATAGTGCCACCCCAGCACTATTAGTTGAACGACAGAGCCAGTCAGGATGTTTAGCATTCCAATCACCAGCCACTACAGTGGGGATGGGGTCCCCAAAGAGGATGTCAATATCACCGTCTGAAGGTACCTTCTCTGCAATAAAGCTAATTTAATCATGCCTGAGTTTATTTTTAGCTTAACAGCCAGTGCCTCAATATCCTTGATATCCTTGAAGGGTGCGATGGATGCACTTAAACCATTTCTGACAAAATGACATTACCTCCTGCTTCTTGCCTGTAGAAGGCCGGATCTCTGTCCTGTCGGAACACTTGGTAGTTCGCAACACTGACCCGCTTGATCTTACATGTGAGTTTGGACTCACAGATAAGAGCAACGCCGATGTCATCATCTTTCAGGAAGCTTGCAAGTTCAGCCCGTTTATTCCTGATGCCGTCCGCATTCCAAAACATTATGTTAAGACTGTCCATAATGCGTTACTAGGCATGGGAGCTCAGGCTTATGCCTCCAGACAGGCAACCAGGACCCGTTTGAGTACAGAAGGATCAATGCGCTCCACAAGCTCTGAGAACAGCTTTTGATCCGTGACCTCGGTAGTGGCAGTGTGGGGAGCCACATTTGTTGTTACCGCCTGAGGGGCAAGCGAAACGTTTGCGGGTTGACCAGTAGTCTTGTTTTTGTTCTTTTTTGCCTTTTCTTTTCCTCCTCTTGGAGCTCGTAGCAGCGGTGGAAGGCATGGCAGCAGCTGGGGGACTCTCCTTTACCGGTTTGCGGTCAACAGTAATAGGTTTAGTAGGGGCCCTACGTTTTGTTGACATATTCTTCTGCTTCGGCTCTAGGTTTCAGGTTGTTGTTTTTCGGCAGCTTGTTGGCAAGCTGCTTGTAAATTAGGAACCACGCCATATAGCCCCATGTTCACCACTGTAATTGACACAGAAACGCTGTGTCTTCGTGTCGGCCGTGCACTTACTGCTGCAATTATCCTTGCCGCAGTGTACACATTTAGGCTTCTGTCTGCAGTCGGATATGGCATGACCAAAGCCATTGCAGTTGAAGCACTGTTGTATTATTCCTTTAGTTCGGTAGGGTTCAACCGAGATTTAAACCCCAAGGAGAGATAGCAACCGGAAGAAGTTCCTGCTTTGTTCAGTGTTAATGAGCTGAATCATGACAGGTAGAAGGTCCTGTTTGCGGCTGTTTTGAAGCCGACACACTTTTGTGACGGCAAAGGAATCCTGCAACTGTTCCGTGATGCTATCGACATGGAAACCCAATCCTAGTCCTTTAATAACAACACGGAGCGGGTTTTTTGTCGGCAGGGTTGAAAGTGAAAAACTCAACCTTGCAGTTTTCAAGGAGAGATGTCAACCGCCGATGGTCGGCGATAGTCGTCACTTTTATGGTGGTATGATTTCCTATGATTTTTACCGACGCCGTCTCCTCAAGCTCTTTTTCTATCATCTCATAGATCAGAGGCCAGTTGCTAATTCCTCTGCAAACCACCGGTGGCACCCTTTTGGACACGTTAGATGGCAAACATGTCTCGGAGTCTTTGGTAACCTGTACCTGTCCCGCGATCACGGAGACGCTTGAGTTGACCTCTTACATCTCTACGCATAGTGGATCAGACTGGTGTTCAATGACGGCCTCGGGTAGGTCAGCCTGTTTCCAATTTTCGATGGGTGAGGGAGACTTTTCCTTCCTTGGCCTCTTGACGCCACTATTTCTTTTAACAGGAGCATCAACAACCGAGGAGATTGGAGATGTCAAAACTTGGGGCCGTACTGTTCCATTTCTTCCCAGCACTGTCAACATGCTGGGAGGTTTTCCGGATGCTTTGGGTTGGGAAGGGGTTTTAGTTGTAGCCTCAGCATAGGTTGGCCTATGCTCTGGATTAAAAACTTCACTGCCAGTCCTCGACTTTTCCGCAGGATTACGGGAGACATCCTGTCCTGAGTCGTCACTGCCACTTTCAGGATCATTTGACTCTGTGGACTCCTTGGACCCACTTGGTCTGCCAGTTGTCCGAACATTCTTACGAACAGGGCGTTCCGGGCTAACGGCTGAATTCCACAGTAGGTCTTCTTCGCTCATGGCATGTGAAATCTTGCCCTTCTGCTGAACTCTTTCTGCTGGGAGTCCAATAGCACCGCAGAGGGAAGCCAGGATGGTGCTCATCAGACCACGGCAGTCCGAACTTTCATCCAGGGAGGAGAGGAGGCCCTTAGCTTCATTCACGATAGCAAGGCACTCGCTGCTCTCTGGATACAGACAGTTGAGATTCGCTCAAGTGAGGTCATCATCTCTGAATTGTCTTGGAAAGCAGCTGAATGTTAGAAAAGTACAAAATAAATCACAATTCAAAAAATAAAAGCACTGAAATACACCTACACCCAAACTAAAGCTAAAATGTAATTCTAAACTACAAGTTTGAGCATTGCTCTAGAGCCTGACTCTAAACAGATAATAATCTACTGCAAAATACATTACGGCTTATAATGAATTACCAAAAGAAACACTACTGCCTAAATCCTGTCTAATTGATGTACAGGACAACGGCACTATTCCCTAACGCTACAATGACAACCTAACACCTAGATCGAAATAATTAACCAGCTAGAGAAGAACCTGACTAACTGCCTGTCAAATACTTATTCCTATCACTCTATGAAAAACTGCCTAACTCCTAACTAGCTCAAAAAAAAACTTGCCTTGCTGACGTCTTCTTAACTTGCGATGAAGCACACAAATGTAGTGAAGAAAACACAACAGAATTTGGCTGGAGCGAGTCACCGCTCAAATAATTACGAAAACACAACAATTTGTTTGGAACGAATCACAGGTCAAATAAACACGCATTACATAATTTCACACACTAACTTGGAAGCACGACGCACTCACCGAAGCACAAAACACACTACACAGGCACGCACTTCACAATCGACGACTTGAGGCACAGCGAAGAATTGAAGAAGCACCGGAATTACATTCACAAAGAACTTGGAATCAAGAAACACTTCCAAGACAATCAAGAACCACTACACGAGGCGCACCCTTCACGAAGATTTGAAGTAGCACTGGAAAGAAGCACATCAATAGCTCGGTGGCAACGTGTTGTATGAGCTACCGCAGTAGTTTATTTGCCCTGAATTATTCCAATCTACCAAGTGGATACCGGATGTTTGTGCTCCTAAGAGTGATAGCGTTCTCAGCCGTTTAAAACGGTCCGGAACGAAAGGTGCTAGGAATTTTGAACTTTCTTCAACATACTTTGGAGGAAAGATCAAGGTTCAAAGGAAGATTTTACTGCAACCATGTTCTTTCCTGACATATCCGAGATCCGGAGATTTTTGTTCACAGAGCAGCAGCTAACAGAAAATAAATGTCCCCTTGATGCAGAGTTATTAGGGCAATCCCATCATGATACCACGAGGCAATGTAGCAGATGTAGTAGTTAGTACGTTCTCACATGCCAAAATGCAATGCAAGATGCTAAGTGCTTTTTTCATCCAGAAAAACCCGTTAATATAAGAGCTGAACATAAGATGTATCCGTGTTGCAACCAACTGGCATATAGTTAAGGTTGCACCCATAAATATATATTAGCTAAACATAAGATGTATCTGTGTTGCAACCAACTGGCATGCAGTCAAGGTTGCACCCTATAATATAGGAGCTAAACATAAGACGTATCCGTGTTGCAACCAACTGGCATGTAGTCAAGGTTGCACCCATTAACATAGGAGCTAAACTAAGATGTATCGGTGTTGCAACCAGCTGGCATGTAGTCAAGGTGGCACACATCAATATAGGAGCTAAACATAAGATGTATCCGTGTTGCAACCAACTAGCATGCAGTCAAGGTTGCAAGTTCAAAAATTATCATGTGAGTTCTATTAAAGTGTGTGACATTCCTTTTGCTAAAACGGTTGCTTTGCAATACTCTTATTACACTGGTGTGCAAAAATTAAGGACGAAGAGGAGAAAATAGCATAACAGCGGAACGAGCAGGCAGAACGGACCGAAAGACCACTCAGGAGATAGACTAGGATCCGGTACGGTAGGGCATGCGCATATATGCAGAATGACGTAGTTAGGGGAGTCGGAATGGTATAAAGCACACGGGCGGTGTACGCTCAACAATTCGGTGAAAGCTACTGCACGGTGTACATCGGTTTGAACGACGTCGAGTTGCTGCGACCGTGTGACATAGCCAACAGGCAATCCAGTAGACGACATCTGGATGACTTTACCCGAGGTCGCGTCACTGGGAAGTTGGAAGAAGGTCGAAGTGTGACTAGTGTGGCCGAGGAGTTCGGGGTCACTCAGAGTATCGTTTTACGAGCTTGAAGAGAATTTCAAACATCAGGAACAGCTGTCCGAGAGTTTGCCAGTGGTCGTCCACGAGCAACCACGGTGGCAGACGACCGGTATATTGTCCACAAGGCGAGAAGAGACAGACGGCAGACAGGGGGAGAAATCACAAGGCACATGCAACAGACAAATGGAAGTCCGTTATCGCGTTTTACCATGGCCAGGAGGCTGCACAAAAGTAGTCTATTTGCACTACGACCAGTACGGTGTGTGCCATTAACGCCTGCTCATCGGAGACGGCGGTTTTCGTGGTGCCAGGAACACAAGAACTGGACACATCAGCCATGGGGTCGAGTTCTCTTTACGGATGAGAGCCGATTTAGTCTGACGAGCGATTCTGGACGTATACACATCTGGAGAGAGCAGGGAACACGCAATCACACCTCCAACATCATCCAAAGGGACCGGTTTGGAGGTGGCGGAGTTCTCGTTTGGGGCGATATCATGCTTGGTAGCCTTACTGACCTCCACATCTTCCAAGGAGTTTCAGTCACTGGTGTCCGCTATTGTACCGAGGTTCTCCTGCCTCACGTGCGTCTGTTTAGAGGTGCTGTTGGTTCTGAGTTCCTCTTCATGGACGACAACGCTACACCTCATTGTACAGTGGCTGTCGCATAGCTGTTGGACAGTGAAGATATTCAAAGCATGGATTGGCCCGCAAGGTCCCCGGACCTAAATCCAATCGAACACGTGTGGGACCTTCTCGGGAGATGCTTGGCAGCACGTCACCAGCAACCATTCCGCGGCTGGAATTGGCGCTACAAGAGGAATGGGCCACGATGCCTCAACAGCTCCTTGACAACCTCTTCCTCAGCATGGACAGACGTTGTAAATCCTGCAACGCAGTCAGGGGTGATCATATCCCTTACTAAAGACTGGATGTTTCTTGGCAGCCGCCTGTCACATGGACGTTTCTGTCTTGTGTCCAGTTGTGCTCAAAGCTACCTTTTCAATAAAGTACCTTTGTGTCCTTTGGATTCCTTGTTTGGACGGTTTTGCTCAGTTGTTCCATATTCTTACATCTTGGGGATCTTATGGTATGATTTGAGTCGATGTGAATGCCTTCTGCACGACTTTATATTCGAAAAACCGTCTCGTCCTTAATTTTTGCATGCCAGTTTATCTATTTTAAATCACAAACGAAATATGGATTGCTCTTGATTGACGAGATGCAAGATATTGCACATGGGGCCAAACGCTACCCGAGGACCTCCAACCGAACAACACTGAACTGAAGTAAAATCTCAGGGGTGGAGTATACAAAAAACAAACATTTAGTGGTTAAATTGCAATTTCTCATACGGGTAATTCTTAACATTAAGCGTAATCCTCAACATTGAGATAAAATGTTCAACCCTGTACTTTGACAATTCTTTGCTTTCAGCTGCAGAATGTTTCATCGCCAGGTTAATAAGGTCTTCAGAGGACAGACCCTCGTCTTGCGAAACTTGTTTCGAATTAGAACGCAATTGTTTCGTGTAATGAAGATGCCTCCCGTGGAATAAATATTCTTTTGTGAGGGAAAAATACGTACGCACTTACTAGGTAGCTTAGAACATGCTAGCTTGCAAGGAGACTGCAAGGTTCATGCAAAGGAGTAGAAGAAAAAAAAACTTCGGGATACTTCCTCTCTCTCTCTCTCTCTCTCTCTCTCTCTCTCTGAGTTATAGGATAAAGTCATTCGCTGATATTCACATTTCAGGACATTAACTGTCCGGGTGTTTCGCGAAGTGAGATGGAGCCACTTGGAAAAATCTACATACTTCAGTTACCATTTCACGTATGAAATAGTCAATTTCCGATAGCATAACATCCGACTTCGCAGAGTGAATCTTCCACCCCACCCTTATCTTTGGTAAACTTCTCTGAGCGACCCTGAAGATAGATTTGCTAACTTGCAAAACGTTCAATCACACGTCTTTTTTCGAGAGCAACTTAACACATCCTTGACATCTGTTAGCATTCGTTCAACGAATAATTTAGTATATGAAACATTTGCTTAAATAGTATAAGTATACTAGATATACGAAATTTCTTGGTGTAGAATAGAAATCAAATATCTAAGCTTTCCCACATCAACCAGATGGCTTTTTCAAGGAAGTTAGACAGCAAACTGCTTGACAGCAAATTCATGTGGTTGATGTGCTAAAGTTTGGAAATTTGATTTCTATTTTACACCAAGAAATTTCGGATATCTAGTATAGTTATACTATTTAAGTACTGTTGGTGTATAGCTCCTTGTTATTTAATTGAAACCTTTGCTATTTCCTTATATGCAAATTAGCAACGTAGTTTGCAGCACAGAACATTTAATTATAGTATAATGCTGTTTTCAGACATAAGTAAAGCTTCAGAATATAATATTGTAGAAATACAAGGAAACCTCGGCTATATGTTTTTCTAGCGGTTAGCCTTAAAAAAGGTATAAATGTTAAAAATACGTAAAGGAAATTTCAACATTTAAATATTATTGCGAAATTTATGCTTAAAAGTACTTGAGGCATTCAGAAATTATTGTGACAAGTTTGTTAGGAGTATGTATTCAGACAGAAGACGACGGTAATCGTTAGGGTAAGTGTCGCTCCACAAAATACCAACAGATGGTGCATGCGGCTACGTGTAACGGGCTGCTCGTTCTAGTATTGCTGAGTCACGAGCGAACAGGAAGGACCAATGGAAGGTGATTGCCACGGGCAACATTGGAGGGCGTGGTTTTTGTGGAAAGCAGGAGTTCCTGCCAAGCGTCTAGGGACAGAAGGATGCCTAATGCATTTGGACGTTGACAAAATTGAAGCATGCGCAACTTGCAGTGGCGTAACTAGTCGATTGGTATCTCTGCGGTCCGCTCTCCCTCTAGCGGCCAAAATTAATACGATTGTTACTTTGGTTTGGTTAGCTTGTTTTGTTTTTGTAATATTTATTCAGGAATTAGAGGGTAGCATATTGAAGTTTTCCCTGAAGTCCAGCAGTGTCGTTTCCAAAGCTGCAGATGTGGTGTTCACGCGAGTACAAACGTTTGTGCTTTAAAATTTCGTATTTCAACATGCTGTTGGAAGCAAGTAATTAGCCTTATGCACGTAAATTTAAACCCGATTAAGGAGCTAGATTTGTCAACAGTTACCAATTCAACAGATTGTACAAATTTGAATTTGTTATTGTTAACAGAGTATTGAAAATGGTTCCTGGAAAACATTAAGAGAACCGAAATGTCAGCCTTTATTAATAATCCAGATTAGAGGTAATGTTGATTTATGTATCTTCCGTTCTTTGCATTTAGAATTTTCATGTTATCAAAATTTTATATATTTAAACAGCAAAGGAAATGCTAGTCTTTTGTGAACTGTGATGCATGCATTAGAACAATTCGTTAAGATTCTCATAATTCCAAACATATATCAGATTGTACATTGTGATGATGTACTGAAAACTGCAGTGTGTGTACTGTATGCTTTCAACCAGTATATGTATAACATGTGTTAGTGTGTTACCACTAGGTATAAGGTCATCCAGAAAAAATAGTATGTAGGTATGCAGTATCTACTCTCACATAGATTCCAACTGCACCCATATTTACTAAATATGTGGGCCAAGGGCAAATGGTGGTAATCCCATGTGGTATGAATTTTTCGTTGATTTTTGGCAAATGTAGTTTTTTGACTACTTTTCCTCTGTGTAATGCTTCTCTCATAGGCAATGTGGCAACCGGACCATGCAAGCATCTGACGTATTCTGCAAGGAAATAGAAAATAAGCTTGGAGTTTAGGACAAGTTATTAGTTGTTTTTTTTTTGTGAGTGTGTTTGTTTACAGTGAGATTTGAATTACGTAGTTTTCTTTTTCTGTTCCATTTTATTTGTTTTACACGCTAATTATTTCCTTCATTTAAGAAACATTTTTTTATGAATTTTTTCAGTAATGCAGACCTTGTTTTGTTAGTATGGTAAAGGGTCGTTCAAGCGATAGAATCAAACGTTCCTTGAATTCGCCACCTTCAATATTAGCACCTCACTGCCTTACTTGTAATCTGAATGAAAGGGAATCGCCGAAATGTGAATCCAGATGTGCCACAGGAGCAGCCAGCTTATTTTCCTAGATGGCAATCGGCACGGACAAACTCGAATGTTTAACGGCTCTCACAGGACCTGGTGATGCCGTCTGCGTCACTTTGAAGCTCATCATAGCCCACTGGAAAGAGGAGGCCCTGAAACGAACGGTTGTCATGTGATCAAAATGGTCTCAACTTTCTGAAATTCTCCAAGTTTTTACCGGAAGTGAATACAGTTATTATTCTTGTGATTAAAGTATCTTAAAAACACTTGTTGCATTATGTTTTGCAGTCAAAATTGGCTTACTCTTGTGCCAGTTTTGTGTAAAAAACATAAGTGTGTGTAATATTAAATTTTGTATAGGGTTTAGACTACTATATCTGCGGCACTTATAAATCTAATTTGCTTGCAGTAGTAAAAAATAGTAAATGAGTATAAATAATCAGCTACGAAATAGGACTAAGTCGGTTACATGACATTTCGTTTCAGGGCCTGTTATTTCTAGTGGGCTGTGGAAGCTCATACACGCATCCGTCGAATCAAGTGTGAAATAAGCTTTAGCTGACCTTCAGCCTTAGCTAAAATCTTCAGTTTTCATCATAATTATTGAGAGGTAATACTAATCGCTGTAATACCCAGCTTCAAAATGTTATAAAGGGAATACAATCGTATTGGTACGTAACTGTGTATTGCATTTAGAAGTAATACATTCCATAATGATAGTGATTTCTCCTCAGCCTCTAAGGATTCATCAGGCGCTTAGGATTCATCAGGCTCTCTAAGGTGAAAGCACTATCATTGTTGTATGTATTAATTGTTAATGCAATGAACAGTTATGTGCCAATATGATTGTATTCCTTTCATCTCCTTCGGCTTCCAGTTTTCTTTGCCCTGATGGGACTGACACAACCTTTACATATGTGGATGAAAGAGGATCAGAGAAACTTGTATCAAGAGCGTTTCAAATCAGACACCGCACTGAATTGTACAGGAGCAGCCACATTAGCCAACGATCTGATTGTCAGCATCATCTATCAGTGAAAGCATCACGCAGCAGGAAAAGTAGTCCCAAGGTTCAAAATTCTTCAAAATCAATAAAAAAAATGCACACAACTTGGGAATACCACCATTATTATTATCGAGGCAGACATTGTTCAAACTGTCAAAAAAAGGATATCCTTGTCTGAAATAAAGTAAGCTATCATCATTTTACACATGTTGAAATGTCCTGTTATTAATTTTGACTGGTGATTATCCAGTGCCGCATGTTTTAATCTGTTGGATTTCAGCCAGAAGATAAGTGAATCTTTTGAGTGAAAAATGTGAGATGATGTGTTTCTGTTGATTTCAGAATGTGGTCCAATATTTATTTTGCCCATCGTGTACGATATGTTTCAGTATAACTCTGTACTTGCACTACAGATTATTAAATTATCAGGTTTTGGAAATATGATTGAGTTGAGAGTTACGAAGTACCAGATACAATATTTTTGCCTAGCTGCTGCTGTAGATCTAGTTGTACCGTGTTAAATTCTGTATTTATGCCCATTAATTTGCTTACTGTAAGTAGGAACTCTCAAAAAACACATTCCTGTGTCCTGGAACCTATTTTCCACTTAATTCAGGTTAAGAATTTCTATTTAATCACAGAATTAGAACTCAAAATTGTTTCAAATGTATGCATACTCACTGTAGAGTATTACAAAACGGTCAGTGTGGAAGGGTAGTCATTTACTTTTGCAGTGTTCCACCCCACTATGATCATGTGGTACTGTTTCAGATAAAATATGATTTATGTCCTCAGTATGTGATGGTACATATTTCCTGAGAAAATGTTTTTTAAGCAACATTTTCTATGTAAAATATGATATTTGGACTTTATGGAAAAAGATTAACTAGGAGGATGCTAAAATGTTTCAAACGTTTTGCTCAGCACATGAGAATGTTGGTGACAAATGTGCTGTTCCTTATATAGGTACAAAAATGTAACTTGATATGATTATGCAGTGTACTTTGAGAAGCAAGAATCGATTTTGTTCTGATATAAGGAAATTTCCTCATTTTCTGCAATTTTTAGCATGCTTAAGTTCTTTGAGTTATGGTTAAATTGATTTTAATGCTTTTACTTTCAAAAATGCGAATGTATCGCCTTCTTCCCCAATTTCATAGAAAGCTGCTAAAATACTGCACACTTCAGGGCACTGTTTTTTTTTCTTTGGTTATTTTGTTTTAATGTTCATTTTATGTTGAAGGACAAACAGGAAAGAAAACTATGTTGTGGACTGGTGAAAGGTACCATTATAAATTTGTCTCTATCAGAAGTATGATTTTGAGGTGTGATTATGTAAATATTCCACACATTTTCTTACTTCTGATGGACTGAGTACATCGTGTATATAAAATACAAAAACTGGCAAAGAGCGAAAGCTTGAAGAAAGTGCTGGTGGGTGACTTCTTTTTTAAATTCTTTGAAATGTTGATTTTCTGTATTTAAAAATTTGATGTGAAGGCTTTTTGGTAGCCTCAGTTATTGTACAGGAATTATACCTAAGCATTGTTGTAGTATTACATCATATCAAAAATAATTTCTACTCAGGTAGGACAAAGCTGAAAAAAATGTGAGCAAAAACGTTTTTTTTTTAAATATGCAAAGTTATCTTCATTGCTTTCACTAATAGTATACATTGAAGTGCCAGAAAAACTGGTACACCAGTCTAATACTTGGTAGGTCCCCCACGGGAGCGCAAGACTGCAGAAATACGACGGGGCATGGACTCCACTAGCTTCTGGAAATATGCTGTAGGCAACCCACACCACACGCCGTGCAGGGCGTTCCAAAATTCGGGTGTATTCCGAGGTTTCGGATTCCTGTGTTCGATAGCGCGTTGCATGGCATCCCAGATGTGTTCTATCACGTTCAGATCTGGGGACTTGGGTGGTATGGCGACACCCCAAACTCAGATGAATGCTCCTCTAATCATAATGGGGCGTCCTGACACTTGTGTGGAGGTGCGTTGTCCTGTTGGGACAGGCCCAATCCATCAGCATGAATGCAGGACATGAACGGGTGTACCTCGTCAGAATAGATGCGCACATAGCGTTGGCCGGTGACAGACGTTTGTAGACGTACCAGGGGTTCCTGTAAAGCCCAGCTAAACACACCCCATAGCATTACGGACCCCCACCAGCCGGTACAGTTCCCTGTTGACAGACGGGATCCATGGCTTAATGGGGTTTGCGCCATACACGAATCCTTCCATCTGCCCGATACAGTGGAAAACGCGAGTCGTCAGACCAGGCTACTCTTTTCCAGTCATCAAGTGTCCAGTGGCGGTGTTGGCGTGCCCACGCGAAGCGCAAAGCTCTGTGTCGTGAGCACCTAGTCACGTGAGTGAACCTTTACAGAAAAAACAACAATGTTTTCCTTATTCCAGTTTCCAGCGTGGATCTTGTTTAGGATGGCCACTCAACTTGAGGTTTTCTTACCTCAAATGTTCAAATTCAGAATATGGGAAAATGAAATAATTTCACCTGATAATTTTTAAAAGTTAATTACTAGTGCAGCTGAAAGATGGGGGAGATTTTGAGATTTTTAAGCCAAGACCCACACACTTCCTGGATCGTAAAAAATGGAACGAAATATGCAAAATCTTCACAGTGTGTTTTCAACAAATTTTATGTGTGCCAACAATCATCACACCAAAAACTGAAGAAGATAAATCGGTAAATGTGTAGATTAGGGTCCTAAATTATTTCGTCGGAAAAAAGTTAGCACTTGGGAAAAGTGCGCAGTACAGATTTTAGATTATGGGGGAAAATGGGAAATGGTGCAGAAATTTCATGTTTTAAATGTCGTTTAAAGATTTTTATCGTAATATTTTCCTTTAGGTGCGATGCTGTAAAAAGGCGCTGCAGTAGGCTTAACTCATCGCTACCGCGACGACGTCAAGCTTTGCTGCATTGAAAGGAAGATTTGCTGCAGTGTGTAATTCACGCGCGGGTGACTACAAGTACTGCCGCATACGTTCTTGCCAGGGGAGCGAAGTATCATGTACTCATACGCTACAGAATATAATTTAGTTCGTTCATGTTTTGTCATTGTTTTTAAAGCAGATGTCAGGTATTTTTCATTCTTTTACACATGATTCCCTGATTCCAAAATAGAATGGACGAATATGGTTTTCATTGTTGTTCAGGAAAATGGGGAAGTACAACTTCCAGTTCTGCTTAGAACGTGTTCCATTCGAAGCTGATATGCTGTGCCACTGCAGTTTTCTTCTCGTGTCAATACTTGCTTTGCAGGTTTTTCTATCTCACTTCTACGTATATTTCGCAAATCAAATATATTTTTATTTTTTCTGCCACCCACGTACAGGATACAACAAAATAAAGGGTGAATAATGTGGACCTATTTTCTGTAACGTATCTCTACTGTATCACTACAAGCATCGCACTTAGAGGTAAATGTTACTATAAAAATCTTTAGAAGACATTTAAAATATGAAATTTTTGCACCATTTGCCATTAATTTCCATGCTCTAAAATCTGTAGTTCGCACCTTTTGCAGGCACTAATATTTTTCCGATGAAATAATTTAGAACGCTTACACATTTACCGATAAATCCACTGTGTAAACCCTTTCATTAGACTTGATTAAATCTCCTTAAAGGTGTTCAAAAATTGGGAAGGAAATATGTACTGCAAGACAGCGTGACTGCAATAGTTAACTTTTACCCTACAAACAAGTTGTTTATCCAGAAAAAAAAGCTTGAATGATACAATACACGATTAGCGCCACTACTAGGAAGATTGTTAAGCATAGCACATCCGTGTCTCCGCCCCCAAAGCCCACTGGGAAGAGACGGCCCTGAAGCGAACCGTTGTCATGGGACCAAAATGGTCTCATGAATACAGTTATCAATTATTATTCTTGTGATTAAAGTGTCTTAAAAACACTTGTTGCATTATGTTTTGCAATCAAAACTGGCTTACTCTTTCGCCAGCTTTGTGCAAACAACATAAGTGGGTATAATATTAAATTTTGTATAGGGTTTAGATTACTATATCTGTGACACTTATCAATATTATTTGCTGCGGTAGTAAACAATAGTAAATAGGTATAAATAATCAGCTAAAAACAAAGACTAAGTGGGTCCCATAACCTTTCGTTTCAGTGCCTGTTATTTCCAGTGGGCTATGCTCCGACCCCAACTGACGTCCTACTTGCAACTTGGGGCTTCAGACGCTACGTGATCCCACTACACTTTTAATTTACGCCTCCAGATGCCCATCCTAACCTGGGTTTATCGTAGTAAGCGCATACAAGGTGCACGCTAGCACCAAAATCTGAACAAAATAATTAAAATAATGTCGCAGGAACGAGGAATATCGTTTCATGGTAACATCGTCAGAGTACATGTACGTAGTTTCCCTGGGGAACTATTGAAACCAAGCCAGTGGAGAGGAGCTTAATGCTTTGGGAAACGTTCTGCTGGGGTATCCTTAGGTTCAGGCTTTTTTATGCTAGAAGCTATGGCATTTAAAATATCATTGGAGAACAGGTAAATGATTTCATGGGAATATATTTCTTTTCTAGTAGTACTCAGTTTCAGCAGGATAGCGCCGTCCAAAATTGCCCTGATTTTTCGGAAATAATTCGTGGAACAGGAGGAAGAATTCCAGGCATTGCCCTGGCCTGCAAATTCTCTAGACCCAATTCAACTCTGATTTCCATAAATGGAGCTACGGAAATCAAGGCATATATTGTACCTTGATTTCCATAGCACCACCTTTCCCTTTTAATTTTATAAGCTGCTATCAATTTTTTTAAATATTATTATCCATGCTTTAATATCCTCTTTTGCGATCGGAAGCTGAATCCTTTTCATGGGTGGCACTGAAGAAGTTGATAAGGAACTTGTATTTAATCTATGCATGGAAAAATATCATTAATCGTAAATAAAGGAGAAACTATCGAGGACACAATGTTTCTTACATGTTGCATCAATGTGTGCGTGAGAGAGAGTAGGCGCCAATTGAACAGGTTACAGAAATAGTGCTGTAAACTCTAAAAACTGAAGACAGCCTTGCATCAAGGCGACATCCCACATTTGCTATGCTGTAGTTTGATCACTAGGAGAAGGTGTATTTTGCTGGTTCCCCTCGGTGTGGGCCACTGGACGGTAGCTTTTCCAATACGCGGCTCGTCATCTAAGGTATCCGTTGCATAGCGAGGCAACGGATCTCCTGCGTATATGTGAGTAGACCATTTACGCGCAAACGAGAATAATTTTCCCCAGTAAAGTATTTTTTTACCTTTATTGATCTGGTGAAGCGAAAAACGAATCAAATTAAGAGATCTGCTCAACAAGTAAAACTTTAACAACTTTACGAACAGATTTTAAAATACAGCAAACTCCCGAAAACCGTCACTCACGGGACCCGAGGTCTGACGGATAAGCGAAATTGTGGTACAACGCCATCTAGTGTAGGTTAATATATGGTTTATGATCGCCAATAATTTCTATATCAGGAACACCTCGTTCCATTTTGGCATTCATTCTGTTCGTCTGAAAACTGGAATAAAATGAAATGAACCTCCAAATGGGGGTGTGATCTGAGTCACAGTGGGAAATATCCAATAACGCTCCGTCTAGTTTATGTGGCGTGATGTGCGCCGTAGTGGAGACATGTCCAACAACGCACCTCCTAACCTAGGTAAGTTCGTCGTCACCAGAGTAGGGAGAGGGTGATGATTCAACTGAAATAAAAGCCATCCGTTTGTTGAAAGGTAGGATAGGGAAATGCAAGAAAGGAAAGAACTGACGCTCGCTAGTAAATGAAAACAAAATTGGAGCGAAGGTTTGCGGACAAACGGCAGTTCTCTGTATACCGTTTATGTAAATAGTCTTGTACAACTTCTATTATCAGTGTGAAGAAAGTCTGTATATGCCATGGAGTCTACATGTTTCAAATAGGATGTCTTGAGTCCCTTGCAAAAGCGCCGATTCGTTGACGAGAGGGGTCACTGTTATGTTTGAACCGGAATATACTGTAGTGTTCCTGCCATTAAGGTAACTAGTTTCCCCTCGGACACAAGTGAAAACGTTGATTTAAGAAGGAATATGGATGTACTCTGACTTACACTTAGGGTGTGAGATTCTGTGGGAACGTAGAACGCAAGAAATCAAAACCTTCGGTAATAGCAAAAAGTCTAAAATGCTTCAAGCAATGAGATTTTCCAGTGTGTCAGTATTGCATTCGAAATTCGACTCCGGCCACCATGTGTAGACAGATACGAAATGCGATAGTAGGCCTAAAATATGTGTAACGCAATTAAATCCCGTACCTAACAACACTTTTCTCCAGCCTCACAATCCTTCCGCTATGTTTACAGGCGGGATCTAACTTTTGTTTGATCTTTTTCCCAGCACGTTGACTTTTATCCAAACTTTCAAACTACACTGCTCAAAAGAACTATGGTAGCAAGAGATACTGTAAAGAAAATCATGTGCGACTGACGTTGCACGTAAAGTATTATTTTTATGTAAGGTGTACCATAATAGTCAGTATGGGTTAGAAAAAACACATTAACGATTTTCTGTAACATTTTCATTTAATGCACGCGGTATCCTGTGCTAAACAGCAATATTCATATTTTTTTGAAGGTTCAATGATAACCGTGAGCAACTGATCATATGTAGAGAATTTTAGGAAGGGAGTGTCTGACCCCAGGTCTTAAACAACCCTTAGAAACAGGAAGCTAGGAGATTTGGGCTAGAGTGCCCGATAGGAAAGTGACACGGAAGCGAAGTAGAAAGGGGGAGCAAGACGCCCTTATTTATTACCGGGGAAAGTACCCGGGGCCCAACGGCTTAACGTGCCCATCCGACGCACAGCGGATATTTAATGGATCGATCGTTCGTACCTGCCTGGGATCGAACCTGAGGTCCTATCCGCGGCATTCACAAACGTTACCCCTAGGTCACCCGCGGCTCATGGGCTATAAGTAGTCGCGTGTCCTTAATTTAGAGTCATTGGCTCCAGGGACGGGAAGAGACAGTGACGTAAGACAAACACAACATCCGTGCCTCACCGGGATCCGAACCCGAACAATTCTCGGATGAGTGTTCATGAGCCAGCGCTAAGACAACTGCGCCACCACGGCGGCCATTGAAGTATGTACAACAAGGAAGAATGAGTTATAATGATGTGCGGTCACCTTGAGTTGCTAAGACCGCTGCACAAGTGCGTGACATAGAATAGATGAGGTTATCAAGAAGTCTGGGCTGTATCTTTCACACTCCTTAAAATAGATAGCTTCCTTTACACGTAGAGTCAATGGAGGTGTAGGCTGAGCTGCAATATGTCTGCCAAGTGAGTCACAGGCATGTTAAATCGGATTTAAGTCAGGGCAGCATACTGGTCCCTCACTGCGCTCGTCAATGAGGACGAGCGTAATCGTCCATAAAAAGGAACGGATCACCTGCGGCTGTAGCGTACGGTATGCCAATAGGTCAACATCGCAACAACACTCCCATTGAACATCGTTTTTCTATAACGAGAGAGATGAAGTCAATTCGCATAAAAATAACCGCTGCAGCTTAATTAAAAACTAATTCTTCGTGCAAACTACAAAATAAACCTTAAAAAATGAACTTTCAGAAGACAAAAGTGATGTTCAATGCTTTTACAAAAAATGAAGATTTATTGATTGATGGAGAAAAGCTGGAGATAACAGACACGTACGTTTATCTTGGACAGCAGATATCAAGTGAGGGTCACATTGATGAAGAAATTAATCGGCGTACAAAACTTGCCTGGAGAGCATTTGGAAGAAACAGCATAATTTTCAAGAGCAATATGCCATTATGTCTTAAAAGAAAAGTGTTTGATCAATGCATCCTTCCAGTGCTTACGTATGGTGCAGAGACGTGGACCTTAACTAAAAGAGACATACAAAGGCTGCAGACAACTCAAAGTAGCATGGAGAGGTGCATGCTTGGTGTAACCAGGAGAGATAAGAAGAGGAACTCGTGGATCCGAAAAATGACAAGAGTGGAAGACATCATGATCAGAGTTAAATCCCTGAAATGGCAATGGGCTGGACATACTGCCAGAAGGACAGATCATCGATGGACAGCCGAAATTTTAGATTGGATTCCAAGGGACAGAAAAAGACTCAGAAGAAGACCACATGGGAGATGGGTGGATGAAATTCGAAAGTATGCAGGGGTGACATGGAGGAGACTGGCACAAGACAGACCGTTGTGGAGGAAACTTGGGGAGACCTTCGTCCTGCAGTGGATTGATAATGGTTGACAATAATGATGATGATGATGATGATGATGATGATACCGCCTGTGCAGGATTTATTGATGTTAAAATACGAACACTATTTACAATTAAAACATAAGCACTTTCTAGGTGACAATCACCTCATCCTCAGATGTAATGAAGACTCAAAGAACAGTGTCTCAAATACATTGCATATTACGTCAGTAACTAATAGGTCACGTGGAAAGACACTGTTCTTTGAGCCTTCGTTACATCTGAGGATGAGGTGACTCTCACCTCAAAAGTGCTTATGTTTACATTGTAAATAATGTTCGCATTTTAACATCAATAAATCGTGCTCAGACGGTATATCAATGTTTATTATGCTGCGGCTTATCTTTTAGTTGTTTTATAGGCATCATATTTGCATGTGTTTCAGCGTTTGCGTGCGTGTAAATGACATGCGCTCATCACATTTTCCAACAAATCTTTTTCAAAGGAAATCCACCTATAACTGATACTTTTTAAGCAAACCTCACTGCAGTACACCCTTTTTCTTTTGTTATAAAATTTTGGAAATCCGAATGGAATTTTGACACCCAAAATTTATTTGTTAGGTTAATGGATTTCAGCTTGAATGGAAATACGAACTTTGAATGAATTGCAATTTAATGTGAAAATACTATACATATACCGCCTATTGCGAGTGTACCCGCATAGAATAATTTAACAAGAAAGATGACACCGAATTTTCGGGTGTAATAAGCACGGCTTTTGAATCCGTCCTGACGCAAATTAAATTTATCATAGATATTCAAATTCAATGGAACCGGTACAAGAAACAATAGTATCTGACGGACGAAAGAAGTTTTTCAATAGGGTGTTTAATCCCTTAGATATTACTGCAAACGGAATCGTGACCTTACGAACCCTTAGAAAGAGAGATATCGACCAAAATAAGATATGACTTTACGTCCCATGGTGGGAAAACCATGCATTATTTTAAGAAGAAAATACTCTCAAGAGGTTTATCCACATGAGCGGTATCGGTCCAAAAAAAAAAAAAAAAAAAAAAAAATTTAGTCGAGTTTACAGGAACCCAGATTTTGATTCAAATACATCAGAAGCAGAAATTAACACTTATGACCCCTGGTGGCCAAACCATTCTTTACCAAACATTAGAAATTATATGAAAACATTTTCCATCAGGTCTTGTATGCGATACAGGGAAGAATTTTTCAGATCGGAGTTTTAGGAGCAGAAACAACGAAGAAACCGCTATTTACCTTTGTGCCCCTTAGCGGAAAGTCTATGATTTACTTGAAAATTTTTAATTGATAGGAAAATCATTTCGCATCGGAAACACTATCCAACAAAGAAGGAATTTTTAAAATCGGACTCTTAGAAGAAGAGATATTGACAAAAATAAGATATGCATCTACGCCCCCTGGCTTAGAAACCATGCAATATGTCAAGAAGAAAATGTTCCTAAAAGGTTTGTCGACAAGACTAGTATCGGTCAACAAACGACATTTTTTCCAATCGAGATTTTAGAATCTCATATTTTGCTGCAAAATACATCAGAAGCGGAAATTAAGACTTACGCTACCTGGTGGCCAAACCATTTTTTACAAAAATTAGAAATTATGTGCGTAGGATTTCCCATCAGGAGCTGTATCCGGTGCAGAAAGAATTTTTCAAATCGGAGTTCTAGAAGCAGAGATATAGGGGGAAACGATATTTACCTTTGCGCTCCATAGCGGAAAGTCTATGAATTACTTGAAAATTCTGAAATTATATAAGAACCACATGTCACACTCGAAACACTATCCAACAAAAAATGAATTTTTCAAATCGGACTCTTAGAAGTAGATATATTGACAAAAATAAGATATATATCTACGCCCCCCGGCGTAGAAACCATGCACTATTTTTAGAAGAAAATGTTTCTAAAAGGTTTGTCGACATGAGTAGTATCGGTCTTCAAATGACGTTTTTTTCAATCAAGAATTTAGAAGCTCATATTTTGCTGCAAATACAACAGAAGCGGAAACTGAGACTTACGCCACCTGGTGGCCAAACCATTTTTAACAAAATTTAGAAATTACGTGCAAAGGATTTCTCATTGGAGCTGTATCCGGTGCAAAAAGAATTTTTCAAATCGGAGATATAGAAGAAGAGATATAGGGGGAAAAGCAATTTACCTTTAAGCCTCCTAGCGGAAAGTCTACGAATTACTTGGACATTTTGAAATTATATGAAAAACATGTCACTCTGGAAACACAATCCAACAAAGAAGAAAATTTTCAAATCGGACTCCTACAAGTACATATATTGACAAAAATAAGTTCTACATCTACGCCCCCTGGCGTAGAAACCATGCATTATTTTAAGAAGAAAATATTTCTGAAAGGTTTGTCGACAGGAGTAGTATCGGTCTACCAACAACGTTTTTTTCAATCGAGAATTTAGAAGCTCATGTTTTGCTGCAAATACATCGGAAGCGGAAATTAAGATTTACGCCCCATGGTGGCCAAATCATTTTTTTACAAAAATTAGAAATTATGTGCAAACGATTTTCCATCTGGAGCTGTATCCGGTGCAGAAAGAATTTTTCAAATCGGAGATTTAGAAGCAGAGACATAGGGAGAAACAATATTTACCTTTACGCCCCCTAGCGGAAAGTCTCTGAATTACTTGAAAATTTTGAAATTATATGAAACAAATGTCAGATTGGAAACACTATCCAACAAAGAAGGAATTTTTCAAATAGGACTCTTAGAAGTAGAGATGTTGACAAAGATAAGATATACATCTACGCCTTTGGCGGAGAAACTGTGGAATATTTTAGGAAGAAAATATTCAGAAATGTTTATCGATGTGAGTGGCATCAGTTCACGAAATAATTTTTTCAGTCGATGCTTTAGAAGCTCAGATTTTATGGCAAAAACATTATAAGCAAAAATTGACACTTACGCCCTCTTGTGGCCAAAGTATTCGTTACCAAAAATTAGAAATTATATGCAAAATAATTTCCATCAGGAGACGTATCCGCTGAAGAAAAAATTTTCAAAACGGAGTTTTAGAAGAAGAGTTATAGGGGAAAATGTAATTTACTTTTACGCCCCTAGCGGAAAATCTATGCGTAATTTCAAAAAATAACTACACTGCTGGACAATTGCTAAGGACGGATCATAAACGGCTCTATAGCGTATTAAAACGTAAGTGTGGTTGGATGCCAAGTGAAATAAAATAATTTCAGAATGCCAAGACATTACAAGAAAAACAATGTATTGTGCTCTGAAATCCAGAAGGCTTTGGAACGTGTTCAAGGGACAAACAGGTCATTTTGTGCAGAATACGTAAACGTGAAAAAATGCAAATACCGTCCACAGGCGTTACGGCGAAAGATGTCAATACGGGATATGGCCACCATGGAGGGCGATGCAAGATTCCACACGTCGTGTCATGCTTTGCACAACATTATCAAGCAGCTGTTGGGGTAATTTATCCCATTCCACTGTCAGTGCACGGATGAGGGTGTCCTTGTTTATTGCAGGGCATTGGCGACCAGCAAGACTCCTCCCCAAAGCATCCCACACATTTTCAATGGGATTCAGATCTGGAGAACGTGCTGGCCATACGAGGCGTTGAATATCTTCGCTCTCAAGACACTCCTGGACAGCGACTGTTCGATGACATGTTGCGTTGTCGTCCATGAAAATGAATCTATCACCGATAGTACCACGGAACATGCGAACATGAGGTAGCAGAACATCATTAATGTATCGTTGGCCAGTCATAGTCCCAGTTGGAAGCACATAGAGGGACGTACGGCCATTGATCATGATGCCAGCCCATACTGTAACATCACAGACACTCGATCACAACACAAAACATTTATTTCTTTACACAAAAACATAAGCTGGAATACACTCCGCGGCATAAACTGAACTTGTTGTCTTAGCCAAAGCTCGCCATGTCCTCCTCCTTCGATATCTCTCTCGCAACTCTCCTCATCACTCACCACACGCTCAAGTCATTAAATGTCAATGTATCCTTCCGCACTTTTGTGCGTGGAAGTCGTACTTTACAACCCCTCCTCACTCCAGAGGAACTTTTTCCAGTGGTAAAAAGTTCTTGTCATTTTACAATACAATAGTCATAGTTCACATAATGAGTCATAATCCATTGACAAAGAGAAATATATGAGTTAATTTAACAATCATCTTTACGTGTTTTCCAACAATTTCTATGTAGTATATATCACAACCAAAAAAAAAAAAAAAATGTTTTCACTAGCAGACACATAGCATGATCAAGGTGGATCATCTAAAGTTGGAACTCTGCTCAGTCCATCTGCATTTCTGTGCATAGTTCCCGATCGATGAATTATAATAAAATCATGTGCTTGTAAAGCAAGGGCCCGTCTCATCAGACGAGCATTTGAACTTGCGTTGGTGCGTAACCAAACGAGAGGGTTATGATCCGTTTGTATGAGGGAATTTTGACCATCCAGGTAGCATTTCAGTTTCTGTACCGCAAGTATAATGGCGGCACATTCGTTTTCACTGGTACTGTATGTCTTCTCTGCTGTCGAAAGTTTTCTGCTTAGATAGAGTACAGGATGTTCAGTGCCATCTTCTTGTTCTTGCGAGAGGACGACTCCCATTCCTTGATCTGAAGCATCAGTTTGTAGAATAAATCTACGTTCCTAGTCAGGGGCATACAGAACAGGAAAACTAGATAAAGATTTTTTTAGTTCCACAAAAGCTTTCTCACATTGTTCTGACCATATAATTTCCTCTTTACGATATTTACTTTTCAAGATGTCTGTCAAGGGAGCTGCTATCGAAGAAAACATTGGAATATATCTGCTGTAATATCCCGCCAGGCCTAAGAAAGATCTTACTTGCGTCTTGTTCTTTGGCGTAGGAAAATTTTGTATGGCCTGAACCTTTCGTTCCGCTGGTTTTCGATATCCTTGTCCAACAATATGACCCAAATACAAGATGTGATCTTGAGCAAACTTACATTTGGAAGGTTTTATGGTCAAGGAAGCCCTCTGCAACCTCTGTAGCACTTCTTCAAGATGTATCAAATGATCCCCCCAGTTTTCGGAAAAAATGGCAACATCATCTAGATATGGCACGGCAAACTCTTCGCAGCCTCTCAAAAGTTCCGACATCATTTTGCTAAAGAAATAAGGTGCGTTCTTAAGGCCAAATGGCATCTTTAAGGGCCGATACGTTCCAAAAGTAGTCACAAACGCTGCCAATCGTTGAGCTCTAGCACTTAATGGAATTTGCCAGTACCCTTTTGTTAAATCTAATACTGTAATATACTTCGCTCCAGAAACCTTTTCGACTCTTTGTTCTATATTAGGCAATGGATAGAACTGGGTCCTTGTCACTTCATTCAATCGCCTGTAGTCAATACATGGGCGTGAATCTCTTCCGGGTACTTCTACCAAAATCATGGGTGATGTATAGTCTGATTCACCAACTTCTATAATCTTGTACTGCAGCATTTTATCTATCTCGGCTTTAAGAATATTTATCTGCCTGGGCGACATTCTATAAAGCTTAACTCTTACAATAGCATTACTAGCTAGCTCGATATCATGTTCGACCAAATGAGTCTTCCTTGGATAATTAGAAAACATTTTCAAGTAATGGCATAATAGTTTTTTCAGATCCTGAATTTGTTGGCCACTTAGGCGCTCTCGAAGTTTACTGTTCTCCTCGATATCAGAGAAGTTAAATATATTGGGATTTTTTTCAACTTGCGGAAATTTAATCTCTAAATCCATTTCACCATTTTCACAACCGGGCAATAAGTTCAAAAATTCTGGTCGTTTATGGTATGGTTTCAGCATGTTAATGTGATATACTTGATGCTTTATATTTTTACCTTCAAAGCTTACTACATAATTAGCCTCAGAAATTTTTTTCTCAATTTTCCCTGGTCCTTTCCCCTGTTCCGCTAACTTATTTGGCCTGCAGGTAACAAAAACCAATACTAAATCTCCTTCTTAAAATTCACGTTTTACCGCATTTCTGTCATACCAATATTTTCTTTTCAATTTAACCACTTCCATGTTTTTAATGGCAAGTTCTTGACATCTTTTCATCCTATTTATTAACTCAAATACATATTCAGTGACATAATTTTCTTCTTCAGGATGACCCATCCATTTTTCATACAATAGTGTCATTGGCGTCCTCAAATTTTTTCCATGCACCAATTCAGCAGGCGTAAACCCTGTGCTTTCATGTGTCACAGTTCTCAAAGCAAACAGCGCCGCCGGTAACTGTTTCTCCCAACCCGGAGCAGACTCAAGACGTAAAACTCTCAACATCCTTTTAATAGCTCGATGGAATCGTTCTACCGGATTACTTTGGGGATGATATACAGAACTATGAGTAACTTTTATTCAAAACCGCTCCAGAAATTCTAGTGTCAAAATGCTTACAAAACTGGCTCCTTGATCAGTTTGAATTTCTTTCGGAAATCCCATGCGGCTAAAAATGTGTAACAAAGCGTCAACTACCGACTTGGATCCTATGTCTGGTACTGGTACTGCATCTGGATATTTGGACGACCAAACACATAGCTGTAATTATGTATCTATTTCCGCTTGAAGTCTCGGGCAAAGGCCCACAGGCATCAACGTTGATTTTTGTAAAAATTTCAGGAATAATTGGAACTATTTTTAAAGGTGCTTTCTTTTTGTCCCCAGCTTTTCCAGCACGTTGGCATGAATCACAAGATTTTACAAATTCTTCAATGTCTTTATAACATTTAGGCCAATAAAAATACTTCGCTAGTCTGTCTTTGGTTTTTGTCACTCCTAAATGCCCCGAAGTTCCCTCATGACACATGTTTTTTATTTGTTCTCTATATTGTTCTGGAACAACAATAAGATCTTCCTCTTCGCCAATCTTGTTGATCTTCTTCTTCACCAACATCCCATTTCTTAGTACAGCATAACCATTTGCCTTTTTAAAATCTGTTTTCTCTATTTCTTAAGAACATGTACCCACACATGTTCTTCAGTAATTTTTTCAATTCCAAACTTTGCCGTTAATCTTCCATGAAACTTTTTGAATCCATTTTTACCAACTCTAACATGGCTTTATCTTCATCATGCCTCAATGGCAGAATTTCTTCTTCTAATTCATCTGATTCTTCGGAACCCACAGCCTCTCCTTCCAGGGCTTGTTTTTCTTTCTTCCCTGAATCATTCTTTACTGAATTTCTCTCTTCGTTGTTTCGTTTCTGTTTTTCTTGATACCGAGTAACCACAACATTTACTTGTTCTGAATTAAGTGGCCACTCCATATCAATTTTTTTAACAAAGCGGCAGTCTTATTTCCAAGTAAATATCTACCTTGATCTAGCGACTTTCTAATCACTGCAGCCTTAGTTACAATATGACCTAATTCACATTCTAGTTCAACTTCTGCCAATGGTAAACAAACCTTTTGTTCATCCAGAAGATGCTGTACCCACACATGTTCTTCAGTAAACTCACCTGGCGACACATACTCTTGACAAATGATATCAACTGATGAACCTGTATCCCGGAGAATAGGCATGGTAACTCCATTTATTTTTCCTTCAAAGGTATAGAGTGCCAAGAGATCCCCATCAGTTTCCTCTCTGATTCTATTTACGCTCCCTGAGTTCTGTGATTTTAGCTTAGGACACTGAGGTCGAATGTGATCATAAGATGCACACTCGTAACATTGAATCTTCCGTCTGCGATCATACTTTTCTTCATTCTGAGATACATTTCCGTTTTGACCACCCTTGGTCCTACATCTGACTTTAATTTTTGTTATAAAATCCATTTTTTATAAAATTTCTGCGATCATACTTATCTCTAGTTGTTTTCTCACTGCCTTGCATTTTCTTTGAAGCACAAAATTCATTCGACGAATTTTTCTTGATTCATCCTCTTACACTTTCATAATTGTCCACCATATCAGCCAAATCTGAAAGTGAGACAATATTTGACCATTTATCAATAAAATGCTCCCTTATTTCTATAGGCACTCTCCGCTTCAATTGATCTGTGATCATTAATTTTTTTAGCCCTTCAAAATCGCCTATTTTAAGTCCTGAAATCCATTCATTAAAATAATTTTCTAACTCGAAGGCGAAATCTCTCCAGGTCTTCTCTGATGCACGCATGTGTTGTACAAATTTCAATCTGAATTTCTCTGGACTTAACTTATATCTTTTAAGAAGTAACATTTTAACATATTCATAGTTTTTAGCATCTTCCACATTTTCTCTGGCAATCAATTGTGATATTTCGTAGGGCAAAAGTCCTATCAAATTCGTGACCCAATCTTCCCTTTTTATTTCTGCTTGTTGTGCTTGCCTTTCAAATAAAACTAAGTAAATACTTATATCACTGTCTTTTGGGTCAAATGTTTTCATCAAATGACGAAGTTCTAATCTCGGTTTTTGAGAATTTCCATTTTGCTCCAAACTACCTCCCAGCGGCTGACGTCCAGCTTCTATTTTGAGTTTTTCAAGCTCAAATTCCATTTGTCTTTCTGTTTCTCTACGCTCTTTTATACCTGCCAAAAGTTCTTTCACGAAATCATCTTCATAATCTTCAAAGTTGACAATTTTATTTTTTAATTCCAGAATTTTGAGATTTGGCATAACTTCTATTCCCAATTCTTCCGCCAACTACATAAGCTCTTCTTTGCGAGCTCTTCCTAAGAAAGCCATTTCAACATGTTCTAGGTGTACCCAATGTTTATTTATTATCGTATATGTGTATACGTTTACAGAAATTGTTTACAACAATATTCTACATTTACCTATAATCTAGGCTCAAACAGTTGATCTGAATGTACTATTTCTTGACAGAAATTATTTCCTTCTATTTAATTCCGTGCCCGGAAACTTCTAAAAAACTTGCTTTGATATTTCATTCCTTTGGATAATTCTCTAAGAACAACAACAAAACAGTGCTTACATAAACATCTAATGTGGTGTAAATCCGATACAGAACAATTAATTTCGAAAAAAACAAACAGTTACCATCCTTTGTTCTTCCCAACACAAAGAGGGGGAAAAATATCCCTGTCGCGTTGGTTCTTTCGCATGCTTGAAGAACTTTCAACTCATCGATTCCCACGGTCATAAAAAACGCCGCTGAAGTTGCGCTGATCCCGTCTCACCGGCGCCTTCACTTCCTGTCTTTCGCAGTTCGAATCTCACAGGTGCCTCCAATTCTATCTTTCGTCTGTAACATCACAGACACTCGATCACAACGCAAAACATTTATTTCTTTACACAAAAACATAAACTGGAATACACTCCGCGTTACAACCTGAACTTGTTGTGTTAGCCAAAGCTCGCCATCTCCTCCTCCTTCGATATCTCTCTCGCAACCCTCCTCATCACTCACCACACGCTCAAGTCATTAAATGTCAATGTATCCTTCCGCACTTTTGTGCGTGGAAGTCGTACTTTACAATACCATGACACTACATGTCGGATATCGGTCCCTTTCCTGTATTTTTGCTGGACAATATGCAGTACCACTATCACGCCAGATCAGTTGTCGTCGACAATCAGACGATAGACAGTATCTACTCTCATCTGAGAAGAGGACAGCAGACCAGTCGTTATCAGTCCAATTGCGATGTTGATGGCACCATTGCAAATGGGCGTTACGGTGACGTCTGGACAATGGGATGCACACAACAGGACGGCGGGCGTATAGTCCTCCTTCATGCAAACGTCTGGCGACAGTTTTTCGGGAGATCCACTTGCCAGTAGCAGCCATAAACTGATTTGCTACCTCACTAGCTGTGCTGCGCCGGTGTCTTTTTGTTGATAGCACTATGTACCGATCTTCTGCAGGTGTCGTACTGCGAACACGACCTCCCCCGTGACGTTTGCTACACTCTCCATTTGCTTGAAATGATTTCCAAAGCCTTGAAACAACACTGTGGCTGACGTCGAACACCCTGGCAACATCTGTTATTTTTCGCCCTTCTTCAGTCTTGCCAATAATACGGCCACGCGTAAAATCATCTAGGTGATGTCGGGAAGACATACTGAAAATTGCAAGTTCGTCAATTGAGTTTTACCCTTTCAACTTCGCGTTTGAACAACAACGGTCAATGCGCGTCAAATCCTTTATATCTCTTATCAGCGCTATGACGTTCCGAACAAGTTCGGCAATCCAAAATTTGCATACGCACAGCACGTCTTACTGTATCTCGCACTTATGCTAATTTCCACATTTTCCTGCCTTCCATTTTATGGTTGCTATCGTTGCTATTGTCATCCGTCCTTAGCAATTGTCCGGCAGTGTATATCTAAAATACTCTTCGACAAAAATGGAATCGAAAGATAAAAATGTTTTTCAATTGGATGTTTAGAAGCAAATGTGTGGAATAACCCGTATTTTTTAGTTCGAAATCATCCGCATTTGCGCCCTCTAGCGGAGAATGTTTACATCATAAAAAAATGAGATAAAGCATCATCATTCGTATATTTCAAGCTTCCCAGTGGAAAATGAATTTTTTCAATCGGACTAATAGTTGCAGAGATATCGTAGGTACAGTCGGGCGGATAAACCGATAACATAAGCACAATCTTTTTTTACAAAAGCGGTGCTAAAAAAATGGCAAAACACACAATAAAATAAAATCTTTAATCAAAAATATCCTTTTAATTACATGCAGTGTTGCATGCATGTAAGTATCTGGCATGTAATTTTTTTCTATCATGAGCGTTTTGTAAGCCAACCTCCCGAGAAATGTTTAGTTCCGAGGATATCCGTTAAACGCAATTTACCTTTGTGTCCCCTAGCGAAAAGTCCATGATTTACTTGAAAATTTTGAATTTATAGGAAAGTCATTTCGCATCGGAAAAACTATCAAACAAAGAAGGAATTTTTTAAATCGTGCTCTAAGAAGTAGAGATATTGACAAAAATAAGTTATACATCTACGCTCCCTGGCGTAGAAACCATGCATTTTTTCAAGAAGAAAATTTTCCTAAAAGGTTTGTTGACATGAGTATAATCGGTCAACAAACGACTTTTTTTTTAATCGAGATTTTAGAAGCTCATATTTTGATGCAAATACAACAGAAGCGGAAATTAAGACTTACGCCACCTGGTGGCCAAACCTTTTCTCACAAAAATTAGAAATATGGGCAAAAGGATTTCCTATCAGAAGCTGTATGCGGTGCAGAAAGAATTTTTCAAATCGGTGATTTAGAAGCAGAGATATAGGGAGAAACGCAATTTACATTTAAGCCCCCTAGCCGGAAAGTCTATGAAATACTTGAAAATTTTGAAATTATATAAACTACATGTCACACTAGAAACACTTTTTTTTATTAGAGGTTTAACGACTACTGTGAGCAACTCAATGGGCTATAAGCAGTCGCCCGTCACTAATTTTGGGTCACTGGTTCCAGGGAAGGGAGAAAGCCAGTGCCGTAAGACAAACACGACATCCATGCCTCACCGGGATTTGAACCAGGACCCCTTACAGACGAATGATCAGAGGCCATCGCTTAGACCACTGCGTATGCGGTGCAGAAAGAATTTTTCAAATCGGAGATTTAGAAGCAGAGATATAGAGGGAAACGCAATTTACCTTTACGCCCGTAGCGGAAAGTCTATGAATTACTTGAAAATTTTGAAATTATATGAACCACATGTCACACTGGAAACACCTATCCAACAAAGAAGGAATTTTTCAAATCGGACTCCTAGAAGTAGATATATTGACAAAAATAAGATATACATCTACGCCCCCTGGCGTAGAAACCATGTACTATTTTAAGAAGAAAATGTTTCTAAAAGGTTTGTCGACATGACTAGTAACGGTCAACAAACGACGTTTTTTTCAATCGAGAAATTAGAAGCTCATATTTTGCTGCAAATACAACAGAAGCGGAAATTAGGATTTACGCCCCCTGGTGGCTAAACGATTTTTTACAAAAATTTGAAATTATGTGCAAACGATTTCCCATCAGGAGCTGTATCCAGTGCAGAAATAATTTTTCAAATCGGAGATTTAGAAGTAGAGGTGTAGGGGAAACGCAATTTACCGTTACGGCCCCTGAAAAGTCTATGAATTAATTGAAAATTTTGAAATTTTATGAAAAACATGTCACATGGAAAACATTATCCGAAAAAGAAGAAATTTTTCAAATCGGACTCCTATAAGTAGAGATATTCACAAAAATAGGATGTACATCTACGCCCCTGGCGGAGAAACTGTGCAATATTTTAAGAAGAAATATTCCGAAAAGATTTATTGATGTGAGAGGCATCAGTCCACGAAAGATTTTTTCATTAGTTATTTTAGAAGCTCCGATTTTATGGCAGATACCTCTGAAGTAAAAATGAATACTTACGACCCTGGTGGCCAAAGTATTCTTTGCCAAATATTTGAAATTCTATGCAAAAGATTTTCCATCATGAGATGTATGCGCTGAAGAAATTTTTTTTAAATCGGAGTTTTAAAAGAAGAGTTATCGGGAAAAATGTACTTTACTTTTACGCCCCCTAGCTGAAAATCTTTGCGAATTTGAAAAAGGAACTATATCTAAAATACTCTTCGACATAAATGGAATCGAAAGATAAAAAAAAATTTTCAATCGGATGTGTAGAAGCAAATATGTGGAATAAAACGTATTTTTGAATTCGACATCATCTGCAGTTATGCCCTCTACCGGCGAAATTGTACATTGTAAAAAAAACGAAATAAAGGATCATCATTTACATATTTCAAGCTTCCGAATGCAAAAAGAATTTTTTAATTCTGACTAATATTTGCAGATATATCGAGGGTACAGACGGACGGACGAACAAACCGATAACAGAAGCACGATCTTTTTTTACAAAAGACGTGCTAAAAAACGCGTGCCACCTGATTGCTGTGATATGAGAAGAAGCGCAAATTTTGAGACGATGCATAACGGAATCTCAATTTCTCGTTGAACCATTTTGGATAACCAAACGCTGTTTTGTTAAAATTTGGTAGAACTGTAAAAGTCTTTGAACATTTGTTTCCACAATTTTTTTTTAATTTGGTTGATAATTTAATATGGCAAAACCTGCTGCTAATCGCTGTCATTATATCGATTATACGAAAAAAACCGAGTTCAGATATTTCCTTAACACAAGGTCAGAAAATAGTACTCGTTTGAAAGTTACACCTAAAAATTGAAATATGGAAGATCCTCTGCTGCTATCGAGCAGTCCGGAATAATAAATGATGACCTTCCCCAGTTTTAAAAGTTTGTGATTAGCGTCTTCTGAGAAGAAATCCCATGACTCATCATTGTTACGTCCCTGTATGTTCCGGTAATAATTCTGTTTCAAAATAAATGTGTATGAATAAATCGTGGGTAGTCAACACCAAAGAAATAACGAATAAATATAACTCCTTGTTTATTGGTGTAGGAGAATCAATATAATGTTCCGCAAGCTTTCCCCGTCAACCGATGGCTTCATCAGGCTGGTTACAAAGGAAACAGAATCAAAATAAAATAGACGAATTCGCATACACAAAATTAAACATGATATGTAGAACACACTCAAAACCTAATAAGACATTAATGTATACAAATTATTGCATCCTACGTATGCCAGGCAGATGCCTCCAATCTACAGGGAGCTCAATAGAAACTTCTGTATTGCACACATCATGGCGTGTCGATATCTCAATAGTCTCCCTGATAGCCGCCGTTCAGGGACCTCCGTAACGAGCAGTCTTGCTGATGTTCTGGCATTGCGGCTGTGCTCCTTGCACGGCAACTTCTCGTGTAAGTGCTGTGGTAAGTTTATTTAGCCTTACGTCCCTTTTACGTTCTGCCATTCTCACATTGAACGACCTTTTCGTGAGTCCCACATAATGTGAAACTGACGAGTCTGGGTTCAACAGAGAAACACTATAGATACCGGTATCCGTAAGGCTTGTGGCATAATTCCTTTCAGTGCTGAGTATGGCCGCCATTGATTTAGGAGGTTTCAAACCTACATCTAGGCCTCTCCTTAGAAAAGGGTTCTTGATGCAATATGAAAACCGGGGTATGTAAGGAATGGCCCCTACAAATTTCAGTGGAGTCTTTTCACGTACCTTAATATGTTTGCATGCCGCTGTTCTCGCTATGATGCTTTCAACTCGGGAAGTGTCAAATCCTCCCGCTCTGGCGAGATCTTTTAGAGCTCTAATTTCTGCTTCATAGTCCACTCTCTCAGCACACAGTTCCCTGGCCTTTCTAGCTCTGTATTTGAAAAGCGCGTATTTATGATCTGTTAAATTGGCTTAGGTTGGTAGAATAGGGTTATACACGTGCGTGAGCTCATAATACACTCTGGTACTAATTGCACCCGATGAAAGTCTCCTCAGGAGCACATCCAAGAAAGGCAATTATCCTTGGTTTTCAACTTCAAAATTAAACTTTATGTCGCCATGTACTTTGTTCATATCAACGACAAAGTCTTGCAAGTACTGTTCACCATGCTCCCAAACAAAAAAGAAAGCATCTGCATAACGTAACCATAGTTTCGGGGTTCTGGGTAGGATATTGAGTATGTCTTCCTCAACAGGTCTCATCACAGCCTCTGCGAGTATAGGAGATAATGCTGATCCCATCGGTACCCCTTTGGATTGCCTGTAGACATGCGCGTCATAGGAAAAGTACCTCAAATTCGTGGCAATGTCTATAGACATGAAAATATCTTTCAGAGTTTCTTGGCAGCAGTGTAAGTTGGAATCAGATATCCATTGCTTGATATTTCTTGTCGCTTCTGCTACCGGTACTGAGGGATATAGAGATATGACATCGAAACCCCCAATTAAATCTTCCGGACCTAGGTTGACGCTTCTCATTTTGGAAACAAATTCTTCTGAGGAACGTAATACTTTATCTGTGTCGGGAAGGAACGGTAATAAGAAACAAGAAAGGGCCTTCTCAAGATGCCTCAAAGACGCGTGTTTTCTGGACGCAGTTGGCCTGATCGGGTTGCCTTCTTTATGATGTTTTAACCTTCCGAATAACTTAGGTATGGCTGGGCCTGGTGGAAGTCTCGCTCCTTTTCTTATGGTATCCGGAAGCATCTTCAAATGCGCTGCTTTCTTGATTTGTGCTACCCATCTGTTGAGAGAGTTCGCTGTTTGCTGCACCGAGTTCGTTTCAGCAACGAAAGCCTTAAGCTTCGTGTCATAATCATGAAGCAGAAATTAGAGCTCTAAAAGATCTCGCCAGAGTGGGAGGATTTGACACTTCCAGAGTTGAAAGCATCATAGCGAAAACAGCGGCATGCAAACATATTAAGGTACGTGAAAAGGCTCCACTGAAATTTGTAGGGGCCATTCCTTACATACCCCGGTTTTCATATTGCATCAAGAACCCTTTTCTAAGGAGAGGCCTAGGTGTAGGTTTGAAAATTTCTAAATCAATGGCGGCCATACTCAGCACTGAAAGGAATGACGCCACAAGCCTTACGGATGCCGATATCTATAGTGTTCCTCTGCTCAACCCAGACTTGTCAGTTTTACATTATGTGGGACTCACGAAAAGGTCTTTCAATGTGAGAATGGCAGAACATAAAAGGGGCGTAAGGCTAAATAAACTTACTACAGCAGTTACTCGAGAAGTTGCCGTACAAGGAGCACATCCGCAATGACAGAACATCAGCAAGATTGCTCGCTACGGAGGTCCCAGAACGGCGGCTATCAGGGAGACTATTGAGATATTGACACGCCATGATGTGTGCAATATAGAAGTTTCTATTGAGCTCCCCGTAGCTTGGAGGCATCTGCTTGGCATAAGTAGGATGCAATAATTTGTATACATTAATGTCTTATTAGGTTTTGAGAGTGTTCTACATATCGTGTTTAATTTTGAGTATGCGAATTCGTCTATTTTAGTTTGATTCTGTGGCCTTTGTAACCGCCTGATGAAGCCGTGCGCCGACGGGGAAAGCTTGCGGAACATTTTATTATTTCTCCTACACCAGTAAACACGGAGTTATATTTATTCATAATATGCGTATATTAAATTATCTCTCAATTAACAATTTTTGCGGAAACAAATATCATAACATGTTTTAACCTTCGGCAATTCCTTTTTTTTTTTTTTCGATAAAACAGATTTGACATGATGCACTTATTTTTTTCTTTCTAATGTCTTTCCATTAAAACAGCTAATATGCCAGCAATATCAAAATATTTTAGGTAACTCGGAGCTATCTTTGTAAAATATATTAAAACTAATTATTGATAAGATTGTCGGCAAATGTTTTGACGCCAACGTAAAGCAGATTATTTATTCTTCTGCACTGTCACGTTCTGAGTCCTCCCCGGGTCGAAATGAGAGTCTTAGGTTGTATGTATGTCTTATTTAGTGATGTGCAGGACCATTGATGAAAAAGACTTCCCAAACAGTTACGTGGTGCTACTATGTTGTTTTTTAGAGATATTTTTCCTACTAACCAGCACAGTTGAAAATCTCATGAGTTTTTATAATATATTTGATATATTATACTTTATTGGCACTTCTTAAAGCTTATTACATAAGCTTACTAAGCAGCTTCTTTATGAGCCAGCCATACAGTACATAGTATTGATGCACGAATTATTTAAGGATTTTGTAATCAAAGCAAAACAGCTTTTTATAAGGCTGTTAATGGGTTCGTGAAATTTTAAACATTTGATTTTGTTGGTAATTTAACTTAGAGTGTAGGTAATGCGAACAGTAATCTAATTTACTTTCATTTTCAACAGTAACGTTTTTCAGGGTTATATGGAAGTATTTAATCGAAGTGCAATAATAATGCAGTTCCGAAAATTATTTAGCTAGGCAGTTAATAATGCGAAAAATTAATTATATTAAATATTGGAAAAGCGTTCCTAGACTTGCTCTCATTCCTTCCGTTTCTGTGTCCTGCCCAAAAGGCGATCTCGCTGTAGGTGGCTGGGACCTAAACTCTGCTACTTGTGGACGGAAGTCCTACCCTACCTGATTGTTGTGGTGTAACTGTTTCCATGGCTTTTGCTCACGCTGAAATCCTGTCCTGGAGGCAGGGACCGGGTTCTGCGTTCTTTTCAAGTGTGAATTTCCACAGTTTGACCGACCGAGCCTTTAGGTAGCGGCGGGGGCCTTGGCCTCGGATTGTTACCGTGATCAAGAACAACTTCACCCTTCACTTGGGGAAACTTACCCCCTTAGTTTCGGTACCTCTAGCATGGGGAGTCTCTCCGGGAATTTGGGCTATTTTTTGTGTTATGTTTTCGTGACTTGTGTTTGTTGTTTTGATGGAGGGTAAGGAGGTTAGCTTTCAACCCCCTCATCGGTAGTTTAATTTGTCATGTCTCCGGTCGAGGTTGGAGGTGCGGGCCACTGATCGTAACGGGAGGAGGCTGCGCGAGTCGGCGTTGTGAGTTTTTTGGTTTAGCCTCTTATTTTGTGTGTGTGTGTGTGTGTGTGTGTGATTCTATAGTGGGTATCGTATATTTGGTGCTTGTGGTATGACGGTTCTGTGTAGATGTGGGCCAGAGATGCGTCTGCCGTGGGTCATGTGAGTGCTATTGCCATGGTGCACCCGTTGACCCGGCGTCCTCTCTGACAGTCTCCCGTCTAGGCCGCTGTCACTTGGTAACCTCTGAACGGTAACGGGACTTTGTGCGCCTACATGCAACATGCACGTACCGGGTGTACCCTCGGGTCACACCCGCCGTTCGAGGTGACCTCGTCCCCATTTTGTGTGGGAGTTCATTCGAGTTCTTCGGCGGAACTGAGTGTCTCTGAGGTTTCACTGGTGTTGCCTATTGGGCCGTTGCGGGAGTGTGTGTTGACATCAGTGATCCTAGTCCAGGTGTTTACCTGCGGCGTGGCGAACAGTGTGAAGATGTTGCGTAGCAAAAAAGTTCGTGCATGGGGGAGATGACGTCGTGCGAGAGCGTTCTATGTCGTTCTCCTCTCCCAGCCCCCATAAATTCGGGTTCCTACACGAAGACAAAAGTTGGTTCTTGGTAAGGGGCACCCAATGTGTCAGGCATTTCACTAACCCACATTCCTTAAATAACTATTATTATACCAAACCAACCAAACACCAAGCAGAAATCATCGCTCTTTCCACGTTAATAAGTGAGTCCCGGAAAATATTTCATCGGCCGACACCGGGAATCGAACCCAGGGTCTCCCAGATACGTGCCGGACATGCTACCACTGCACTACAGCGGGATCGAATTCTCCAGACTCACATGTGATTAACTGCCAAACTACATGGCGGGTTGCTTCATGGAGTCCCGCACAATACTGGGGATTTATCAAAGATGGAAATCAGCAACTGAACAAATAACTAGAAGGCTAATGAATAATTAATTTAAACACTCGACGTGGGTGCGGAACACAAAACAGAAATTATCGCTCTTTCCACGTTAATACATGAGTGCCGAAAAATTCTCACTGTTATTATGTTCCATTCTGATGAAACACAATGACCCATCAGTTTTCGCGTAATCTATTAGAATAATTTTTGAAATAACGATGCTCACAACAACAACAGTAGCTCTTTTTGGTTCCCTATGAAAAATTTTCTGAATTGCTTCTGCATTTTATACATCCAGATATATGCGACAGATTCGAAATTATCATTTTGGCGTTCGAAAAAAGTAAATCGTTTCACGGAATTTTCATAGCACAAATTTTTGCGGGTGTTTAGTCTAATGCAGCTCTTTATTTCACACTCTAGATATAATGAAAGCCGAAATTGTTTCTCAGCAAGATATCTAGAAGTAAAAGGAACCATTTTCATGCTCATAATTCTTTGAACAGAGAATAGAATTTCAGGTTGAAAAAAATACGAGAGTGCTTTAATTTCTAAGATCTCGATTCAAAACGGCATTTCTAATTTGACTTTCTTATAAGTGCCAATATCTTGAGACCAATTTTTCGTCTTTATTTATGGGCATCAAAATGATAAAGCTCCCTGTGATGAATGTGAACGAGCGTTAGTCCGAATGGCAATTTTCGGAATTATTTCCTATGTGTTACTTGTATCCCTCCGCCGATGTTGACAGCACTTTTTGTTTTGAGAAGACGGTTCTTCGTGCGTAACTACGCGATATCAATAGTTCCCGAAAGAAATGCAAATCAGGATCATATTATTTAAAAAACCATGCATATGCTTCAATGAAACAATGGTGAAACACCCAGAATGGATCGTGAAAAATCTCAGAAATCATAAATTCCTTTTGTTTGGTGGGAAATCAATGCTTCCTGTGACGGTAGTACTCTATTGGCTCATGGAAGGAATGGTATTTCAGTCCGAAGACTCGAGAGCAGAATAATCATGCGTGCCGGTGATTATTCATAGCTGCGCAGCCTAACTGGAGGAGGGGACCGCTTAGGACACAAATGAAGACAGTCAGAAAGCTATCGTGTACTGTTGCAAGGAAAGCACTGGAAAAGTTGGTTTAACTGCATACCTTGTGTAGATCGTCAAAGTCAACAAAAAACGCTATTGGCTTGACATCATTTCCTCCTGAACACACAAAAGGTTGAAATGTTCGTTAAACTTTGTAGCAAAGACGTAAAAACCAACGGACAACGCTATTGAGTTTAGGAAAAAGCGTGACATAACTCTATACACGCATGAACGTGTTCTTTAGCATTTCGTTGTAGAACATATGCATATCGCTTAGGAACATTTGGAAAGACACAGAGCAGAAGGATACTGAAAATCCTGTAACTAAAATACTATTTTTGACCATGCTGCGATTCAAAACGACATTTCCAATTGAAGGAAGAGTCCCTGCTCCGTTGCTTGTTGTGAGACGCCTGAAGCGTGAACCGTCAACCGCTGGTGTCCCAACTCCGCCCGTAGAAACGAGTCTGAAGATGACCCCGCAAGCCAACGCCATGACAAGTCGACCAAGAAGACGATGAGATAGTACCCACCGAGGTTCCTCCCTACAGGAAGCTGGTATCCGCAAAAAGACGGTAATTAATTAGGCAACCCTCAAGACAAGGGAATTATCTGCATAAAAGAGGGTAAACTTTGATAAGTTTTATTTTTAGGCCACCAGTATCACGATATTCTTTGATTCTCTTGACTCAGAAAATAACTCGGACTTCCTCTACCTTCAACACAAGCGGCGGATGATTATACAAAAGCCAAAAAAAAAAAAAAAAATAGTGTGATTACCTCTGAAACCTATACAGTATTGTGATGTAAGTTACCCGAAAAAAAAAACAGCAGGGGCCAACTCTCGACAACTTACTTGGAAGTAAAAAATGTTTGTGTGAAGTGCATTATCAGGTCTTGGCTTCTAAGCGTTAAAGAAGAACGTGAATTGGTTGTTAGTATCAGGTGGTGTGGAGCGTCTCGATTCCTTTTGCCTAATCAAAATTTTATGTCCTGGTTCATAGTGGAATAGTATTAATGCAATATGTTGGTTAAAGCAAATGCCAGTAAATATAAGAGGGATTGAAAAACGGGGGGGGGGGGGGTAAAAATGGGTTGAAGCCATCCAAATAAATAACGAAAAATCTTCAAAAGCAGGGGTAATGCATTACACTCTGAAAACCACGTATGGTTCATTTTATTTTGACTAAAGTGTATTTCTGTGTAAAATGTATTTTTGTGTTTTGTGACATCGTCACAATAAAATTGAGGTATCTAAAGGGATGTAAGTTAAGAGAAGACAAAACAGTGAATTCATTTGAAAGGATTTTTTTCCAATTTCTACACAACCTCTCGAAAAGAGTGCAAATTGATGTATACTGAAATTTTGTAGGTTATACGAGTTAAAATTTAGCAAATTACAATAGTAGTGATGACATTTTAAAAATTCAAAAAATCTATGTAACAAATTGAAAGTATACACCCTACTGAATTGAATTGGCTTCTAAATCCTTTACGTTTTGGCATTTGTGGGTGTTTTAAGAAAAGCAGTTTTTCTGCAACCATTTGTTATTTATATCAAAAGGAAAAAGCTAATTATATTGTCAAAATCATCACATTTTAGCTAGGCGAGAGGCCTTGGCCATATAAATGTAACTGAATTCAGTTTTTATACCTCAAAACCCTAACACTTTTATTAATTGTTTATGTGTGTTTAGTGAATCCAAGGTGTTAGTGAGTTTAATTTTGTGCAAGTTTTTTTTTTGTCAAGCTCATAAATCACCTCTGCGTTTGGTAGAGTTCAAGAATCTGAACTAGGGTAAATTATATAAGTGCTATGCACGACAACTTAAATTTTGGTGTGTATTTGCATGGAAAAAGCTAATTATATTGTGTTTTTGCAAGGAAAAAGCTAATTATATTAAAAAAAATATTATATACAAGACCTGATATATATTTATTTATTTATTTATTTGTTCTACCACTGCTTATTTTTTGTCAAACATCACGTGTCATCTATGAAATCACAAGTAGATATATATATAAACCAATTGTCCTTTATCACCAATAATTTACTATATAGCAGTTGCATGTATAACTTACTTAGTAATGAGCAGGACTTTTGACGTAAGGAACCTCCCAAACAATTGCGTGGTACTACTATTTTATTTTTTGGAGATGTTTTTCCTAATAACCAGAAAAGTTGAAAATTTCATGAGTTTTTATAAATTTTTGGATGTAATTTATTGGTACTATTTAAAGCTAATTATTAAGCAGCTTCTTTATGAGCCAGCCATATAATACATACTATTGCTGTACGAATTATTTAAGGAGAACGCAAAATTCTTTTGCAAAACTGAGTAGATTATCCTGTCTTTTTCTAACTTAATTTTGTACTTAAAGCAAAACAGCTTTTTAAAGGGTTGTTAATGGAATTGTTTTCGTGAAATTTGAAACATTTGATTTTCCTGGTAATTTATCTTAGAGTGTAGGTAATGTAAAGAGTATTCTAATTAACTTTCAGTTTCAACAGTAACGTTTTTCAGAATTATATGGAAGTATTTCATCGAAGTGCAATAAAAATGCAGTTTAAAGAATCATTTAACTGGTCAGTTAATAATACGAAAAATGAATTATATAAAATATTGGAAAAATGTAATGGGTTGTGTTTATTTTGATGACTTTCGTTCACGTTCACCTTCTCACGTCCTAGCGGTGGGACGAGAGGTCTGTTGTCTTTCCAAGAACTTTAGCCGACCGAGCCTTTAGGTAACGGTGGGGGCTTGGCCTCAGATTGGTACCGTTACCAAGAACAACTTCACCTCTCAGTGGGGGAAACTTAATCCCTTAGTTTCAGCCCATCCAGGCCGGGTAGTCTCTCCGAGGGTAGGGGATTTTCTAGTGTTATGTTTTTGTGACTTGTGTTTGTTGTTTTGATGGAGGGTGAGGAAGTTAGCCTTCGACCCCCTCATCGGTAGTTTAATTTGTCTTGTCTCCGGTCGAGCTGCGGGCCACTGTACAACACGGCAGGATGCTGTGTGAGTCGGGGTTGTGAGTTTTTTTGGTTTAGCGTCTTGTTTTTGTGTGTGTGTGTGGAGGGGGACTGTATAGTGGGTATTGTGTATTTGATGCTTGTGGTGTGCCCTATTCTTGGTGGATGTGGGCCGGAGAGGCGTCTGCCATGGTGCACCCGTTGACCCGGCGTCCTCTCTGACAGTCTCCCGTCTAGGCCGCTGTCACTTGGTCACCTCTGAACGGGGCTTTGTGCGCCAATATGCAACACGCACGTACCGGGTGTACCTTCGGGTCACACCAGCCGTTCTAGATGACCTCGTCGCCATTTTGTGTGCGAGTCAGTTCGAGTTCTTCGACGGAACTGAGTGTCTCTGAGGTTTGACTGGTGTTGCCTGTTGGATCGTTGTGGGAGTGTGTGTTGACATCAATGATCAAAGTCCAGGTGTTTTCCTGCGGTGTGGCGAACAGTGTGAAGATGTTGCGTAGCAACAAAAGTTCGTTTATGAGGGAGGGGACGTCGTGCGAGAGCACCCTATGTCGTTCCCCTCTCCCAACCCCCATAATTTGGGGTTCCTACACGAAGGCAAAAGTTGGTTCTGTTAAGAGGCACCCAATGTGTCAGGCATTTCACTAACGCACATTCCTTAAGTAACTATTATTATACCAAACCAACCAAATAGAAATCATCGCTCTTTCCATGTTAATAAGTGAGTCCCAGAAAAATTTTCATCGGCCGACACTGGGAATCGAACCCAGGGTCTCCCAGTTTTGTGCCGGACATGCTACCATTGCACCACAGCGGCCTCGAATTCTCCAGACTCACTAGTGATTAAGTGCCAAACCACATGGCAGGTTGCTTCATGGAGAACCGCACAATGCTGGGGATTCACCAAAGATGCAAATCAGCAATTAAACAAATAACTGGAAGGCGAATGAATAATTAATTAAAACACTCGACGTGGATTAGGAACACCAAACAGAAATCATCGCTGTTTGCACGTTAATTCGTGAGTCGCGGAAAAATTCTCACAATTATTATGTTCCATTCTGATTAAACCCAAATGACCCATCAGTTTTCGCGTAATCTATTGGAATAATTTTTGAAATAACGATGCTCACAACAACAATAGCTATTTTTCGTTCCCTATGAAAATATTTCTTCATTGCTTATGCATTTTATTCATCCAGATACATGCGCAGATTCGAAATTATCATTTTGGCGTTCGAAAAAAGTAAATCGTTCCACAGAATTTTCACAGCACCGATTTTTGCGCGGTGTTTAGTGTAATGCAGCTCTTTATTGCACAATCTGCGTCTAGATGTAATGAAAGCCGAAATAGTTTCTGAACAAGATATCTCGAAGTAAAAGGAAACATTTTAATGCTCATAATTCTTTGATGAGAGCATAGGATTTCAGTTTGGCTCATGAAGGAACGGTATTTCTAATATCACTGCTTTTGGACACTCGATTCAAAACGACATTTCCAATTTGACTTTCATATAAGTGCCAAACTCTTGAGACAAATTTTGCGTCTTTATTTATGGGCTTCAAAATGATAAAGCTCACCGTGATAAATATGAACGAGCGTTAGTCCGAATGACAATTTTCGGAATTATTTCCTCCGTGTTACATGTATCCCTCCGCCGATGTCGACGGCACTTTTTGTTTTGAGAAGACGGTTCTTCGTCTGTAACTACGCGATATCAATAGTTCCCGAAAGAAATGCAGAACAGGATCATATTATTTAAAAAAAACATGCATATGCTTCAATGAAACAATGGCAAAATACCCAGAATGGATTGCGAAAAATCTCTAAAATCGTTAATTCTTTTTGTTTGGTGGGAAATCAATGCTTCCTGTGACGGTGGTACTTTATTCGCTCACGGAAGGAATGGTATTTCAGTCCGAAGTTTCGAGAGCAGAATAATCATGCGTGCCGGTGATTATTCATAGCTGCACAGCCTAACTGGAGGAGTGGACAGCTTAGGACACAAATGAAAAAAGTCAGAAAGCTATCGTGTACTGATGAAAGGAAAGAACTGGAAAAGTTGGTTTAACTGCATACCTTGTGTAGATCGTCAAAGCCAACAAAAAACACTATTGGCTTGACATCATTTCCTCCTGAACACAAAAGGTAGAAAAGTTCGTGATACTTCGTAGGAAAGACGTACAAACTAACGAAGAACGCTACTGAATTTAGGAAAAAGCGTGACATAACTCTATACACGCATGGACGTGTTCTTTTGCATTTCGTTGTAGAACGTATGCATATCGCTTAGGAGCATTGGGAAAGTCACAGAGCAGGAGGATACTGAAAATCCTGTAACTAAAATATTTTTTTGACCATGCTGCGATTCAAAACGACATTTCCAATTGGAGGAAGAGTCCCTGCTGCGTTGCTTGTTGTGAGACGCCTGAAACGTGAACCTTCAACCGTTGGTATCCCAACTCCACCCAGAGAAATGAGTCTGAAGATGACGGCACAAGCCAACGCCATGACAAGTTGACCAAGAAGGCGATGAGATAGTTTCCCCCGAGGTTTCTCCCTCCAGGAAGTTGGTATCGGCGAAATGTCGGTAATTAACTCGGCGACCCTCAACACAAAGGAATTGTCTGCATAAAAGAAGGTAAACTTTGATAAATTTTATTTTTCGGCCACCAGTATCACGATATTCTTTGACTCTCTTGACTTAGAAAAAAACTCGGACTTGCTCTACCTTCAACACAAGCACAAGTGGCGGATGATTATACAAAAGCCCCCCCAAAAATATGGTGTGATTACCTCTGAATCCCGTGATGTAAAATACCCGTAAAAAACAGCAGGGGTCAACTCACGAAACTTACTTGGAAGTAAAAAAAAAATTTTTTTGTGTGAAGTGCATTATCAGGACTTAGCTTCTAAGCGTTAATGAAGGACGTGAATTGGCCCCGCACGGAGATAACTGGTTTCCCAGTTATTTGGGGAGCGGCGCCCCCACGGCCCGAGCTGACCTTGTGACTGGTCAACATCTGATGTCATGCCACCGCTTGTTTTTTCGGTGCTGTTGGAGTTTGCAGGGACGGCTGTTCAACCAGCTGTTGGGGAGTCGCGCCCCCACGATCCCGAGCTGGTCTTGTGCCTCGCTTTATCGTTTTTATTTATTGTCTGCACTGGCCAGTTGCCCGTGTTGTACACGCTACCTAATCGCTACCACTCTATGTACTAACATCCCGGTCTTGTGGTTTTGTTAGCCTCCACTCCTAATTGTTTATAATAACCGCTCAGTTCGTAGGTTGCTGAGATTCCGTTTAGGTTTCACTCCAGGGTTTTGTCTTCTTTGGATTACTTTTTCCCTTTTAACTGGTTTGCGTGCTAGACCTACCTGCATGTTTGCCGCGTGCGGAGAACCGTGAGGCGAAAATGGGATGTCTAGCAGCTGAGGTCGCAGGAGACCGGAGAAGTGCCTCCTGTGTACCAACACTCCTCTTCGACCCCGGCTTCGCTGTAAACGGGAGGCTAGAGACTAACCCACCTCTAGTCAGAAGTCTTGTACCAATTTGTATACAGGGTTTTAGCGGCTTTATTGTCGTATAGCACGGCCGGGTAAGCCCGGGGGCTGTGGGATCATGCCAAAGGCGTTGACATGACGGGACTCTGGACGCCGAAGTGTCAGCCGAGAGCGTGCGATCACAGCCAACGGAATATATCTGCAGCGTATAAGCTCCAGAACTGTGTCCAGCGTCATTTTCTTGGCTTGCAGACCTCCAGTTCTCTCTTGTAGGGCTCGGTGGTGGGTGGAGTAGTCTGCAGACGAATCCTCCTCCTTTTTTTCCATGGGTAAAAACAAAAACAGAAACTCCAAACTCAAGTCATCTGAGAAAATGATAGTTGACAACGACTCCCCTTCGTCTTCTCAACCTACCAAGTCCTATAACCTTAAACGGTCTTTAGATCATGACCTGGACCAAGAACGTGGAACCTCTTCTTCGGCAGCTGTACCAGTCGCTCTGAAGCGTCGTCTCCCCTCAATTGCTGTTAATACGCATGCTGCACACTTAGTTGTAGAATCCATCGATCCGAATGAGAGACTGTCCACCAGATCTCCCTTTTTCATTTCTAAAGCTTTGGACGCTGCGGTTGGCTCCTTGAAGTCTGTGAGGAAGCTTCGCTCTGGGGACCTGCTTGTCCAAACTTGCAGTGTTTCTCAGAGTAACACTCTTCTGCACCTCACTAGTCTTCAAGGCATTCCTGTCAAAGTGACACCTCACCCGTTTCTTAACACCTCTCGGAGTGTTATTACGGAGTTTGATCTCTTGGCATGCAGTGAGGACGAATTGGTGAGTGAACTAGTAGATCAGGGTGTTATTGCTGCACGTCGTATGATGTTCCGGCGCGATGGTTCTTTGATTAAGTCTAAAAATGTAATCTTGACTTTTAACTCCCCGAAGGTTCCGACCGAAATCAAGGCTGGCTACTTGGTCTGTGGAGGTCGCCCGTACATTCCCAATCCTCTGCGCTGTTTCAGGTGCCAGAGGTACGGGTATTCACAACATTCATGTAACAGTTCCGCTCGTTGCGCAAATTGTGGCTCCAGTGAACATGACTGGGAAGGTTGCACTTCTGCGGCCTGCTGTGTTAACCGTGGTGAATCCCATGCAGCTTACTCCCGCAACTGTATGAAATGGAAGGATGAGATGGCGATCCAGCGCCTCACGACCCTGGAAGGCCTCTCGTACCCTGCTGACAAGGCCAAGTTGGGTATTCCCAACAACCGACAGCGTACTTTTGCCGCAGTAGTTTAGTCTGTGCCACAACCCGTGCAGCCCTTTGTGCCGCGCCCTGTAGCTCTCGCCGGACTTGCCAAAAGATCTACAACTGAACAAGCGACACAAGTGGATTTCTCCGAGCTCCAGCTTATTCGAACAGCAGACTCTGTGCCCTCTCTTTTGAAGACGACCGACTCTTCCAGTTCCCAGCAGAAAGCTTGCACGTGTGGAAGAGCCGGCCCTAAATCCACAAAGGTGTGCAGTGTCCATCCAACCTATCCAATAGTCGCGGTCCAACTGACCAACATTGCAACTGTCCCAGACTCAGCGATGTCCCCACCCTCAACCAACATTATGGGGGAACATAAAGGGGAGGAGAGTGACAGTTCGTCCCTCTCCTGTGACTCATCTTTTGTGTAGTTTTGTCCGTTTTCGTAATGTGTGTTTTCATTTTTTTTCATTCTCATTTGTTGATCGGGGACGCCGCTGCATTGCAGCGGCACCTAAATGACCACTTCGATACTGCTGCCGTGTTTTTTTTTCAAAACAAATTGACTTTTGTAAACGTATCTGGATTTTGGCCCTATCATCATTCTCATTCCTCAGTTTTACTTAATCAGCTAGTTTCTAACCATTGTACCATGTTTTTAATACTGTTTTTTTCATTGTCTTTTTTGGCCCTTCCATCATTCTCATGGTTCGGTTTTACTTGGTCAGCCAGATTTGGGGATCGATGCCACGTTTTTTAATACTGTTTGTTTGTCTTGAGTCTGGCGCTCTTTGGTCAAACATGGCCCTTGCGCCATAAAACTCAATCAACCAACCAACCAACCGACGTGAATTGGTTGTTAGTACCAAGTGGTGTGGAGCGTCTCGATTCTTTTTGCCTAATCAAAATTTTATGTCCTGGTTCATATTGGAATAATATTAATGTAATATGTTGGTTAAAGCAAATGCTAGTAAATTTAAGAGGGATTGAAAAAGGGGGAAGGTAAATATGGTTTGAAGTCATCCAAATGAAAAAAGGAAAACACTTCAGAAACAGGGGTAATAAATTACACTCTGAAAACCACATAGTGTTCATTTTATTTTGGCCAAAGTTTATTTTTATGTAGAATGTGTTGTTGTGTTTTTTGACGTCGTCACCATAAAATTGAGGTATCTAAAGGGATGTAAGTTAAGAGAAGACAAAACAGTGAATTTATTTGAAAAGAAAATGTTTTTCATTGTGTAAGCAACCTCTCCAAAAGAGTATAAATTGATCTATTCTGAAATTCTATACGTTATATGAGTTAAAATTTAGCAAATTAGAATAGTAGTGATGAAATTGTAAAAATTCAGAAAAATCTATGTAACAAATTGAAAGTATACACCCTGCTGAATTGAATTGGACTCTAAATCCCTTACTTTTTTGGCATTTGTGGGTGTTTTAAGAAAAGCAGTTTTTCTGCCGCCATTGGTTGTTTATATCAAAGCGAAAAAGCTAATTACATTGTAAAAATAACAAACTTTTAGCCAGGCGAGAGGCCTTGGACAAATAAATATACCTAAAGTCAGTTTTTATTCCTCAAAACCCTGAATCACCTTTATTAATCGTTTATGTGTGTTTATTGAATCCAAGGTGTTGGTGAGTTAAATTTTGTGCAAGTTTTTTTTTGTCAAGCTCATAAATCACCTCTGCATTTGGTAGAGTTAAAGGATCTGAACCAGGGTAATTTACTTAAGCGATACTGCGACAACTTAAATTTTGGTGTGTTTGTGCATATTATATTTGTTTTTGTTCAACCACTACTTTTATTTTTGTTGACAAACATAACGTGCCATGTTTGAAATCACAAGTGTATTTATATATACAAGGTGATCATAATTAAAATATCCTTTGCCAACACTCTGTGGAGAGATATCTAGCAGTCCAAACGCAACCAAATTTAGTATGCTGCCGATTCAGGACGTGCGGAAGAGATTTCCGCAAAGAAGAAAAAAGAAAAATTCAAAAGTCACAACTACGGGACTTCTGGCGCTGCAAGCTGCGATAATATAGACAATATTCGGCGCTACAGAGGAAATGACAAAAAAAATCGAAGCAGTAACCAGCACACGTGTTGCGTTCAAAATTTTTATTGTCTTTGGCATTCCGGAGAACAAGGTGGCCATGATGTGGGAAAGGAGCGACTTTTCACTCTGTTCTCGGTGAAATGTCGCAGAAACATCTTTACGCACCGTCCGATATGTGGATGCACTGCATCGTGCATAAAAATTGTCGATGTAAGACACTGTCGTTTCTGCAGTTGAGGTAGAACAAAATTGTGCAGCATCTCCCGATACCTCTGGGCATTAACGGAGCAAGTCACAGGGCCCGTGGGTGTAATTTCTTCGAAGAAGAACGGACCAAGTGTACGTGTGGCCATGAAGCCACACCACACTGTGACTTTAGGCGAGAGCAGTGGAATCTGTTGAAATGCATGTGGATTTCGCAATGCCCAAATGTGATGCGTGTTGACTGTTCCATTGAGGTGTAAATGTGTTTCGTCCCTCCACAAAATCTCCCATGACCACGCATCGTCCACTTCCATTTTCGCAAGGTAGGTCAATGCAAAGGTCCGCCGACTGTACTTGTCACCGTCAACCAACTGTACGATGTGGCTGATCTTGTATGGAAAAAATGAACACCTGTCTCAGTACCTTCCACACGGTAGTGTAGTGCACATCCAGCTTCCGTGACACTGCGCGTGCGCCACTTGTCCCTGGTACATTATCCATGGCGCAATTCACAAGCGCCGTGGCGATATCTTCAACGCTTCTGGAGCTATAGGTTTGCACTCTCGCCCTGGTTTTTTTTTTTTTTTTTGATTCGAGGTTTAACGACCACCATGAGCAACTCAATGGGCTATAAGCAGTCGCCCGTCCCTAATTTAGGGTCACTGGTTCCAGGGAAGGGAGAGAGCCAGTGCCGTAAGACAAACAGAACATCCATGTCTCACCGGGATTCGAACCCGAACCCCGTTCGGACGAATGATCAGAGGCCATCGCTTAGACCACTGCGCCAGCGGGGCGGCTCGCCCTGGTTGAACACGTTGACATCCAGTTTCCTCGGAGCAAGCAATCATTCTTCAGGGAGCACATGGAATCAATGAACCTCGGCGCAAATTCTTACGACGCGTCGGAATTCTTGATGCGCAGCGGAAGCATTGCTTGCGTTTTCATAAAACAGCTTCACAAGGAGAGCGTGTTCCGACAATGTGATACCCATTGCGGTTGATGGAATACGAATGGCGTTCGATACGATACGATATTTGAAGAAGTTTTAGGAAGGCAGTGTCTGACCCCAGGTCTAAAACTGCCCTTAGAAATGAGAAGCTAGGAGATCTGAGTAAGTGAACTCAATAGGAAAGACAAACAGAAAAATGTAGTGAAAAGAGAGGGTGATGCGTGACACCACTCTGTGTGGAAGGGGGAAAAGGGAACGAAGCACCGCACAACATCACAGAGAACAACAACACCAACCAGCCGCCGACGCACCAGTGTGTGACTGAAACTCAACGATACCAATTTCAAATGTCCGAGCAGAATCCATTTTCAACATCTCGATGCCAATCTGAAAAGAAGGGGTGGTGGTCTATCTAACACCCACCAGTGTACACATACTTACTCTCTCTCTGTCAAGGGGAGTCAACGATCGCCGCCTTAGTTCTGGGATACCTAAGGATTTCGCTGGGATTGTAACCAACCGCGTCCCTAACAAGTCCATTAGGGTGGGTTTCCGCTTTCTTGAAGAACTTTCTGGCGAGTCTGGTGGAAAACTCATGTACCTTCTCGATACCAAGTCTGTTTCTCAGGTCCCTAACTGGGGTCCAACGGGGAGCCCCAGTTATCATTCAAAGTGCTCGGCTCTGCAACTTCTCGATTCTCTCTCGCTGTTTCCTACTAATACCGATCCAGATGCAGGAGGCGTAGTTAAGCACCGGCCGGACGACCGTCTTGTACAGCAGTACTTTGTACCGTGTTGTAAGGAAGCTTCTCTGGCGGAGTAGTAGAGCTAGCTTCCCAAGGCATTGTCTAGCTTTATTCGTGTGGTGGCTGGTGTTCGCCACCCACGAAAGTGGACAATCTAGGTGGAGCCATAAGTACTTAGTGGAGGTAGCCCAGGGAATTGTCTATTGAAACATAACGAGTTTCGGTACTCCTTGGAGAGATCCAAAAAACAACAGCGCACTGCTCTTGGACGGATTGATCTTGGATCCGCCAGTCAGTGTAGTAGGTTTCCAGCTGAGAGAGAAAGTCCTGAAAGAGATTCACTGCTCTGCCTTTGTTTAGGGACCTGATGACAACAGCTGTATCATCTGCGTACATCATGACATGTTCTTGTTAGGGTTTGGGTAAGTCGTGCACATAAATGGAGAACAGCGTTGGTCCAAGGACCGAACCCTGAGGAACGCCAGCACGAATCTTCTTTTCCGAAGAAAGCTAATCGTTAACCTTAACAGTGAAACTGCGGCTGTAGAGGTACAAGCCAATCAGCTCAACAAGCGGGCGAGGACATCGAAGCTTCTGCAACTTGGGCAGAAGACCATCATGCCAAACGCGGTCACAAGCCTTGCTGATGTCCAGCAAGACGGCAGTGGAATATTCACTCTTATCTCGTCCTTCAGAAATGAATTCCGTAAGTCCGATCAACTGGTGGGACGTGGCATGCTTCGCCCGGAAGCCACCCACGAATAGCGTTCACCATGCCTAGGACAGTTTTATACCCAGGAGTCGTCCGTAGCACGTGTGCATTATGCAAATGATAAGCTTTCTTTTACGTCGTAGCACCAGAAGGGATCATTTCCTTCGTAGAGCCGAAAATTGTATATATTAACGCAGCTTGCAACGCCAGAAGTCTCCTGGTGGTAACTTTTGGAACTTGTTTTTTTTTTTTTCGTAAAAATCTCTTCCGCATGTTTTTAATTGTCAGCATACCAAATTAGGTTGCATTTGGACTGCTAGATATCTCTCCAGAGAGCGTTAAATAGGGGTACTTTAATTATGATTACCCGGTACAGAACAAAAGGTCCTTTGTGACCAAGAATTTTCTATATAACAGTTGCATCTAAGATTTACTTAATGATGCGCAGAACTTTTGACGAAAGGAAACTTCCAAGCAATTACATGGTACTACTATTTTGTTTTTAGAAATGTTTTTCTTAATAACCAGAAAAGTTGAAAATTTCATGAGTTTTTATAACATATTTGATATACTTTATTGGCACTATTTAAAGCTTATTACTAAGCAGCTGTACGAATTATTTAAGGAAAACGCAAAATTCTTTGTGCAAAACTGAGTAGATTCACCTGTCTTTTTTTAACTTAATTTTGTACTGAAAGCAAAACAGCATTTTAAAGGGTTGTTAATGGAATTGTGTTCGTGAAATTTGAAGCATTTAATTTTCCTGGTAATTTATCTTGGAGTGTAGGTAATGTGAAGAGTATTCTAATTAATTTTCATTTTCAACAGTAACGTTTCTCAGGATTATATGGAAGTATTTCATCGAAGTGCAATAATAATGCAGTTCCAAAAAATCATTTAACTAAGCAGTAAATAATGCCAAACCTAAATTATATTAAATATTGAAAAGTTGAAATTGCTGTTTCATTTCATTTATTCATTTTTTCTGTGTTCATTGTCACTTTCTCCCTGCTTAAGGAGAGAAGGTTAATCAGGCATTTCAATAAAACACATGCTTGAAGTATCACCAATCAGTTTTCGCGTAAATTATGATTTTGAATACTTTATGAAACAGCGATGATAACAATAACTATTTTTAGTTCCCTATAAAAAAATTCTTAACTACGTATGCGTTTTATGCATCCAGATATACGCCGCAGACTCGAACTTCTTATTTTGGCGTTCAAAAAAAGTAAATCGTTCCATAGAATTAGCAAAGCACCGATTTTTGCGTGGTGTTTAGTCTAATGCAGCTCTTTATTTCACAATCTGCTCCGAGATGTAATGAAAGCAGAGATAGTTTCTGAGCAAGATATCTGGAAGTAAAAGGAAACATTTTCATGCGCATAATTCTTGGAACAGAGCTCAGGATTTCAGGCTGAAAGCAAAATTGGCGGGTTCTGTGTTGTGGAGACACGGTCGCAGGTCTTTTGGGCGTAGAATATGTCGCGTAGCTGTTGGGTGTCAGGTGGGTGTTGGAAATGAGTGAATGCACCGAGTTTAGGTTTGCGAGATTTTTTTTTATTTTTTTGTCTGTTTACAGAAATCTTGTGCAGAGAGTAATGTATTTTGAGAGAATTGCTTACTTATTCTAGGTTGAGAATGGTCTTGTTGACGAAGGACTGATGGTACGAAAAGTAGCTCACCTACGGCATGACATCGACGATGATGTTTATCGCGAAAGTCAAGTCGATGTATATGTTTCCCAGCAAGGTTGGCGCTCGCATCGGCACAAAGTTCGAGTTGAATTGAGTCTTCATGAAATCGAGCTCGTGTAGATTCGTTTTATCGTTGACGTTAAAACCTCCCATGATTATCATCGGTACCTCTGTGTCCCCAATCATATTCTTGCTGATTTTCTTGGCGTTCTCGGAGTACTTGATAACCATCGCAAAGAGAAACATTTCAAGGTCCGAGATGGAGATTTTCGGGTGAATGCAAATGCATCCGAGAATGAAGCGTGACTTGTCGTTCAATGTGATGTCGACGAGGCTCATGTCTCCCACGTAGTCTTCAATTATCCGTTTTCTCCAGTTCAAACCGATCTGTTTAAAATACGATATTAAGACATATTGGAAATTTCTACAAAGTTCTCAACTACAGGGCGTTTCATAAAGAATGTCCTGATTTGAAAAGCGGATATCTCGGTTACCACGAACCACCGATGAATGCGACTTGTATCATGTTTACGGGCGTGGCCCAGAGTTTGTTATGACTACCGCTAGATGACAGCACGAGCGTCCAAACAGCCGCTACTCTTAGTGAGTGAGAAGATGGCGTCGAGGCAACAGAAGGCGTTTTGTGTGCTCGAATTTAGCAAGACCCAAGTCCGTGATTACGGTGCAGCGTGCGTTTAAACGGCGTTACGGCAATGCTCGAGCAGTGGGCAAAAACATTCGTCGTTGTTATTCACAATTTGAAGAAACAGGGTGTTTATGTAAGGGAAAGAGTCCTGGATGACCAAGGCTTAGTGCCCTTTCTTTTTGCGGACAACACTGTTACGGGCAACTCCTATCTTGCAGTGCTGAAGGACTGGCTACTTCCACAGCTGCAGGACGACTCGGGATTACATTTTCCAGCAGGACGGAAGACCGCCACATTGGAACCTCCAAGTTCGTCAGTTTCCAAGCGACACATTTTCTCAGCGTTGGATTGCACGCAGGGGACCCCATGACTTGGCACTACAAGCTTGGCCTTCGAGATCTCCAGACATCACACCTTGTGACTTTTTTTATGGTGATGCGTAAAAGACCGTGTTTATGTTCCCCCTTTACCCGCTGACTTGGATGAGCTCCGAACGAGAATCACGGCCGCGGTAAATTCTGATGACACTCTTCGATGCGTTTGGGATGAATTCAGCTAACGGCTTAATGTTGTCCGTGCAGCAGGTGGAGGGCACATTGAGCATTTGTAACTGTGGTGAGTGAAACTTTAGACCTTCCTTCATACTTGGTTCTTTGTTTTGTAACTATCCCCCATTTGCCTTATTAAATATACACTGAATAGCAATTGAATTAGAGACAGCTGGCGTTATGAAAATATGGCGCTGTGGGCGGCCCTGTAAACGGAAACGACATGGCGTATGCAGCGATCCAAAAATATAAGGTGTGATGCGACGGGAATCAGTAAGAGTCGGACGAAGTATGGGTAAGACGAAGGATCTAAGCGCATTTGATTGTGGGAAAATTATCGGGGCCCGACAAAAGGGTCACTCAATCTCGGAAGTCGTGCAGGCACTGGGATTTTCACGAGCCACTGTGTCACGGATGCACCGTGAGTACATCGAATCCGGTAAAACCAACCTTGCAAGGGCCAACTGCCGTGGACAACAGCGTGTGGTTGAGCGGGGTCATCGTCGGCTAGCTCGCATTGTAACAGCGGATAGACGGGCCGCAGTGCAAGAAATCACTCGGCAATTTAACGCTGGTGCACAAAAACGTGTGAGCAGCCACACCATCCAGAACCGTCTCCTCGCTATGGGGTACAGAAGCCGTCGTCCCACGAGGGTACCGCTGCTGACCGCACATCACAGGGTGCAAAGATTAGCATGGGCGCGGGAACATCGCCACTGGACCCTAGACATGTGGGAAAATGTTGCCTGGACTGATGAATCGAGATTCACGTTGGTACATGCGGATGGCTGGATACGAGTACAGCGCAAACCACATGAAGCGATGGATACTTCTTGCCAGCAGGGTACTACTCTTTAAGCTAGTGAGGGTGGCATTCTAGTCTGGGGACTGTTTACGTGGACTGAAATGGGACCCCTGGTACGTGTGGCATCGACCCTCACAGGCCAACGTTACCGGATATCCTGGACGACCATTTGCTCCCGTTTGTGCGTCTTCAACATCCCACTGGGGACCTCATCCTGCAACAAGACAATGCAGCTCCCGAATTGTATCCGAATGGTTGGATGAACACTCCACCGACGTGACCTCGCTTTCTTGGCCAGCTAGGTCACCTGACCCCAATCCCATCGAGCACATCTGGGATGCCATCGAGAGAGATGTTCAAGGCTCTGACCCCCTCCATCAAATCTTCGTGAATAGTGGGAACTTGTTCAGGGGTCGCGGGTCCGTATGGCTTCCCAACGTTTCCGATGTCTTGTCGAGTCCATGCCGAGACGAATCGCCGCCGTCATCAGGGCGAAAGGTGGTGCTGCACGTTACGAGACAGGTATATCTAATTCAATTGCTCTTCAGTGTACTACTTTGAAATCGGGTCATTCTTTTTGAAACACCCTGTATTTCACAATTTTTCACCCACCTAATCAAGTTTTACATAAAAATATTATTACAGATATCGATAGATCTCGGGTAGACGAAACATAGGACACCTCACAATACGTGCTATCACGTTGCGGTTCCAAGTCATACTAATGTCATCGTGCGCTCAGAGCGCCGATTTAACCACAAAATGACGGACGCGAGCGCCATCGCTATTGCGTCATCTGACCTTGATCGCTATTTCGTTAGACTCTTTGGACTTTCCTCTCTTCAACTCAGTTATTATATTTTTGCTAGCTTTTATAGTTTTGGAAATTATTGAAGGAAGTCTGGTGTGCAATTTTTTGGGACACACGGATTTTTACCATGGGTCGCAGTACTGGAACGAAGCGATAGACGTATTCTACGTCAAAAATACGAAAGCGCTTTAATTTCTAAGATCTCTGCTTTTGGAAACCCGATTGAAAGAGACATTCCCAATTTGACTTTCTTATTAGTGCCAAAATATTGAGACAAATTTGCGTCTTTATTTACAGGCTTCAAAATGATAAAGCTCCCTGTGATAAATATGGATGAGTGTTAACCCGAATGACGATTCCCGGAATTATTTCCTATGTGTATCCCTCCACCGATGTCGACGGCACTTTTGTTTTGATAAGACGGTTCTTCGTGTGTATCTACGCGATATCAATAGTTCCCGAAAGAAATGCAGAACAGGATCATATTATTTTAAAAACATGCATGTACTTCAATGAAACAATGGTAAAATATCCAAAGTGGATTGTATAAAATCTCTGAAATCGTAAATTCCTTCTGTTCGGTGGAACGGTAGTACTCCATTGACTGATGGAAGGGATGGCATTTCAGTCCAAAATCTCGATATAGAGCAGAATAATCATGCGTGCCGGTAATTATTCATAGCTGCGTAGCTTAACTGGGGAAGGCGACAGCTTAGGATACGAATGAAAGAAAGTCAAAAAACTATCGTGTACTTATGAAAGAAAAACATTAGAAAAATTGCTTATACTGCATACCTTGTGGAGATCGTCAAAGCCAACAAAGAATGCTATTAGCTTGACATCATTTTCTCCTGAACACACAAAAGGTTGAAAAGTTTGTTAAAGTTCGTAGCAAAGACGTTCAAACTAACGGAAAACGCTATTGAACTTACGAAAGCGTGACATAACTATACACGCATGCACGTGTTCATTTGCATTTCGTTGTAGAACGTATTCATATCTCTTAGGAGCATTGGGAAAGTCACAGAGCAGGAGGATACTCAGAGGTAAATCTTCGATAGAGACTCTTGGAAACAATTTAAGCCCGAAGATCTCAATAGAACACCGCGCCAGTGGACAACCATAGAACTATAACGTCGAATCGTAAGCCTTCTCCTTTTTTACAAGAATTTACAACTCAGTTCAGATCAGATCCTAAGTATAGGATACCATCACACATATTGCTCGGGAACCCCGATTCGTACTTGTTTATTTTTTCTAATCCTACTCAATTTGAGCGGGTACTCTCTTCTCCGATTTTAGTTGGCGGTCAGGATTTGTACACTATTCCTCTAGCACAATGCCCAGACTTGTCAGTTTGTCAGAAGTTCCTCTTGAAGTCTCCAATGATCTCTTGCATGATTTTCTTTTCCAATTTGGCTCAGTTATTGGTCCTATCCGCACATTGTCTGCTGCTTCTGATGATCAAGGAGATCGTCCCTACTTAAGTTTCCGACGTAAAGCTCTTGTCGTCTTTCCTGATGAACAGTCCATTGCTTCCTCTCCGACCACATTCAAAGTAGTCTGTGGTCGCCATGTTCGCACCGTTCATGTTTTCACCGCTCACCATTGGCTCACTTGTAAATCACCTGAACACCATAGTACATCTTGTCCCTATCGGTCCACCGTTCAACTTTCGTCGCCGTTGGTTAGCCCCTCTGCTCTGATGACCCCTTGCGGGTCATCCTCCCTATCCACGTCTCAGCCTGTTCATTTTCCTACCTCCTCTCTGCTTTCTGTTTCACCCAGGTGGTTTTCGGCCCCTGTTCCTGCATCTCTCTCTGTTACAGTTGATACTATTTTATCTCATCACTTTCTTCCATCGACTCTTCTGGAAGTTACTTCCTCCGCCGCCAGCTCACCACAGTGTTCACCTCCGTCTAATCCATCTTCCGTCAAGACTTCCATCAAACGTCCTGCTTCCTCATCCTCGTCGACTTCTTCGTCCTGTTGATGTATTGTAACCGCCAGACTTTTCGGAGTTTGTTACTCCACCTGATCTTCAGAGTTCTGCTGTTTCTGATGTTTCTCAAACTAGCCCAACCTCATCTGTTGCCTATGCTTGCCCTTCGCTTGCTGCGATAGTTACTTCGCCTATTGAACCTGTGTTCTCCGATCTTCCGTGTGCTCCCCAGCCTTTATCAGTGTCACCATCTACTGCTCCATCTTCTAGTGATCCACCTACGACTTCTGCCATTGTTCTTGACTCATCGATTGATATTCCTGGTTCACCCCTGCCTGTGCATTATGATGCTCAGTCGACTCCTCTTCCACCTTCAACTGCTGTTCCTCAACGTCGCCGTAAACGGCAGCGTAGACAAGTTGACTCTTTCCCTCCTTTCCAGGAGGAATATGACTCTTATGACACCTGCCTCCAAGCATATCAGCGCTGGTTTGAGTGCGTCAAGTACACATTGTGGCAAAGAATTTTTAAGACTGGGTCTGCAAAATGAAACTCAAACAAGAAATTATAATTTGTTTTGGTTTGCTTTTCAAAATAAGTCCCTCCGGCTTCAATACACTTGTTACAGCGATTTAATAATGATTCGAATGCCTGTTCCAGTTCACTTTGCGGAATTGCCTCCAAAGCACGCGTCGAAGCTGTTTGTATGGTCGAAATATCATCAAAATAACACACTTTTAACGTCATTTTAAGTTTTGGGAATAAAGAAGTCGCAGGGTGCTAAGTCAGGCGAATACGGTGGATGATTCATCACCACAGACGGTTTTTTTCGCCAAAAATCAACGAACAAGAAGTGAGGTGTGACTGGGTGCATTATCGTGCAACAAACACCAATTCTTTTCATCCCGATATTCTGGACGAATGCGACGAATTCTGCCCATCAAACGCCTCAAAACATTTAAATAAAACTCACCAGTAATTGTTTGTCCACTTGGAACAAATTCTTTGTTGATAACTATCGAAGAATGTAATGAGCATTGTTTTGATTTTTGATGGAACTTTTCTTGGGTTTTTTTTTTTTTTTTTGGCTTGTGGTGAGTTTTTTGACTTCCATTCCGAACTTTGTCGCTTTGTTTTAGGATCATATTGAAAACACCGTGTTTCATCACCTGTAACAATCGATTTAAAGAAGTTTGGATCATTTTCAGCGGCTGAAATGATGTCTCTGCAATGTGCACTTCTCCTTGATTTTTGTTCATTGGTTAACGTGTGTTTAACAAATTTAGCACAGACTTTTGTTTTGCACAAATCTTCATGCAGGATGGTTCGAATCGTTTCTTTGTTGATGTTTAAAGACTCTTCCATCATTCTTAGTGACGCACATCGATTGTTTGCCACGAAATCACGCACTTTTTCAATAATCTCAGGTGTCCTAGATGAACTTGGTCTTTCGGTATGCTTATCATCTTCTAGCGTATCTCTTCCGTCAAAAACGTTTGTGCCACAGGAAAACATTTGATCTACTTAAACAAAACTCACCGTAAACTTGTTTTATCATTTGGTACGTTTCCGAGGCACTTTTATACCAAGTTTTGCGTTAAATTTAATAACAGCCCTTTGTTCCATCTTAATAATTCAACATGAAAACAAGTTTAGTTCTCTAATGAACGGCAGTTTCGTTTGAGTTACTTTAACAACTGCGCAATACTTTTGGCAGAAAGCAAGCAGATGGTCACGGTTTATAACGCATTCGCGATTACACTGGTGGCACCACCGTAGGCTGAAATCTAGCGCCAGTCTTAAAACTTCTTTGACGCACTGTGTATGTCGGAGTTGTCGCACTTTTTCAATCTCTTACTCCGTTTCCTCCCAAGGACTTCCGGCCTGCTTGTTCATAGACTTCTGCGTGATCTTCTCCTGTTTTATTTCCGTCGTACTGTCTATATGCTAATGACGCGACGTACGCCCTGTATTTTTGTAGTTTACTCATGTTTGCATAGATCTCTTTTTCCTGTATTTGCCCAGATTCTCTGTACCTTATAGCTCTTTAATAAAGCGGTTTTGAAATCTCTTTACGAGACTCGAGACAATTAGTTGTTCGGGCATAGGTACGAGATAACACATCTGATCACCATGATTTTTTGCATGCGATTGGACATCGTCCATTGTCAGGTTTTGACGCCTTCCGATTCTAGAAATTCTGTGTTATTGAGGAATAATCGTCCAAAACCTTAAATTTTTACGGACTTTTCCGTATTTTGAGAAGCGGTCGTTTGTTACCTATTTCCTCCAAAGATCTACAGCCGATCGCGGTGTCACTTGTCACAGAGAAAGGGAAGGACATGGTGAGTGACATGGGGTTGGTATCATGGTGATTGGTATTGTCGTATAAAATAATGACCATTAAAAAACTGACCAATTTTAATAATAATTGAAAAAATCTACTCTCTATACGAAACCCGGAACAATTAGCTGTTCGGCATAGCTACAACATGACGCATCCCGATCACCGTGATTTTTGGCATGCGATTGAACATCGTCCACGGTCAGGTTCTGACGCCTTCCGATTCCCGAAATTCCGAGTCATTGAGTGATTTCGATTAAAACTAGATGGCCTTTTACCTGAACTGTTTCACGAACGTCTGCCCACTAACATTAATTAAAAAAAATCGTTTGATTTGAAAAACAAAGAAATCGAAGGACTCCGTCTGTTAGCTCAACTTTTGCTTAATCTACAATAATAAAAGGATATGTGTGTATGTGTGTGTGTGTGTCTGTCTGTCTGTCTTTCGTGATACAAGATGAAAAACATTGTTCCTGATCTGAGTGTGTCTTTCCGCTTTGTTTACATGCAACCTGATCACAACCAACGTGAAGGAAAGTAGTTCACGATAAAGTTTAGGCACTTCTTTTTTAGAATGTTTCGTACTTTTGTTCTGGAAGTCATAAATTTTACTCGTTCGTTTTGTAGAATTTGAAAGCCTAAGTGAGCTTAGATTTTGCAATAGCTTCGTTCAAAATTTGCCAACTATACGAGAGTTATCGGTTACCTTCGGCAGCTTGTCTTAGTATATAATGTATGACTACGAAACTTGTGGTGTTGAGATAAAATAAAAATACCAACGTTTACCACCACAATCAAAGGTTTATTTATGAAATGTTAAATTTTCGAGTGAACGAACACCAGACGGAACTGTGAACTGCAGACGTCGTATATAGCCCAACATTTTCATAAAAATAACCATCATTTTTTTGTTTGAAAACGCAACGCTCATTGATAAACCTGATTCGACTATCAAGCTTAATGTGTTAGAACCTTTCCTCATATACCAACACTCTTCACAGCTTGTCAACGTAATTTCTTTCAAACGCGTGGAAACTACTCACCAAAAACCGTGACCGTCAGAACTCTTATGATGTTATAATTATTTTAATGTTTACGCTCCATTCGTCCTGAGGAAGCCGAGCCTGAAGCTCTGCGAAACTATAGTCGATGTATAATAAACTTTTGATTGTGATAAACGTTGGTATTTTTATTATATGTTATACCACTGTTACCATTTTTTCTGATTGGAGGTTTAACGACCACCGTGTGCAACTCAATGGGCTATAAGCATCGCTCGTCCCTAATTTATGGTCAGTGGTTCCAGGGAAGGGAGAGAGCCAGTGCCGTAAGACAAACACAACATCCATGCCTCGCCGGGATTGGAACCCGGACCCTTTTCGGACGAACGATCAGAGGGCATCACTTGGACCACTGCGCCAACGGGCCGGCTATTTTGTTTCTATGTTAATCGTTGTATCCGTCGTACCGATGCTTTTTCTTCTTGTTTGTTAATGTACCACCGGCCTTATACACCGTTTCGTTTTACCGTTTTATACTTTTGTTTTGTCATGTTTCGGTTTTGTTGTTTATTTCTATTTTATCACTTTTACATGGCACTTTTTGGCACTTTGAGGCCCTTGCGCCATTAAAATCACACCAACTGTTTCTCCGTACAAGCCTTCTCAAACGACGGCGATCTCTTTCCTGACAGATTATCGTCGCAACACAGTTACGCCTCGTAGACAAGCAATGTGAGCAATTTTTCCACTGAGTAAAGACCCGGAATATCTCTCCTTTTGAGAAACCAGTCTGTTTTCATAATCGTCGCTCCAAACAAACGGGCACCCACAATAAGTCCTTTATCGAACTGCGAAATATCGTTTGTTTATGCCATTGTGATCAACACTACGGACGATTATTGGCTGGTAACAGTCTTAAATAGTTGTTTAAAATTACGTGGGGACGCACGTAACCATACATTTTGCAAACACGCTGCATTAGTGACGTTTACGTAAGTCTTCGTAAAGGTTTCAAATACAGCAGCCAGTGGGTGTATTTATATTTGTAATCACTGTGAAACACTACACAACTAAGGCCTTAGTTTAATTTAATGCTTAAAGAATCGCTTGTCGACTTAAAGCCTGCTCAGTTTGCTTTTCGTTGAATTCGGAAACTTGACTTTCCGCTGAGCAGAAAATTACTTAGCTAGGTATAAAACAACTTCAGTACAGGCCAAAGGTCAGTAGGGCCGCGGGTGGCCTAGTGGGCAACGTTCGTGACTGCCACGGAAAAGACCTCAGGTTCGATCCCAGGTAGGTACGAACGCTTGATCCACAAAATACCCGCCGTGCGTCGGATGGGTACGTTAAGCCGTCGGAACCCGGGGACTGGCCTCTCGTTAATGAATAAAGGCGTCTTCCTCCCTCTTTCTACTTCGCTACCGTGTCACTTTCCTATCTCGCACTCTAGCCCAAATCTCCTAGCTTCCTATTTCTAAAGGGTTGTTTGGGACCTGGGGTCAGACACTCCCTTCCTAAAATCCTCTACAATCAATCAAAGGTCAGAAATGAATCAAATGATTTACGTTTTAATTTCGCCTTTATAGTTCGCTATGCCATATCATCCAACACGCACTTTAACCAGAAGACTAATTGGTTCTAAATCAAAATCACCAACATGAGTGGTTTAATCTACATTTAATTATAATAAGACTGAAAGTTCACTACATACAATAAATCGTAGTCCTTCTATTCTCTCAGAATACAGAACATACAGCAAGCTTGAAAGATTACACATATCTCATTTAAGTTGTTCTTCCGACAAAGTCTTTCAAATATTATATTAAGGTTGCCTTAGAAATATTGCACACTCAAGCTGTTATCTTTCGAGTCTAACTATGTAGATTGAACTTTGACCGGGTGCCAGTTGTTGACAACTTCAAATTCACTAAAGAAAAATCTGTGGCGTTATGATTAGAAAATGTTTAACCAGAAATAGAGAATTACATAATAACACTGAAACTCAAAAGGAAGATTAAATTGTTGGTATACGACAAAACAGTTGTAAAGTTTTATTTAACTTTAAACCTGTAGATCCATGGTTCAGCTCTAAAGTTTACGATTGCTTAAAAGCTATGAACTTTTTCTCTGAACTTGTGAAGACGTATATCAAGCAAAAGCAACATAGAAATCACTCAGGGCATAGGTAATGAATTTGCTGAAATGACTGATCACGCTTATTGCCTTGGCGTTGGAATATTATTGGCTGATCACGCTTATTCGCTTGGCATTGTTCTAAAATGCCAATGCCAAGGGAATAAGCGTGATCAGTCATTTCAGCTAATTCATTACCTAGGCCCTGAGTGATTTCTATGTTTCTTTTGCTTGATATACGTCTTCACAAGTTCAGAGAAAAAGTTCATAGCATTTGAGCAAAAGTAAACTTTAGAGCTAAAATATGGATCTACAAGTTTAAAGTTAAATAAAACTTTACAACCGTTTTGTCGTATACCAACAATTTAATCTTCCATTTGAGTTTCAGCGTTATTATGTAATTCTCGATTTCTGGTTAAACATTTTCTAATCATAACGCCACAGATTTTTCTTTAGTGAATTTAATCTAGACAAATCATGGTTTGGAGGTTTAGCAACCACCACGAGCAACTCAATGGGCTGTAAGCAGTCGCCCATCCCTACTTTAGGGCCACTGGTTCCAGGAAAGAAAAAGAGCCAGTGTCGTGAGACAAAAACATCATCCATGCCTCACCGTTATTCAAACCCGGTTCCATTTCTGATGAATGGTCAGGAACCAGCGCTTCAAATACACTGAAGGAAAAAAACCCCAACACCAAGAAAGAATTGTGCTAGATAAACGACAGTTGGTAGGCGGTGAGAGTACATCTGTAAGATGACGTCTATGCAAATTTCGCACTCGGCGCATACGTGTGGCACTAGTAGCGCCCCTCGGAACATGCAAAGCAGGTTTGCTGTAAATACGCGCTGTATATATAACGTTCGTGAGCGTTAGTTATCGTTGAGATTTGACGTAAGGTGTTTAATGTTAGTCAAGAATGCCTTTAAGAAGACGAAGAAGCCATTATCAACAGCTCGCGGAGTTTGAACGTGGTCGTATAATTGGGCTACGAGAAGGTGGATTTTCTTTCCGCAATATTGCAGAACGACTTGGCAGGAATGTAGCCACTGTGCATGATTGTTGGCAGCGGTGGTCAAGGGAAGATACTGCCTCAAGAGGACCGGGTTCCGGCCAGCCACGTGGCACTACTAAGAGGGAAGACCGCCGTGTACGGCGTATGGCCGTGGCACATCGTACTGCGTCTGCGGCAGCAATTCGAGCTGAAGTTGCCACCACAGTGACACAACGAACTGTTACAAATCGGTTACTTGAAGGACAGCTCTGAGCCAGACGCCCTGTAGCGTGCATTCCACTTACTAAAAACCACTGCCGTTTGCGACGTCAGTGGTGTCAAGCTAGAGCTCATTGGAGGACGGAGTGGAGATCTGTTGTGTTTTCTGATGAAAGCCGGTTCTGCCTGGGTGCCAGTGATGGCCGTGTGTTGGTTAGAATGAGGATAGGTGAGCGCCTGCAACCAATCTGTCTGCGGTCGAGACACACTGGACCTACACCTGGAGTTATGCTCTGGGGAGCAATTTCCTATGACAGCAGGAGCACTCTCGTGGTTATCCTACGCACCCTGACGGCACAGTTGTACGTCGGTCTGGTGATTAAACCTGTTGTGCTGCCATTCATGAACAACATTCCAGGGGGTGTTTTCCAACACGATAACGCTCGCCCGCATACCGCTGTTGTAACCCAACATGCTCTACAGAGTGTCGACACAGTGCCGTGGCCTGCTAGATGACCAGATCTTTCACCAATCGAGCACGTATGGGACATCATTGGACAACAACTCCTGCGTCACCCCTAACCAGCATTAACCGTCCCTGTATTGACCGACCAAGTGCAACAGGCATGGAACTCCATCCCACAAACTGACATCCAGCACCTGTACGACACAATGCATGAACGTTTGCGTGCTTGCATTCAACATTCTGACGGTTACACCGGTTATTAATGTATCAGCATTTTACATTTTAAATGGCTCTTCTTGCGCTTACATTAAGCTGTGATCTTGAAACCTTAATCGATTAAATATGTAACCTATACAATTGTATTGCCGCCATTTCATTCCTCTACAACTATTTTTTCGTGGTGTTGGGATTTTTTTCCGTCAGTGTACTTCGCTAGTGTTCTAAGCGCTGAGGCAGAACGAAATGAACCCACTGGTTTCAGTTCATACATACCCGTAATCATAAAATCTGATTTAAACAAGCCTCTTTCCAGCATCACTATATCAAAATGCACTTCTAACAAGATGTTATATCAAATGCAGTTTTAACAAGACCCTAAATCATATGCAGTTCTAACAATATGTTATATCAAATGTTTCTATTAAAATGAACACCTAACAAGTCTCTCGCACAAATGCAACTCTGCTACGCTTAATGCAAACGTTATATTGACCTCTGACCCACTGTGAGTAATACCAAACTTAGGCAGCTCTTCAAGGAAAATAATGTGCCGCTCAGTTAGAAAATACTTAACCAGAAAACCTAAACTTACATAAAAAGGCAAACTCTTTTGAGTTTGCCTCTCTACACCGACAAACAAAGATAATTTAGAAAATTACGTCGCACTTTCATACTTCAGTCGCCGTAGTTTTTCTTTCTATAATAACCTTATTTATTCCTCATTGTTTTATAAATGTTTGTGTAAATAATTTATTTCTGTTTATACGTGACCTTTGGTAACACGTTTTAAATAACGCCTGTCCAAATGATTGATGATTTATTATAAATTCGGAATTTATTTTATGAAAATAATATGATGCTCACATTGAATAGGTTACCCCAATTGTGATATTTTATCATATATAAACTTCACAAATTGATTCGCTAGAACATGAATGCCGGTTTCTTCGACTAGCGAATTCTGCGATGGTTATATAATAAATCAGAAACTTGAGACTTTGTCGTTCTGGGTGGTGTAGTGGTTAGCATACCCGAGAGCTATATGGGAGACGCGGGTTCGTTTTCCGCTCCGGGACGACGAGATTTTCAAGTTTTCGGATATTATCTGACTTACCGTCCTTGTCATATTTGCACCAAGGGACGGATTGTCATCTTCAAAACATATAAACTTGTTGCAACAAGAGCACGCACCTGTATTCACAAAAAAGTGGGAGAGATATTTTTGTCTACTAAACTAAACAAACGCGCTGCACCACAGCGAACGTAGCTTGAGAATAAACCGCAGCGTGAGAACAGGCTCTGCTCTTCCTTCGCAGTGTTAGCAGGGTCTACGATCACGTGACCCTTTTTCGGCTCATATCGTCGAGTAAGAAAAAAAATCTGAAAAAAATTTACACGGGTTACAACACACTACGAGGCCAATGAATTTAGAATTAGTTCCCCAACATTTAGCAAATTACATGCTTGCGACGAGATTGATAACATTTTTCTTTTCATTTTTTTCTCCATGCTTAATACAAATAACATTGTTTCAGGGTTTTTTTCTCCATGCTCAATGCAAACAATTTTTTTCTCCATGCTTTATAAACTGGTGTGCAAAAATTAAGAACGAAGATGAGAAATTTGCATAACAGCGGAACGAGCAGGCAGAATGGACCGAAAGACCACTCAGGAGATAGACTAGGGCCCGGTACGGTAGAGCATGCGCATATATCCAGCATGACGTGGGGGGTGTCGGAAGGATATAAAGCACACGGGCGGTGTACGCTCAGCAATTCGATGAAAGCTATTGCACGACGTCGAGTTGCTGCCACCGTGCGATATGGCCAACAGGCAATCCAGTAGAGGACATCTGGATGACTTTACCCGAGGTCGTATCATTGGGAAGTTAGAAGAAGATCGAAGTGTGACTAGTGTGGCCGAGTAGTTCATGATCGCTCATAGCATCGTTTCACGAGCTCGGAGAGCATTTCAAACGACAGAAACAGCTGTCCGAGAGTATAGCAGTGGTCGTCCACGAGCAACCACGGCGGCGGACAACCGGTATATTGTCCTACAGGCGAGAAGAGACAGACGGCAGACAGCGGGAGAAATCGTAAGGCACATGCAACAGACACAACTGTATGTCCGTTATCGCGTTTTACCGTGGCCAGAAGACTGCACAAAGGTGGTCTATTTGCACGACGACCAGTACGGTGTGTGCCATTAACGCCTGCTCATCGGAGACGGCGGTTTCTGTGGTGCCAGGAAACACAAGAACTGGACACATAACCAATGGGGTCAAGTTCTCTTTACGGATGAGATCCAATTTAGTCTGACGAGACATTCTGAACGTACACACATCTGGTGAGAGCATGGAACACGCAATCACACCTCCAACATCATCGAAAGGGACCGGTTTGGAGGTGGCGGAGTTCTCGTTTGGGGCGGTATAATGCTTGGTTGCCGTACTGACCTCCATATCTTCCAAGGAGGTTCAGTCACTGGTGTCCGCTATTGTGTGCCGCAGAGCTGTTGGAGAGTGAAGATATTCAACGCATGGATTGGCCCGCAAAGTCCCAGGACCTAAACCCAATCTAACACGTGTGGGACCTTCTCAGGAGTCGCTTGGCAGCACGTCACTAGCCGCCAGCAACGATTCCGCAGCTACGATTGGCGCTACAAGAGGAATGGGCCGCGATGCCTCAACAGCTCCTTGACAACCTCGTCCTCAGCATGGACAGAAGTTGTAAACCCTGGAACGCAGTCAGGGGTGATCATATCCCCTACTAAAGACTGGAGTTTTCTTGGCAGCCGCCTGTCTCATGGACGTTTCTGTCTTCTGTCCTGTGGTGCTCGAAGCTACCTTTTCAATGAAGTGCCTTTGTATCCTTTGGATTCCTTGTTTGGACGGTTTTGCTCACTTGTCTCATATTCTTACATCTTGGGGATCTTATGGTAAGATTTGAGTCGATGTGGAGCACTTCTGCACGACGTTACATTCGAAAAACCGTCTCATCCTTAATTTTTGCACGCCACTGTGCAAAGGAAATTCTATAAAACTCTTAGTGCAATTATTTCACAGAACCCTTTAAGAACTTCCAATCTTCAACTTTCCCTCGCTCCATCTGCTGTACACTGCTCTCCATACTTCCGGTTCCGTGCATAACTGTTCATCTCCCTTACACTGCCTGTATGCTCCATGGGTATTTAACTCTTTAACTCTCCTATTTTCACCACTCTTGCCGCATTTATGTTTTCAATAATCTTGCCTCGTCTGCATCTAAATGACCATATTTTTGTGGCTTTTCACTTATCAGTCCAATATTTGACATGATGTTTTTTTTCAGAAGTAAAGAGTAATGAGTGGTAGCAGCGTAAAAGCACCAGCAAGGAGTGAACTTTGGCGGAATTTCAAAGGTACATTTTCTTTGCTTTTCCCCGCTTCTGTACCTTCAGTTCGGTGTGGCTTAAGGTGTTAACGCAGAGAAAGGAAAGAAGCAACAACAGAACAATACAAGATGAGTGACACAAACGGGCAGCGAACGAAATGGGTGAAAAGTCAATGTAACTGGTAATGATTGACTAGCGTATATATACCATGACCACTAAGTGCAACACGTTTCAGTTTTCACCTGGACACTGGCTCGTACCCTAAGGCGAGTACAAAATCGGGATTGCATTTTTACGCTCTGGACAAGTTCTTAAAGCGGCAAATTTAAGACGCGGCAGAATATTTATGGAAATTACAAAAAGAAAAGAAAAAAGAAATAAAAGACGCACACACACTTTTTTTTCAACATTCATCATTTTCAAATGTTCTTATTGCCACGTGAGGAAAACGTAAAGAAAATATCATTGCCTTAAAGTTCAGGAAAGCGAAGAGGATGGATTGCATGTCTTTTCAAGAAGTTATTAAAAACTAAACTGAGTTACGTCGATAACTAGATGGCATTTTAAAATAGGAGTACCTCTACTCTTCAGCCGATAATTTCTTTTAAAAAAGGCTCGAACACCATATTTTAGGTTCTGTTTAGGTTTATGAATCCGAATTGGAAAGGGTAGAGTATCAAAAAATGTTGTACGATCGATAATGTAGCAGATGAATCTTCTAACTGACTAAAAGAGCGCCTGAATTGAGTTATTTTAAAATATAGTTACTAGGTTTCCGTCCATAATGAAGCATTGCAAACCCGGAAGTTTAAGAGCTCGGAGGCCCTAGTTTCTGGCTAGTTGTCCGAGTTTGTCCCGTGCTCGATTTCCGGATGAGTTATTTATTGGTGGTGGACTTGCCTTATGGCTTTGGCCCTCTCCGCTTTCTGAACCAACAACCCAAAATTAGGCTCGGAAGAAGTGTCTTAGACAAGATTCTGCATACTGCGCGGGCTCCGCCGAGGTACAAGCAGCCCTCAAGTTTTTTTCATGGAAGCTCTTTCAGTTTTTTGGACAGAAAGATCAGACGTTTGAAGAAGAAAAGATACGCATCGAGTGCCCTCCCGTCGGACGAAAACACAAACTAGGATATTTTCGGAGAAATTGGAGCCAGATGTGTCAGCTGCAGTTGCGAGCTAAGCACAGAGGTGTAGAAAACACTTTGCGAAGGAAGTAAAGGAAACATCTACTGTGAAAAAATTAGCAAAACTTTAATTAATGACAATCGCAGTCTTCCAATTTGTTCACATCCTTTCTATAAAATCTGAGCTTCCCAGTGACAAAGGTTTCGGTCAAATGATAGTTCTGTGTGCAAATTCTATAGTCCACATAGAGGACGGTGAGTATGGTGTCTACATTATCTTAACGGGTAGCACATAATTTTAAATAGGAGAAGAGCGTATGCAATTGCACTTCCATTGGATATATTGGCATTTATTACTATTCAGAGTCGTATCAGAATAATATAACCACCCCGGGAGTCACAGTGTACCGTCCCAGGCGCGTCACAGTGACAAAGTCAACCACACGGAGATATAAGCGGCCGGCCAGGACAGATGAGCCATAGTGCGTATCGTGAGCCCAATGGGCTGAGGTAGTGATTTGAGAGACGTTCAAAAAGGAATGATCGTCGGCTACCACGCCAAGGGTGGAAACATCTCAGAAACAGCAGACTTCGTGGGCTGTTCACGAAGTGCTGTAGTAAGGGTCTACCAAGAATGTACCGCTTGCCCACTGAGTACCTCCCGACGTCATAACTGTGGAGCTCCAGATGGCATCGACCCCAGAGGAGAACGTCGCCTCCGTCGACAGGTAAAGAGCGATCGATGCGCAACAGGGCAGCATTTGACCACGCAAATGAACGATGGGGCACCCACGTACGTGCCCCTGATAACAGTAGAGTGAACCCCGTTACACCTGGGTCTCCGGAGTCAACGCTGCGTCAAGGCGCCCATGTTAACCCAGGTTCATCGGCAACGACTCCTGCAGTTCGCATGGAGCTGGCTGGACAGTGGAAGAGTGCAAAAAGGTTGCCTTCTTGGACGAATCGAAGTTTCAACTCAGCAGAAGAGGCGGACGGTGACAGATACGGAGTCAGACAGACGAGAACCTACATCCGGATACGTTTGTCGATCAAGTATACGCCATACTCGATCGACATGTCTGGGAGGTGTTTGTCGATCAAGTATATGCCATACTTGATCGACATGTCTCGGAAATGTTTGTCGATCAAGTATAGCCAACGCTTGATCGACAAGTCTCGGAGATGTTTGTCGATCAAGTATCGGCCATACTTGATCGACATGTCTGGGAGATGTTTGTCGATCAAGTATAGGCCCTAATGGATCTACATGTCTGGGAGATGTTTCTCGATCAAATATAGGCTATACTTGATCGACATGTCTGGGAGATGTTTGTCGATCAAATATAGACTATACTTTATCGACATGTCTGGGAGATGTTTGTCGATCACGTATAGGGCATACTTGATCGACAAACATCTCCCAGACATGTCGATCAAGTATAGGGCATACTTGATAGACATGTCTGGGTGATGTATGTCGATCAAGTATAGGCCCTAATGGATCGACATGTCTGGGAGATGTTTGTCGATCAAGTATAGGCCCTAATGGATCGACATGTCTGGGAGTTGTTTGTCGATGAAATATAGGCCATACTTTATTGACATGTCTGGGAGATGTTTGTCGATCAAGTATAGACCCTACTTGATCGACATGTCTGGGAGATGTTTGTTGATCAAGTATAGGCCCTAATGGATCGACATGTCTGGGAGTTGTTTGTCGATCAAATATAGGCCATACTTTATTGACATGTCTGGGAGATGTTTGTCGATCAAGTATAGACCCTACTTGATCGACATGTCTGGGAGATGTTTGTTGATCAAGTATAGGCCATACTTGATCGACATGTCTGGGTGATGTTTGTCGATCAAGTATAGGCCCTAATGGATCTACATGTCTGGAGATGTTTGTCGATCAAGTATAGGCCCTAATGGATCGACATGTCTGGGAGTTGTTTGTCGATCAAATATAGGCCATACTTTATTGACATGTCTGGGAGATGTTTGTCGATCAAGTATAGGCCCTACTTGATCGACATGTCTGGGAGATGTTTGTCGATCAAGTATAGGCCATACTTGATCGACATGTCTGGGTGATGTTTGTCGATCAAGTATAGGCCCTAAAGGATCGACATGTCTGGGAGATGTTTGTCGATCAAGTATGGGCCCTAATGGATCGACATGTCTGGGAGATGTTTGTCGATCAAATATAGGCCATACTTTATTGACATGTCTGGGAGATGTTTGTCGATCAAGTATAGGCCCTACTTGATCGACATGTCTGCGAGATGTTTGTCGATGAAGTATAGACAATACTTGATCGACATGTCTGCGAGATGTTTGTCGATCAAGTATAGACCATACTTGATCGACATGTCTGGGAGATGTTTGTCGATCAAGTATAGGCCATACTTGATCGACATGTCTGGGAGATGTGTTTCTGGTATAACGTGGGACCTCTGGTACCACTGGATGGATCTTGAACGCCAATGGCTGCCTGCCCGTCCTTGCTGATTACAAGCATCGCTTCGTGTTGGACGTTTCCCGTGGTAATGATGGTGTCTATCAATAGGACAATGAGCCGTGCAATGTCGCTAAGGGGTGCGTGACTGGTTCCAGGAACACAACAGCGACGTTCCCGTTCTCCCTTGGCCGGGGAAATTACCCGACATCAATCCCACAGATTTTTGGATCGGCACGTTCGACATGCGACCTACAACCGCTTCATCTCAGGTACCTCCGTGCTCTGCTGCAGTCCGCATGAACACGTGTGCCTCGTGACACCTTCTAGGGTCTCATTGCGCCCATGCCACGCCGTCTAGCAGCTGTCCTCCGGGTCAAGGGTGGTTATTTTCATTATTAGGTAGGTAGTCATATTATTCTGAAAAGAGTGTGTATTTGTGCGTATGTGCTACTTGAAACAGTCTCATAAATTTAAACTTTTTAAACCTCAGTTAATTCTACGAAATGCATTCCATTTCGCAGGCTTTCTGATGCAGAAATTACACTGGCGGAAAGTGAAAAAAGAACACCAAGAAGTAGACGTCTGATAGCAACGAAATTTATACAGCATAATAACGGAATACAGAGGGTAACGTGATCAAAACATTATGGCAAAATACGGCTGTATTTTCTGGTAAACTGAAAAATAACATTCCCATGTAACATGGTTAGTACGAGGTTGAACCGCCATGAACTGCGTCACACTGTGCAATTCTGGCATGGAGTCTGTCGTACAGATGTTGGATGTAAGTTTGGGGTATTGAGTTCCAAGCATCCTCAACCTGGACGCGTAAATCGGGGATGGTCGTGGCTGGCCATGGAGACCGGATAAGTCGTTGTCCCAAAAAATCCCACACGTGCTCAATGGGGGACAAATCCGGTGAACGTGCAATGCCATGGAAATTGTCTCACACCCTGAAGTGCATGTTGCGTTGCACGTGCCGTGTGTAGGCGTGCGTTATTTTGCTGGAAAACACCATGATGGACCGACCTTACAAATGGCACAAAAACGGGCCGAATGATGTTGCTGATGTAGGAGGTGCTTTTTAACGTACCCGGTACAAACACTAGTTGTGTACGGAAGTGATAGCTGATCGCTCCCCACACCAGGAGATCAGGTGTCGGACCTGTGAGTCGCTGGCGGATGCAAGAAGGGTGCTGACGCTCTCCTGTGCGTCTGCGAACACGCATACGGCCATCAGAGACTCCCAAGCAGAATCTGCTTTTATCGCTGAACACGACAGATCGCCATTGCGTTCTCCAGTACAGACGTTGGCGACACCCCTGCAGCCGTTTCTGACAGTGGGCTGGAGTCAGAGGTACACATTCCAGACGCCCACGTGCACATAGTCCTGCATCCAGTGGACGGTTGCGGATTGTTCGCACAGTCACCCAAGGTGCAACGGCAGCTCGGATTTGCGTCGCAGTGGATGTTCTGCTTGACAACGCCGCTCTTCTTATGCGTCGATCGGTCCTCTCATCAGTCCGTCTGTGACTCCCGGTTCCACGTCTTCTCGTGTGGGAATATTCCTCGGACCATCTACGCCACCATCGTACCACCACCGATACTTCCCGTGCTATTCGCTCTGCAATACGACGATACGACCACCCGGCCTCGCGGAGTCAGACTAGACGACCTCGCTCAAAGTCTGATAACTGCTGAAATCGTACACGTCTTCCATGTCCAGGTTTTGCAGATTCTTCAGTGTCTTTGCACGTGTCCGTACGCCGACGACTGAGTACATTCACTTCACCGTACTCCTTAAATACCACCGACGTTAATTTGCATATTATGCCGTGCTGTGGCGTAAGCGCTCACCGGTTGGTCCAAAAATTAACATCACACCTACGTAAACTCGACCACATTAACATATGTAAATTTCATGACCGTCCGCCAATTCCTTCTTGGTGTTCTTTTTTCACTTTCCGCCAGTGTATTTTAGAAAAATTGTGTTTGTATTGTCAGAAATGTCTCCGCGGTTAAGAAACCCCTACTGGGTGGCTCAAAAGTTAGTTTCAATTTCAAAGCTTTAGAACAAAGGAACAAATACGTGCGTTACATTGCGAATTGTAAGAGAAGCATGAGCTAGTAAGGGGAATTAGTTTGGCAAACAAATTTTAGTTCAAAGACGTGACGAAAGGGGGCATTTTACAAGCATGCAAACCTTGTATGATATGCAAATGCAATGCTTTTAAAAGTACAAAGAGATGAGCTGCAGCTGTTAATCATCTGAGAATTGCCGTCATTCCTCTCGTTAAACAAAATGGTGTTCAAGAAAGTGTTGCTATGTTAGCTTTGCCGAATAAAGCCTTGTTAATGAAACTTCTTTTATGTAAAAAAAAGGAGAATCGGAATAGAAGATTTGCGAAAGTTTCGAACACAGAAAAAAACTGACGAAGGGCTGAGGTCCTATCGCCTGTACTTGTTTGCAGTATATGATGAGGCAATTTGAGAAAACTCGAAGTTCGCTGGATCGCCCAGCACCCGGGAAACCAGGGCTAAGGAAGTTACGTTTGAATTCTGTGGCATTCCAAGTGGACGAACTATAATTTCATACGACAAGTGGAATGAACAGTGCGCGTGAAGCGGCAAGATGTTTGAGAATACCGAAGGCATCTGTGAATCGCATACAGTAAAACGGTGTGCTAAATCTGTATTCATGCAAACTGCAAACTTTACGCCGCCTGTTACCGACTGATACCACACAGGAGCAGAAATCCGCTAAATGAGTTCTGACAAACATCCCAGAGAATCCCCAGTGGTTGTTAAATGTATTATAGACAGACGAAGCTCATTTTTCGTCCCATGGACTTGTCAACAAGAATAATTGGAATACGGGCAGAGGATAACACCCATGCATACACAGAGGAAACCACTGCATACACCATGAGTTACGTGTGATCTGGATTCTCTGCATCTGTCATTCTTGTGCCTTTTTTCTTTGACGAACGAAGCCCCAGAAGCGGCTGGAATTCTTGATCAGTAAAAGCCGAATGTACTTAAAACTACTGCGTGAATACGTGATCTCATGTTTGTAAGAACAAAATCTGCTGCACATAATCACATTTATGAAGGAAAGTTCACCAGAGGACGTGGCATCTCCAATAAAGAACTTTCTTGTCAAAACATTTGGGGCAAAAACACTGATCAGCAGGCAATAGAACATTCCGTGATCGCCTCAGTCTCCAGGTCTTACATTCATGGATTTCTGGTTAAGGGTGTATTTAAAGTCCAGGGTATATCAGACAAATCTTCCATACTGTCATAAGTAAGGCAACCCACTTTGTGCAAATAAAATTTAAGAGGATTTAGTACTTAATATGAATAAGTAATATATATGTCTTACTTAAAGTGGGTTGCCTTAGCAGTAAGTAGCGGAATCCGTTCACTCGGACATACTGCGTTCGGCTCTTACTGGAGTTTTCACCGGCTGTAATGACTTGTGGAGGAGGATATATCGAATATTGTGATAGTGTCAGTGAAGTAATGCGACGTAAGTATTTTCAATTATTACGAAAAGCATTATCTTGTACGGAGATTTCGTCTGACAGAAAAAAAATTTAGGTCAAATACAGTAGTTACCGGGTAAAAGGATTTTTTACCAGTTATGGCCTTGTGTCAGTGATTTTTGACCAAACATTTTTGTTCTTTGCCAGATGAAACCTTCCTACAAGTTAATGCTTTTCGTGCACACGAAACTGTAATACACGCATTTGTGCTTTTGTTATAAATTTTTGAAATGCAAACAGACTTATGATCCATCCGGTATTTAGGTTCTTTTGTATATCTTCTACCGGTAGCAGACGGAAGTGCGTTTTTTTTGTAATATATTTACAAACAATTTGCATAGTTAGTTTTCTATAAAAAGAAACCTCTGCAAACTGTTTTTTTTTTAGAATACCTATTTTTTCCTATGAAGCACTAAAGGTTTTCAGAAGTAAAGTAAAAAAAAATACATTAAGTGCATCTATTATACATGGCATGACATTGATATCACGTAATGCAGGAAGAAAAGATTAAATGGATGGATAGTACAATAGGCTTTTATTGAAATTACGCCAGGATACTGAAAGGCGAAATTTTGTGTTATCGTTTATCTCGATATTTATCCCGTTCTTGTCGCTTTTCATACTTTAAAACACGTATCTTGTGTCTTCATTGTAGAAGTATTGTTTTGAATACATGTTTTGAGACCATTAATCTTTTTCCTCCACTTCAAATCACTGAGTGGTTTTAAGAATTGCGTGTTAGTTTGTCTCTGCCAGTCAACAAATACCTTATCGATTTAACGAAACCGGTAGCTTATTTTGACAAAGGCATTGCATATCGAGGAGTACCTGAGTATTGCGAACATCCGTGGAAGGAATGCTACTTGTTTCGAGAGTTCAGCTTTCCTTTAAAAGTCAAATATTTAAACTAAGAAGGTGTAGAAAGTGGGAGTATTTTACTCCTCATGAGCTCTTTGTTTTGTACTCATTACTCATTTCGTAAGACTGCTGTTAAGTTGAGCCGACGTTTCAGTGAAGCAAATAATTACGGAAGTGCTGGCAAGTGATTCAGCTTTCCTCAGAAATGTGCTAAAGTTGAACGGAAAAAGCAAAAGTCAAACTCTGCACTTTTAGGTAACGAACAAGTGCTTTTTTTCCTTCGACCAGTCCAATCTGCTACACGAATTAATACTTATTAGTGTTAATCCTAGATCTAAGCTCTTACAGAAAAAAATGGTCTCATCAATAGAAAAATCACGAAGCAATAAAGAGCTTATATAAACACTACATCAGTGCAAATGATTTTTTACTAAGACAAAAGTGATAAATATTTCTCAAGGTCCAATGAAAGTTTTATGAAAATCAAAATTCTCATTGCTATAATTCAAATAAAAAAATAGTTCATAAACGATAATTTATATAATGATATGAAAATGAACTTTACCTAATTTTCGAATGAAGAAAATTTATCTGATAACCTTAAAAATAAAATTTATTCAGTGATGTGAAAAAGAAAATTTATCCAATGCTGATAAGGAAAATTTATCTAATGCTCTGAAACAGAATATTGATATAATTATCTGAAAAATAAAACTTATCTAATGACTTGAAAAAGAAAGTTTATCTAATGGCTTGGAAAGAAAATTACCAAGTGATCTGAAAAAAGAAAATTATTTGATAATCAAAAAATTTACATTTATCTAATGACTTGGAAAAGAAAATTTATGATATGATCTGAAAAAAGGAATTATTTAATAATCAAAAATTAACTAATGATCTGAAAAGGGGCGTTTATCCAATGATGAGAGAAAGAAATTTACCTAATGAACTGAAAAAGAACATTTACTTAATGATCTTAAGAAGAAAATTTATCCACTAAAGCGAAAGGTGTTAAAAGGAAAATTTAACTAATGACCTGAAAAAAAAAAACACTTATCTAGTGATCTGAAAAAAATTATCTAAAGAACTGAAAAATAACATTTGTCTGTTGATCTACGAACAAACATTTATCCAATGGTGTGAACAAGGAAACTGATCTAACGATTTTAAAAAGAAAAAGTATCTATTGAACTGAAAAGTAACATTTATCTAATGATGTGAAAAAGAACATTTATCTAAAGACCTGAACAATAACATGCATCTACTGATCTGAAAAATAACTTTATCTAATAACCGGTAAAAAAATTAGCAAATGATCTGAAAAAGAAAATCTATCTAATGATCTGAAAAATAATTTTTTTGACGAAATTCTGCTAAAGAATTTAAGAAACACTGAGAAAAAAAGAAAGAACATAATTTCACAAATGCTTCATGAGCACTTTAATAGGCTAAAATTTCATATGATTTCGGGGAGAACATTTGAGTGAAATTATTTCAAATATCGTGTTGATGAAAATGTCTTTTGGAGTAAGTGCCATTAAATCTCCTTTTCAATTAACTGTCAGAAAGTATAATACTGAAATTAATAATAAATGAACCTTCAGCTCAAGATGTTGGGAATAGCTAAATAAAGTGAACAAAAAACAACGGAAAAAGGGTAGTTTTTAAGGATTTCTTGCATATCAGATATAAACTGAAACTTTCCACGTGATTAGAAGAACTTTTGTTACCTAAAACAGGCTCTAAGACAGGAAATACTACTCCATCACTCTTTTATTCAGTCCCTTTATTTCGCGAGAAGCAAATTATTTTCAGACGGAGATGAATAATGAGTTATTATTTTAACAGTATGCGCGGATTAGTAAAGTGTTAGGGTATTCGACTTTGCCATTCGACCTTTTAGAAGGGCTTTGTTAGTGAAAACGAATTTATGAAAGAAAATTCTCTCTACGAAGTACTGTTTGCCAAAATATGAGTACAATCTGGGTTCCCGTTTCTTCAAGTATTCATCCGGGAAATACAATTGAAGTAGTGACACTAAACAATAAGAAGGTTTTATCATTTAAGCATATCTTATATCCAGCTCTGCGCTTTCTGAATCTGTTTGGTATTTCCCTTGTCAACCCAAAACAGTTCGGAAAGACATCACGCCCTCATTTCTCTATTTTCCCATCTTTGTGTTTTCATTTGTGTTTAATCTACATTTTTGCAAATGCTTGTGTCAGACGGCTTACCATTGAAACTTTAGCCAATTCGCCCCTGTTCGCCATGATATCTCACGTATTCATTTTTTCCCTCTGGGTTGCTATAGCTCGTAAAATACGAGTTCTTTCTGAAATTTTGCTTTCCTTTGATCAGTTTTGTTCATATCTCAAACGATCAGATGAAAATTGTTTGCATTCATTAGCTAGACTGGCTTGTTTAGCAGCTTTAACTTTACCACTGCTTATGAGCATTGCACACGTCACGGTGTTAACCATACGATGCGAATCAGAGACACATTCACTCCTGAATAATACTTTATTTGGTTTCATATTAAATGAGTCTTTGACTCTGAAATATTTTCTCTGGTTCCTATCAAACACCATCGATATTTACACCAGCAATGCCTTTATGAATGCCGTTTCTCTACTGTTCAGTTTATTCTATTTAAGCATATGTCTCACTCTGAAGAATTACACTGAAGAATTAACATCTGTGTGTTCGGCAAGAGTTTCCCCTTCCAAACTTTATTCCATTTCTACAGCATACACGAAAGTGTATAATTTATTTGAACGAATTGAAAGGGATTTGTCTTTCCCAGTATTTCTTCTCTGGGCTCACGACTACTTCGTTTTGTTTCAAACCCTTATACTGGTAATGCAAACGGGTATCATGAAGTCTTCGTCAATACTACCCTATGCAGTGAGTTGTGTTTTCAATCTGGCCTTTGTCTCTATTTCAGCGGCGAAAGCTGCAAAGGCAGATGCCTGTCTGAGGAATGCCTTCATCAGCGCATTTGAAAGCTTGTCCTACCACATTTCGCCATTGCCTGCATCGTCAATATCTCTGAGTTTCTTTTTCAGGCAACCAATAGTCTTTACGGCATGGGAAGTTATGGAATTAAAAGGCAACACACTGTTCAAAGCTTTTGCAATTATTCTGTCGTATGGCGTTATTCTGGAACAAATCATAAAGTAAATGTTGCATAGTGTTCAGGAAAGCGAAAGCGCATGTTTCAAATAATATGAACGACGTATATAAAATTAGAAAAACTGAGAAATGCGAACCCAGTATGTAACTAACAGTGTTTTTTTTTTCAAAATAATCCATGATATCATTCTCGTGAGTTTGTTTCTAAACACGTCTCCACATTCCGATGTCAGTTCACTCATTTTCTAATTTAAATTATATAAAAAAATTTTCTCGGCTAATATGAATTATTTTTGTTTCCCACTATACACCAAAGCACGAAAACTTTATACACTGCTGGACAATTGCTAAGGACGGATCATAAACGGCTATATAGCGCATAAAAAAGTAAGTGTGGTTGGATGCCAAGTGAAATAAAATAATGTCAGAATGCCAGGACATTACAAAGTCGAATCAACTGCGAGTAAACCACGACGCGTGTGAAAGTACAGTAGTTTAAGGTTTGAAAATATTGATCTCTCAACAAAATTAAAGAAACACTGAAGACGTATCGCCCAATTTTGTTTAAATTATGAGGTAATAAATCCAAAGGTATGCACAGAGCAATGCATTACAGTGAAAAGTTGAGTTAATACACGAGGATATCCCCCAGATAGGTCATTTCAACATCTGCATTTGCATTAAAAGTATAATACATAAAAAATCTCCATATTATGGAAGTTAATATCGCGTGATGAAAATATCTTCAAAAAGCATCAGTGATGCGTATGATCGCCTCGAGCAGTTAAACTTGCTGGAAATCGTCGAATCACGAGCAGTTCTGATCAAAGAAACATAATTCTGCCATGACAACTCCACGAAAAATCTAACTGTAAAAATGTCATGGTTTCCCACCGTTAACGAGGTTATCATCACGAATACCATCAACAGATTGTTTTATGCTGCGTTATTTACAAATAATAACTGTGAAGGAACTCTTAAAAACTGACAGTTACATACATGTGATCATGAACAATATGAAAGCTTTGTTTGAATGTTTCTTCCACTTTTGTAGCGCACTGGAAAGAGACATCGCCTTAGCATCAACTAAGAAAGAAATAGTTGCACTTTGTTTTTCGTGTTTTCGGGCAGGTGTACTGTGAATGAAAACTGCGAGTTATGTCAGCTATGACGTAACATCTGTATGACATAATACATTTTGGCACGTCTTTTGTAAAAAAAGACCGTGCTTATGTTATCGGTTTGTTCGTCTGTCCGTCCGTCTCCTGTGGACAATATATCTCTGCAACTATTAGTCTGATTTAAGAACTTCTTTCTGCATTGGGAAACTTAAAATGTGAGAATACGAACCTTGCATTCTGTTTTCTTTCTATGCACAACTTCGCCGCTAGAGGGCGTAAATACAGATGACATCTAGTTCAAAATACATTTTACGCATATATTTGCTTCCAAGTATCCGATTGAAAAAATCCTTTCTTCCATTCGACGCCATTTATAACGAAGACTGTGTGAGGCACAGTTCCTTTTTCAAGTAATGCATAGATTTTCCGCTAGGTAGCGTAAAGGTAAATTGCGTTTTCTTCGATATTTCTGCTTCTAAATGTCCGATTTAAAAACTTCTTCCTGTATCGAAAACATCTCATTGTGTGAAATGTTTTTATTATAATTCTAATTTTTGGTAAAAGATGGTTTGATCACCAAGGGTCGTAAGTGTTTATTTATGTTTCAGATGTATATGTAGCGAAATGGGAGATTCTGGAAACTCGATTAAAGAAATTCCTTCGTGGATCAACACCACTCATCTCGGAAAACGTACTGAACATACCTTCTGCTTAAAATAGCGCATAATTTATCCTCCAGGACGGTAGAGGTATATATTATTCTTGTAGATATCTGCTTCTAAGAGTCAGATTTGAAAAATTCTTTCTTTGTTGGAGAGCGTTTCCGGTGTGAAATGTTTCTCACACAGTTTAAAAATTTTCAAGTAATGCCGCTAGAGAGGCGTAAAGGTAAATCGCGTTTGTTCCGATATCTCTGCTTCTAAAACTCCGATTTAATTTTTTTTTCTTGCATGGCAAATGTTTTACATATAATTTCTAATTTTTGATAAAGAACGATTTTGCCAGCAGGGGGCAAAAGAGCCTATTTCTACTAATATTTACGACAATATCTAAGTTTCTGAAAACTCGATAGAAGAATTCTTTTCGTGGACCAATACCGATCACCTCAGAAAATCTTTTGAGAATACTTTATTCTTAAAATAGCGCGTAGTAAGATATAAAAATAAGATATATAGCGCGCAGTAAGATATAAAATAAGATATACAGTATCTGTTTGTAAGGGTCCGATTTGTAAAATTATTTCTTTGTTGGAGAACGTTTCCGCTGCGAAATGTTTCTCATATAATTTCAAAATTTTCTTAACGAACAAGTGTGCCACTAGACGGCGTAAGTTCACGTTTTCGTTTACAGCAATATCTGCAGAAAACCCGATATAAAAAAATCTTTTTCGGTTAGATACTACTAACTATAAAAACTTTTTGGGTATATTTTCTTCCCAAAATGATGCACAATTCCGCCGCTAGGGGCGCCGAAGTTTAACCTGTTTTTCATAATATATCTGCCTCTAAATGAGCAATTTAAATTATTCTTTCGACACCGGATGCTATTTACCTTGTAGAACACTAGGTTTGTATTTGAGGAGCTTTATAGTTCACAGTTCTGTCGGTAGGTGGTGTTTGTTTACTTCTGTTTGCAGCTGTATCTCCGCTTCCTGAAACTCTACTGTGAAATTTCCTTTTTTACTGTATGTCATTCGGTGTAATAGGGACTTGGGGCATTATCCACTTTAAATAATTCACAGATTTTACGCTAAGGGGCGTAAAGGTCAATATATTTTTTTTATCTACCTCTGCTTCAGGAAGACTTTTTTAAAGATTTATTTTCCATTATCATAGCTTTTTCCATGAGGAATATTTTAAGCTTATTTTCAACTTTCCCATTACACAAAATTCTTCCGCTAGAAGGCGTAAAGTTACATTATGTTTCCTTCTATATTTCTTTTTCTTACTGTTAAATTTGAAAATATGCTTGTCTCCTTTACCTTCCTTCTGCTGTGAGAAACTTTTGTTGCCCATTTGTTAGTTTCCATAACATACCTTTTGGCTGCTGGTGGAAGTAAGTAACTGTTTCTATTTCTGGATGTTTTATCGATTGTGGAAATCCAGTTGTGTGATTTTTTTCTAAACGGTTGCATTGATTTTGCATAACTTTGATAAATTTATTTCGCGTCAGAAAGAATTCAGAAGTCGTGCTCATTACGTGCTCATTACAGCCGAAAATTCAGTGTAAGCTTTCTTGTTTATTGTTGTAACGTTCATGATATATGCTTTCACATTCGGACATCACAAACAAAAAGAAAATACCTGGTTATGAAAATTCCTCTACATTTTTTAATTTTTCACCGACATTATTGACAAGTTTTCATCTAGTTTTTCTGATTATAACTTCTTATACACTGAAGAGCAATTGAATTAGAGATACCTGTCTAGTAACGTGTAGCACCACCTTTCGCCCTGATAACGGCAGCGATTTTTCTCGGCATGGACTCGACAAGACACCGGAAGCGTTGGGAAGCCATACGGATCCACGACCCTTAAACAAGCTCCCACAGTTCACGAAGATTTGATGGAGGGGGTTCAGAGCCTCGAACATCTCTCTCGATGGCATACCAGATGTGCTCGATGGGATTGAGGTCAGGTGACCTAGCTGGCCAAGGAAACGAGGTTACGTCGGTGGAGTGTTCATCCAACCATTCGGATACAATTCGGGAGCGATGGCATGGTGCATTGTCTTGTTGCAGGATGAGGTCCCCAATGGGATGTTGAAGACGTACAAACGGGAGCAAATGGTCGTCCAGGATATCCGGGTAACTTTGACATGTGAGGGGCGATGTCACACGTACCAGGGGTCTCATTTCAGTTCACGTAAACAGTCCCCAGACAAGAATGCCACCCCCACCAACTTGAAGAGTACCCTGCTGGCCAGAAGGATCCATCGCTTCATGTGGTTTGCGCCGTACTCGTATTCTTCCATCCGCATGTAACAACGTGAATCTCGACTGATCAGTCCAGGCAACATTTTTCCACGTGTCTAGGGTCCAGTGGCGATGTTTATGCGCATATGCTGATCTTTGCACCCTGTGATGTACGGTCAGCAGCGGTACCCTCGTGGGACGATGGCTTCTGTACTAAATAACGAGGAGACGGTTCTGGATGGTGTGGCTGCTTACACGTTTTTGTGCACCAGCGTTAAATTGTCGAGTGATTTCTTGCCCTGTGGCCCGTCTATCCGCTGTTACAATGCGAGCTAGCCGACGATGACCCCACTCATCCTCACGCTGTTATCCACGGCAGTTGGCCCTTGCAGGGATGATTTTACCGGATTCGATGTACTCACGGTGCACCCGTGACACAGTGGCTCATGAAAATCCCAGTGCCTGCACAACTTCCGAGATGGAGCGACCCATTCGGCAGGCCCCGACAACTTGCCCATGATCAAATGCGCTTAGATCCTTCGTCTTACCCATACTGCGTCCAACTCTTACTGATTCACGTCGCATCACTCCTTATGTTGTCGGATCGCTGCATACATCATGTAGTTTCCGTTTACAGGGCCGCTCACAGGGCCACATTTAAATAACGCCAGCTGTCTCTAATTCAATTGCTCTTCAGTGTATTAGTGAACATTACGGTATGGTACTGTAAAATTACGGTTTATTGACTGGCCACTCAGCTACCGGTGTATCTACCGTAATTTGACCCTGCAATGTTTTACAGTGTAGTCACCCATGTCTACTTTGTAGCCAGACGTTCTCAGGAAGGGAGAGACCCAGTGTCATGGAACAACCATACATCATGTGCCATATCCCAGACTAGTTTGACAGAGTAGTCAGAAATACACGCCTCTTACCACTCGGCCACCTGGGCAAAAACAGTGCTGTAGGCCGTTGTTCAAGGCTGCAACTCACATGTTCACGGCACCAATACTGACGAGCTGTTTGCTGACAGGGAGTCAACAGGAAGTAATAGCTTCCTGTCATGGAGTCCATTCGAATTTAGCTGTCGTGACTTGGAATTTCCTTTTCTGTGAGTGAAGCAGACTCGCTAGAGTTGTGTTCGAGTTTCCAGTTAGTGCCAAAAAACAGTCGGTTCGATATGATGAACATCTTTGGTAACGTTAATGAGCTTCTTTTGTGATGGCTCAGGCTTCCAAGGAGTGCTGGCAAGATGGCGAAACGACCGTTTTCGACACGATGATCTCCGTTTGAAATGGCCCTCCCTTAGGTCGTCTACCTATCCAGACGTTTCAGATATTATTAAAACGTTGATAGCATGTCTTTTTCAGCACCAAAAAAGCTTCTACGCTACTAAATGTGGAAATGTTTGGAATGAAGAGATGTACCAAAAAATGTATATATTGCACGAAGCTCTGAGCTCATGGTGTTGTTTCGTTTGGACATTCCGAATGTGTATAGTAACGCTAATATGTTTGTTTCTTTTTACCGGGTAAGATGACGTTGAGCTTTTGGAAGCCGATGTACCAGGACCTCCTTTATCGACTTAAATAGCGTCCAAAACGTTTCTGCGTTGACATAGGGAAATGTTCATATAGCGCAGGGCCGGCTTAAGGCATGTGCGAAGTGTGCCACCGCACAAAGCGGCAAAATTACCATTTATTTTCATAATTTTTTTTAGCAACGGAGAAGCGTGAAAAGGAGAAAGCATCGTATCCTATTTGTAAAGGGCTTTTTTCATCCAATATCAAAAATATGCAGAAAGAAAATAGTTGGGTTGTTTATCCTTTTAGTTTTACTTACACGAAAAGAAGCGATAGCATCATGCGTTTGTCCACTGCGGACGCAGGTGCGTGATGAAACAGGGGGGGGGCAAGCACTTCACTTATGAAGGAGCTGATGAGCCTATTGAAAATCTAACGATGCGTTATAAAATTGAATTTTACTTCCACCTTTTAGACATTACAATTACATCTTTGGAAGAAAGATTGATACACTTGAAACCTCACTGTGAGACATTCGATTTTCTTTACATTGTAAGCAAGCTCCAGGTCATAGCTATTGATCTGCTGAGTGCAAAATGTTCTAACGTTTCCAATGTTTTACACGACAAAGATTCGAAAGACATAAATTCTGATGGGTTAAAATGAACTGAAAATGCTCTCGACTTTAATGGAGTCTGGTATTGGTCCGATAGAAACTTTAAAATTCATTAACCAACAAAATTTTCCCACAAATATAAGTGTGGCATTATGTATCCTACTGACTCTACCTGTAACTATAGCTAATGGGGAGAGAAGTTTCTCCAAACTTAAGCTTATCACAAGACATGCTTGCGGTCAAATATGTCTCAGAGCCGTTTGAGTGGAATGGCAGTGATTTCAATTGAACATGAATTGGCTAAAAATTTAAACTACACAAACGCAGTCAAAGAATTTACAAGATCTAAAGCCAGAAAATCTCCTTGCATTTGAACTAAATTTACGTTATTTTCTTCTTTTCCTTTTTAAATAAAAGTATTAATTATTTTTGCGTAATTTATTGATTACGAAATTCTGTGATGTAATGAAAATTTAGTTTGTTTTCATTATATCACAGAATTGTTTTTTTACGATTAATTTGTAATGTATTAAAAGTTCAGTAAATCCGTTTATTAATCAGCGGGCTGATAAATTTCTATTTTATTCAAACTTTTGTCTTGTCTCATTTGGAATACTTAGAACTCGACAGCAAGCAGGCTTTTAGCAACTAAAGGAATAAATATGGAAATAAAAAAGTTTAATTTGCTTCCTTGCTAATCCGAGAGTAACTTTATATACAATATCGTTTTGGGCTCTGACAATGTTTCTCTCCAATATTTAAAGTTCGTGTGCTTGCTGTAATACAAATAAAATGTTTGGGAAATGTAAACTTTATTTATAAAGGAAAAATATTTAAGACATTTTGTATTGAAATGTGGAGTAGAGAGGGAAGAAAAAAGGGTGAAACCCATGGTTAATTATGAGCTAAGAAATATTTACTATAAGGAAGAATAAGAACAACGAATTCGTGATACTGTTGCAGCAATTAGAGAGTAGAAGACGCGACAAAGAGAAAGTCGCAGAAGGCGGAACTTTGGCTAGCACCGGTCCTGATATAGCGCATGTGTTTTATGAAAGCTACGGCAAAATCATTCCTTTTTCCTTCTAAAATAATCAGTACCAACAATAAGCTTCTTAATGGTGTTAAAATGTTCTTATGCTCCAATATTCTCTGCTCTGTAACTCAAGAAATGATGGGGAAGAGTTATTCCCCCTCACGTAAGCACCATGCCTTTGTCAGAAACAAGCGGCTCAAGTGGTTTTTTTTATTAGGAGTTTAACGGCCCCTGTAAGCAACTCAACAGTATATAAGTGATCACCTTCCCCTTTTTTTATGGCCACTAGTTCCAAGGAAGGGAGATAGCCAATACCGTAAGTCAAACGCACTATCCGTACCTCATTTGAAATCAAACCCGGAGCTATCTTGGGCGAATGATTGAATCGAACGCTTCATAACGTTTAACCATTGTAATGGACCAAATCCTTGCCCTCCCCGTTCTTACATTCGCCGACATTGTTGCAGATCTTTCAGCAGGTAAACAGACAGCAAGGATAAGGTCAGTTCTTCTCTAAATAAACACTTTGAGAAACAGAGTAAAATGTTAAGTAAAGCTTTCTGTTGCACAGGTTCTCGAGCTCCAGCCGCGTTCGGATCACTTCTGAGACAGCGAATATATTAGTCCGAACTCATTTCTGCAAATTTTTCTAACGCTGAATTCCAGCTGTTGAAAGGCTTAAAATGCAAATAATGATTGCGAGTACTATGCAGCCTTAATTTTTTTGATCCATAAATTTCGTGTGTTACCCGAATTATATTCTTGGGAAATCTTTCCACTTCACAGCTTCAATCTACAATTTTTACCCAGTTATGTCTCCTTTTCTAAAGCTCAGAATTGGAAATGTTTGTAAACATCGAAAAAACTTTGGTTATCAAATAATAATCAACACTCTCACTGCACGATTTAAAATCCAATATGACAAGATCACATTGAAGGTTTATTACATTAAAATATATTATTAACTAGTTAAAATCTACTTCATCTTTAGAGCCACAACCGTGGAAATCTCTCATCGAAAGAACGCTACAAGACACCATAATTGACAACGACGACATCCCAACATTGCCATAGGAAGTGGAGTTACTCATTTCAACCCTTTAAGACTCTAACGCTTGGTGCATACGATTGGATGACATTTGACGTCACTAACTAACAACCTGCTGTCTGTATGCTTCCCTTGCATTTAACCTGAAGATGGGCACGTTTGACGACCCGAAATATCTAGTAGATTTTCACTTGTAGAAAATGTATTTTAATGTAATAAACCTTTGATGTTATCTTGTTATATTGGATTTTAAATCGTGCAGTGATAGTGTCGATTATTATTGTATTACAAGAGTGGTGCACGACAACTAATTCTGAGAACTTTGGCTATATTCAATGAAATGCACTTTCTGAATTATAATTCTGATTTAACCTTCCTTTTAAGTTCCTGTGTTCTTAAAAAATTTGGTTTCCTTTCGTAACTATTTTCTGACTTAACGCCACGAAGTTTCGTTCTATTGATTTGAAGTTGGTAATCCCAATAGCAAGTTAAAGGGCCAGGCTGCATATTAAAAAAACTCATGAGATAAGAGCTCGGTGTGCAAAGAGCTCAGAGTATTGGCAGTCTTAAGCAAGCGGTTCACGTGCAGTATTCTGTGTGCAATTTGTCATGAGCTATATGCAATCTTAGCTAGACAAGCGATTCGTGTGCAATAATTGTACAGTATTCAACGTGATTTAAACGAGTATTAATCCTGTATGTAGGAGAGCAATATCATATTTTGGGTATGTTTGATGCTGTCTGAAGTGCAACTTATTTTCTGATGAGAACGAGGTATTTTGTGTTTACCATAACTGCTTAAATAAAGAGAAGAACTAGATTGCTGTCAGTCAGCTTATTCTCTGAACCATCATCGCGTTACTGATGAACATTTTCATGTTTCGTAAAAAGGTATTCAGGTAAAACCAAACTGAGAAGTGATCTGTGATGGACGAGAAGCTTTTCCACTACACATCAAGTCATTAGGTTAAGGCTTTAAGGTGGACGTCAAGTAATTTTGCTTTCTATACTTTCAATGGAAAAACTTTTGTACACATTTCCTTCACAATTCGTGTGTTCCCAAGGATGAAAATTTGAACATCGATTCAAATAACTTCATATTATAACTTGGAATCCTAGTATATAACTTGCTAGAGTCCTCCTCCTTACCCCTTTTTAAGTCGTTATAACAACAACCGAGAAACAAATGTTTGTGACATCACGTTTTGCTTTTCGTGTAGGTGACGTCATCGTATACACGCGCACAGTATACGCGCATATGACTTTGTTTTGTTGTCATAACAACAAAGAACACAGCTGCTGCTGTGACGTCATCTAATCCAAATCATTCTCACATGACGTCAGGGATGCGTTACGTCACACGGTCAACTCTTTAGAGATTCGAAAACTTTACCTCAGGAATTTTGGTTCCATTCCATATAGGGTATAAAAATAATAATAGTAATAGTAATACATTTTATTATTATTTATATACCCTTGATATGCCTTCTTACGCTGTTTAACAGAAAAAGACGAACATTTATGTTCCGCTGTTCAAACTGTATTATCTGTAACCGTCCCTGTTTATTGTTTTGTTTACATCTTTTTTACGCTTTCCAACCATAGGTTGAAGAAGCGTATATACTCCAGCATTGTCCGTCCGTCCGCCTGTCCGCCCGATAACTGGCGTAAAAATGGGTCGATTTCGATGAAACTTTAGTATGTGGTAGGGGACCATCCGGGGACGAACCCTATTGAAAATAGGACAAATGGGGTCAAAGGTCACGACGTAGGAGCGGGATCATTCCATTACGCTTATGAGTCATAACTTGCGTAAATACGGTTCGATTTCAATGAAAGTTTACTATATGGTAGGAGACCACCTAGGGAAGAAACCTTTTGAAAATGGGACAAATGGGGTCAAAGGTCACGACGTAGGAGCGGGATCTTTCCATTACCCTTATGCTCCATAACTTGCGTAAATATGGTTCCATTTTTATGAAAGTTTACTATGTGGTAGGAGACCGCCTGGGGACGAACCCTATTCAAAATGGGTGAAGAGGGGTCAAAGGTCAGGACATAAAATTGGGATGCATTCCATTGCCCTTATGCGTCATAACGTGCGTAAAAATGGTTCGATTTCGTTGAAATTTCAGTATGTGGTCAAAGGTCAGGACATAGGATTGCGATCCATTCCATTGTCCTTATCCCATATTATTAAGGTGGACGTCGAGTAATTTTGCTTCCTATACTTCAAATGGAGAAACTTTTGTACACATTTCCTTCACAATTAATGTGGTCCCAAGGATGAGAATTTGAACATCGATTAAAATAACTTTACATTATAAATTGGAAAATTTAATATTTTCTAAAACATTACCTTAATTACATTAAAAATCAATAACTTTTCCTTTGGTGGTGTTGAAACCAGAGAAAAGATGGCGCGACCTGTACTTTGATGACGTCAGTGGACAAAAAATGTTGGATTCCATAATTACGGTTATGGTTTAGAAAATATAAAGTATTCTAAGTTATGAAATGAAGCACTTTTAATCGATGTTCAAATTTTCATCCTTGTGAACGCGTTAATTGTCCAGAAAAAAGATGGCACGCCCTGTATTTTCATGACGTCAGTAAACAAACAAATGTTGAATTGCATAATTATGGTTATGTTTTAGAAAAAATTAAGTGTTGCAAGTTATAAAATGAAGATATTTTAATCGATGTTCAAATTTTCATCCTTGGGAAAGCATTAATTGTGAAGAAAATGTGTACAAAAGTTTTTCCATTGGAAGTATAGGAAGCAAAGTTACTTGACGTCCACCTTAAAGTAGCAATTCTTGTATGTATGTATGTACATTTTATTTTGAAAACGGCTGTTACAATTTTGATGAAAGTCGTTAACCTACCGTTTTCTGGTACTAGTAATCTATTTAGCTTGATCTCGACTTTAGAAGAATTCGTTTAGTGGGTTAAATAATCACCCCGAATTATAACGTTTTTAGTGATGGCGTTGTTCCATAAATGTTACCAATGCTTAGATTTCTTATGACGTCACAACTCGCGGTTGAGAATGTTGGCGCGCGGTCATGCCATCTATCCCATTACGTCACGCGTTGTTTGTGGATCCTATTAAAGATTTATGACGTCACACCTTGCTAGCAGATGGTCGCGATTCCCATCTGCCTCATTACGTCAGGCGTTGTGTGCGTATGTCCGTCAGCACGATAACTCGCGTAAGAACCGTTGGATTTCGATGAAATTTTAGTATCTGGTAGGGGATCACCTGGGAAGGAACCTTATTTAAAGTGAACGAAATGGGTCAAAGGTCAGTTCATAGGAGAGGGATCCATTCCACTGCTATTATGCGCCATAACGAACGTAAAAAAGGTTCAATTTCGATGAAATTTTAGTATGTGGTAGGGGACCACCTGGTGACAAACCTTATTGAAAATGAGCGAAATGGGGTCAAAGGTTTGGACACAGGAGCGGGATCTATTCCATAGCCCTAATGCATCATAACGTACGTAAAAATATTTCGATTGCGACAAAATTTTATCATGTTATTTCGGAGGTATACTGAACCGGTACTGTTCAATATCATCGAAATGGGATCAAAGGTCAGGGGAGAGGAGCGAGATTTATTCCACAGCCATTATCCTCATAACTTGAGAGATAACTTGAGTAATGATTTCTGTAATGTTGTAAAGCGTATTATAATCAATGCATTGAATGATTTTACTGACTTGTTTTCTTTCGTTCGAAGTTAAGAGTTTTTTACGCTTTCCAAACGTACATTGAAGAAGCGTATATGCTCCAGCTTTGTCCGTCCGTCCGTCTGTCTGTCCTCACGATAACTGGCGTAAAAATGGGTCTATTTCGATGAAATTTTAGTATGTGGTAGGAGACCATCCTGGGGCGAACCCTATTGAAAATGGGACAAATGGGGTCAAAGGTCACGACGTAGGAGCGGGATCATTCCATTACGCTTATGAGTCATAACTTGCGTAAATACGGTTCGATTTCGATGAAAGTTTACTATATGGTAGGAGACCACCTAGGGACGAAACCTTTTGAAAATGGGACAAATGGGGTTAAAGGTCACGACGTAGGAGCGGGATCATTCCATTACCCTTATGCTCCATAACTTGCGTAAATATGGTTCGATTTTAATGAAAGTTTACTATGTGGTAGAAGACCGCCTGGGGACGAACCCTATTCAAAATGGGTGAAGAGGGGTCAAAGGTCAGGACATAAAATCGGGATGCATTCCATTGCCCTTATGCGTCATAACGTGCGTAAAAATGGTTCGATTTCGTTGAAATTTCAGTATGTAGTAGGGGACCACTGGGGACGAACCCTATTGAAAATGGACGAAATGTGGTCAAAGGTCAGGACATAGGATTGCGATCCATTCCATTGTCCTTATCCCATATTATTAAAGTGGACGTCGAGTAATTTTGCTTCCTATACTTCAAATGGAGAAACTTTTGTACACATTTCCTTCACAAAAAATGTGTTCCCAAGGATGAGAATTTGAACATCGATTAAAATAACTTCATATTATAAATTGGAAAACTTAATATTTTCTAAAACATAACCTTAATTACATTAAAAATCAATAACTTTTCTTTTGGTGGTGTTGAAACCAGAGAAAAGATGGCGCGACCTGTACTTTGATGACGTCAGTGGACAAAAAATGTTGGATTCCATAATTACGGTTATGGTTTAGAAAATATTAAGTATTGTAAGTTATGAAATGAAGCGCTTTTAATCGATGTTCAAATTTTCATCCTTGTGAACGCATTAATTGTCCAGAAAAAAGATGGCACGACCTGTATTTTCATGACGTCAGTAAACAAACAAATGTTGAATTGCATAATTTTGGTTATGTTTTAGAAAAAATTAAGTGTTGCAAGTTATAAAATGAAGATATTTTAATCGAAGTTCAAATTTTCATCCTTGGGAAAGCATTAATTGTGAAGAAAATGTGTACAAAAGTTTTTCCATTGGAAGTATAGGAAGCAAAGTTACTTGACGTCCACCTTAAAGTAGCAATTCTTGTATGTATGTATGTACATTTTATTTTGAAAACGGCTGTTACAATTTTGATGAAAGTCGTTAACCTACCGTTTTCTGGTACTAGAAATCGATTTAGCTTGATCTCGACTTTAGAAGAATTCGTTTAGTGGGTTAAATAATCACCCCGAATTATAACGTTTTTAGTGATGGCGTTGTTCCATAAATGTTACCAATGCTTAGATTTCTTATGACGTCACAACTCGCGGTTGAGAATGTTGGCGCGCGGTCATGCCATCTATCTCATCACGTCACGCGTTGTTTGTGGATCCTATTAAGGATTTATGATGTTACACCTTGCTAGAAGATGGTCGCGATTCCCATCTGCCTCATTACGTCAGGCGTTGTGTGCGTATGTCCGTCAGCACGATAACTCGCGTAACAACCGTTGGATTTCGATGAAATTTTAGCATCTGGTAGGGGATCACCTGGGAAGGAACCCTATTTAAAGAGAACGAAATGGGGTCAAATGTCAGTTCATAGGAGAGGGATCCATTCCACTGCTATTATGCGCCATAACTAACGTAAAAAGGTTCGATTTCGATGAAATTTTAGAATGTGGTAGGGGACCACCTGGTGACAAACCTTATTGAAAATGGGCGAAGTGAGGTCAAAGGTTAGGACACAGGAGCGGGATCTATTCCATAGCCTTTATGCATCATAACTTACGTAAAGATGCTTCGATTGCGACAAAACTTCATCATGTTATTTCGGAGGTATACTGAACCGGTTATGTTGAATATCATCGAAATGGGATCAAAGGTCAGGGCAGAAAACCGAGATTAATTCCACAGCCATTATTCTCATAACTTGAGTGATAACTTGAGTAATGATTTCTATAATGTTGGTAAGCGTATTATAATCAATGCATTGCATGATTTAACTAACTTGTTTTCTTTTCGGGTGTGTGTGATTCGAATTCGTTTAATTCATATTGTGGTTCATTTGTCTCAAAACATCGACTTTGTTTTGCCTGAGTTTTAACAACAACACTGCAAATATGCCTCCTAAACGGTAAAAATCGACTGAGGAAGTAGGTTTTTAGAAGGAAGCAGCAAATAGATGAAAGGCGGAGCAAGAAAAGGCCCGTCGAGAAACTATGTCTGCTGTGCAAAGAGAATGCGATCGGAATCGTCATCGCGCAGCAAATATAATTCCTCAGCAAATCGAACGATGTCGGGAACGACACCGATTTGCAAACATGACGTCACAAAAAATCTCACGAGGTCGCGAACAACATCAGATTACAGAGATGTCACAATCGCAAATATTACAATCATCCGACAAAATCCACGGGCTAGGAACCAAGCTTTTCTTGACGCAGTTAACGTTGTAGAACCAAATGTAGACGCTCATAACTGTGGTTCCATGGACAGTATTTGCGAATTTAGTCATGTAAAACATTTTGCGGCAGAACAGCCATCTGACAAACTTTTTACGCAGTGCTCTCACAAAGGCAAAGTAAAATTAGATGCTAAAAGATCAGCCCCTGTTATTCAGCAATTAACGAAAGAACTGCATTAACATTCGAAAAATTTCATGGACAACATAAGATCAGTAAATAGCGCTTTGGCGTTTGCGTCCATGGGAGCTAACATTGCTCTGCCTCCTGGATACGTTCCCTGCTGTTGTTTCAGAATTGACAGACAAATTTACCCTCGAGCAGAAGCTTTGCACCCAGCAAATGGGGACCAGAGAAAGTTTGCTCAACTGTATATATTGGATCCGGAAGAGGCTGGTGATCAAAGAACGAGGATTAGGGAAAACGCCCAGCACAATCCAAGTCTGATGCGAGAGTTAAGCATTTTCATGTCTCAAAAAAAATCCTTTTGCTGACGCATGCAAAATGCTTTATGAAGTTGACCAAGAAAGCATTAATAATGCCGCTCTGCATCGCGTTGACTCGGTAAAAATAGTTCACGTAAAAGAACAGGGGGAATTGATACAGGGCACAGTCAGTGTATACGAAAAAATGTTGTTTTCCAGAAAGTGTTTACGAAATAGGGACTAAAGGTTTTACAAAACACATAACAAACAGACAGCCCGTCGTATTAAATTCCATAACCGACTGCTCGGGAAATTTTCAGAAAGCTGTGAGCCAACGTCGCCATCTATTGACGTGAAACTCAATAACTCTAAATAAATATCAATAATTTCTGTACCATAAATTTTATTTTCCCCGTCAATAATGACGGGGTTTCATCTAGTACTTAATATTTTCTAAAATATAACCATAATTATATTAAAAATCAATAACTTTTCCTTTGGTGGTGTTGAAATCAGAAAAAAGATGGCGCGACCTGTACTTTGATGACGTCAGTAAGCAAACAAATGTTGGATTGCATAATTATTATTTATTACATTAAAATGTATTATTTACTAGTCGATACCTCAAATTCCGTGTTCGGATGTAAGGCGCAATACTAGCGATCATCCGGAGAGCTCTATTTTGCACAAACTCGAGTCTTTTTCTCTGAGTATTACTTATTCCTACCAAGTTGTGGAGAATGTATAAACGATACAAGCCGTGCAGCAGGATTTTGAAGTGTGTTGTCATGGTCATTTTCCCGTGGAGGAATACAGCTACACTGCTGGCCACCCGAAATGCAATACCAAGAAGGAAGCATCCGATTGGCCTGAAATTCGCAGCATGCGTCCCCCGCGAGAGGGTATTCAAACAATTAGCTCTGCAGGGCATATGCAAATCATGTGCGCCCGGCACGCCACCGAGAAGCACTATAAGAAGTGTGCACAGAAGGCGGTGTGCAAGTAGTGGTAGTGTGTTGTGCTGCCGGGCCTGTGCGTGGGAAGCTTCCTGATGCCTCATCGAAGAATACGGCAGTCATTCCAACACGTTTTGGAGTTCGACATAGAAGGAATAGTGGCTTATCGCGACAGCGGTTTATCGTACCGAGACATCGGCGCCCGTGTGGGACGACATGCAGCCACAGTGAGGCGAGTATGGATTCGGTGGGTGCAGGAGGGACGGACGCACCAACATGAGCTATTGCCGCAGCCGCGGCACACCACCGAACGAGAGGGCCGCCATGTTGTGTGGCGGGCATTAACGGCTCGCGCCGCCACATGACGAACGTTAGCGTAGAAATTAGGATGTGTTGCGCAACAACCTGTGTCAGCACGTACCGTTCGACGTCGTCTACAGCAGCGGGGACTTGTCGGACGGCGCCCATTGCTCCGATTATCATTAACATTACACCACCGTGGAGTGCGGCGGCAGTGGGCCGTTGAACGCCGCACCTGGACTACGGAGTGGAACGACATTGTCTTCTCCGACGAATCCCGCTTCTGCCTGCATCACCACGATGGTCGGATCCGCGTGTGTTGGCACCGCGGCGATAGACTGTATGACGCCTGCATTATGCATCGCCATACCGGTCTGTCGCCTGGCGTTATGGTTTGGGGTGCAATTGAATATGACACCCGCGCCACTCTGGTACGCATCGCCGGTACACTCAACAGCCACTGCTACATCTCCGACGTTTTGGAGCCTGTAGTCTTCCCTTACCTGCAGGACCTGCCAGCTACCACGCTTCAACACACAACGCGCGCCCGGACGTGGCACACATCGAGCAACAATTCTTCACGGCACAACAGGTGTCACTGATGCCGTGGCTCGCCTGTTCTCCCGATATGTCTCCCATCGAACACGTCTGGTCGCTGTTCGGCAACCAAGTGGCCCGGCAAGCACCACCCGCGGCTACGCTTGATGGACGGTGGCAACGTGTGGAAGCAGCCTGGACCGACATACCCCAAGCCCACATCCAAAGCCTCTTCGTTCGATGCCGCGGCGTGTAGCTGCCGTTATTGCTAGCCATGGGAGCCACACGAGATATTGATGTCTGTGTGTTCCGCAAGTCGCACGGGCCTGTAAGCTCAATCGTTTCATCTTTGTATCTGTTGTTATGTGTCCAGTAAATCTGGCTTTTCTATCTCGTGTCCTTCTTGGTGTTGCATTTTGGGTGGCCAGCAGTGTAGATGCCCGAAGCTCATCACGAAAGTCGACAATCTATTTGCAACCTCAGGAACTTAGCAGAAGGGAATGTGGAGATTGCATCTCGGAAGCTGCCGAGTTTTTGCAGTCCCTTCCAGAGATCCAGAACAAAAAATGTATTGCTCTATGATGGATTGATGTTTTGACGCTACGATCAGTGTAGTAAACCTTCAGCTCAGAAAGAAAGCTTTGAGTTTGTTCAAAGACCTGATGACAACCGTTGCGACATTTGCGCACAACATGTCCTTCCCGCACCACGCTATACAGCATATAAGCATCTGTGATATTTATAGTATGCAGGTAGTTTCGGCTATCCGTATTAGCGCGGTAGGCTGAGGCAGAGTTGTGAATTGCTTTTTTATGAGTAATAAATTGGGCTTTGAATGTATTGATATTTGTTGCAATATTTGCGTATGTGTGAGTTACTGTTTTGCTTGAAATATTGTTATTGAATTAGACTATTTTAACTTTCTTCTAATGAAGAAATATTGCGGTAGTTGGCAAGTAAAAATAAAAGAAAATAAATATATATGCATAGACAGCGCATTTTCCCTGAAGAAGCATTATGCATTAGTTCCACTATTTAAATTTTTTATAGTATTATTCTCTCTGATTTGTATGTATTTATCAGCCAGGCTTCTAGATGAAAAATGAATTTTTTATGTATACCTATATTCTTTGGTATGATTTTGCTTCTTCTTGGCTGTTGAAGCTGCTGATTTGAAAACGCACTCTATTTTGCATTTACTAAATTTTATTTCTTTAGCTTCTTTGTAATTATCTCGAAATTTTCTTATTTGCAGCATTCGTTTGCGTGTATAGGTTTTTCAATTGTTGATTCCCATAGCTCTGTTTCGTTTTTCGGCGTTCTCTGATATTTTAGGTTTATTCATCCTCCAGTCTTTTACATATCAACTTTCGCAAGTGCGTTTTACATAGCATACATCTATGAACAGCCTGCAGCATTTTCTTTAAAAAGAAAATCAGTTTTCCTTTCAAAGTAGCACTGAGGTTTTTCGAGAGTAAACGCATATTTATGTTAAGTGTATATATTATAAATGATATGGCATTGATATCTTGTGATGAAAAAAGAAAAAGATTAACAGGTGGACAATACAATAGGCTTTTGTTGAAATTAAGTCTGTGTACTGAAAGATGAAATGGCGATATCTCATTTTTATCCAGATTGATCGTTTCTATTGTTATTTGTATGTTAATGCACGCGTCTTGCGCCTTCGTTAAAGAAGCATTGCTTTGAATTCAAGTGATGCGAGCATTGATCATTTTCCCCTACACCAAATCGCTGAGTGGTTTTAGAAATCACCTGATCGTCTCGGCCAGTCAACAGAAACTTATCGATTTAACGAAACTAATAGCTCATTAGGACACAGGCATTGAATTTTGAGGAGCAGCTGGTTATTTCGGACATCCGTGGAAGGAATAACATTTGTTTTGAGTTCAGTTTTTCTTGAAACTTCAAGTTTCTTAAACAGAGAAGGTGAACAAAAATAGGAATTTGGATATTTCTGACGAGCTCTTTGCTTTGTACTCATTTCGTTAGACAGCTGTTAAATTGAGTCGACGTTTCAGTGGAGCATGGTATTAAGAAAATGTTGGGCAAGTGGTTCCGTTTCCTTCAGAAACGTGCTGGAGTTGAACGGCAAGCACAGGAAATTAAACTCTGCATTTTTAAGTAAGGCACAAGTGCTTTTTTTCCTTCGACTAGTCAAATCTGATACAAGGAGTAAAATTATTTGGTGCTAATTACAGATCTAAAGCCTTACAGAAATAAAATGGTCTAATGAAAGGTAAAGTCACCAAGCAATAAAAAACGCATATTGCATCAGTGCAAATAATTTGTTCTATGACGAAAGTTAATATATGTCTGAGGACCCAATGGCAGTTTTATTATGAAAAATAAAAATTCATTGCACTAAAGCAAATATAGATTTAGTTTTTTAAAACAAGAAAATTTATATAGCACTTAAAAGGGAACATATGTTTTATTATCTGAAAAAGAAAATTTATCTAATGATCTGAAAGAGAAAATTTATCTAATGATCTGAAAAAGAACATTTATGTAATTAGTGGAAAAAGAGAAGGTTTGTCAAATGATCTGAAAAAGAAAATTTATCAAATGATGTAAAACTGAAATTACGTCAAGTCCTGAAAAATAAAATTTGTCAAATGAACTGAAAAATAAAATTTATCTAATGATCTGAAAAATAAAATTTATCTAATGATCTGAAAAAGAAAACATGTATCCAATGATGCAAAAAAGAAAATATATCTAATGACCTGAAAAAGAAAATTTTTCTTATAATCAAAAAGAAATTGATTTGGTTATATTCTACTTTAAAAGATTTAAGAAAATTTGCAAACACGACTTCAGAAATAAATGTTAGACGATTTCTGTGTGCATTTTAAGGACTACAATTTCTCACGATACGGAGGAGAGCATTTGAATGACCATTTACCAAGTTTTTTAGATCAAAAAGCGAAATAGAAATAAAACTGTGCATCCATATTCTTTCCCATAAGGTGTTGGTGAAAATTTCTTTTGAAGTAAGTGGAATTGAAACTTTCCCAATTAATAACCAAAGATAAAGTATTTTAAAGAGCTGTAAAGAAAATAAACCTTCAGTTCAAGATGTTGGGAATAGCGAGTAAAAGTGAACAAAAGACAACGAACGGCAAAAGGGCAGTTTTTAAGTATTTGTTGCCCATCAGATATCAAATGAAACTTTCCGTATGATGGGAACAGTTAATTAAAATTGGCTATCGGACAGTAGATACTATTCCATTACTCTTCCGCTCAATCGGTTTCATTTGAGAAGAGCAAATTATTTTCAGATGGACGTGAAATACAGTAAGATCCCTTATTTGTGCAGCACGCGTATCAGTGAAATGTTTCGATACTCTTATTCTGTATTCAATCTTTTGAAAGAATATTGTTAGTGAAGAAGCCAAAATGAAGTGAGTTTCAATTCAAGTGAGATAACACACTTATTAAAGAAAATTTGCTCTACGCAGCTACTGTTTCTCACAATATGAGTAGAATCGCGGTTCCCGTATCTTCAAGTATTCGTCCACAAAAGAGAATTCAAACAGTGACACCAAATAGTACGAAGGTTTTACCATTTAAACGTATATTTTATCCAGCTCTGCGTTTTCTGCAGCTGTTCGGCATATCAGTCGTCAACCCGAAACAAATCCGAAGAAGAGCACTCCGCGATTTCTCTATTATCTCATCCTTATTTTTTCATTTGTGTTTAATCTATATATTCGCAAATACTTGTTTTAGACTGTTTGCCACCAAATTTTCAGCCAATTTATTCATATTAGCCTTGATATCCCACGTATTCATATTTTCCCTTTGGATATCAGTAGCTCGTAAAGCTAAAGTTCTTTCTAAAATTTTGCTTTCTTTTGATCAGTTCTGTTCACACCTGAGGGACTCCGATGCAAGCTTTTTGTATTCATTAGCCAAAGTGGCTTGTTTAGCAGCTTTAACTTTACCACTGGCTATGAGCATTGCACACGTCACGGTGTTAACCATGGAATACGAATCAGAGACACATTCTATCCTGAACGATGCGTTATTTGGTTTCATATTAAATGACTCTTTGGGTTTGAGATATTTTCTCTGGTTTCTATCGAAAACGATCGATATTTACACTAGCAATGCCTTTATGAACGCCGTTTCGCTGGTGTTCAGTTTATTCTATTTAAGCATATGCCGCATCCTGAAGAATTTTGCTGAAGAATTAACATCTATGTGTTCAACAACAGTTTCACCTTCCAAACTTTATTCCATTTCTACAACATACACGAAAGTGCATCATTTATTCGAACGAATTGAAGGAGATTTATCTTTCCCTGTATTTCTTCTCTGGGCTCACGACTACTTCGTTTTGTTTCAAACCCTTATACTGGTAATGCAAACGGGTATCATGAAGTCTTGGTCAATGCTACCCTATGCAGTGAGTTGTGTTTTCAATCTGGCCTTTGTCTCTATTTCAGCGGCGAAAGCTGCAAAGGCAGATGCCTGTCTGAGGAATGCCTTCATCAGCGCATTTGAAAGCTTGTCCTACAAACCTTCGCCCTTGCTTGCATCATCGATATCTCTGAGTTTCTTTTTCAGGCTACCAATAGTATTTACGGCATGGGAAGTCATGGAATTAAAAGGCAATATTCTGCTCAAAGCTTTTGCAGTTATACTGTCGTATAGCGTTATTATGGAACAAATCATAAAATAAACTTGGCATAGTGTTTAAAAAATTGTAAGCGTATGTTCCAAATATTATGAACGACGTACGGAAAATTAGGAAGACTGAGAAATGCGAACCCAATAGGTAACTAACAGTTTTTCTTTTTTTTTTTTTCAAAATACTCCGTGATAACATTTTTGTGAGTCTGTCTCTAAACACATGTCTCGACATTCCGATGTCAGTTCACTCATTTTCTAATTTCTATGATATAAAATTAGACCCTCGGGTGAAATAAATTTATTTTTGTTTTGCTCTATACACCGAAGCGTGAATACGTTCGAACCAAGACGTTTTTATGCAAATTGAAGCAACTGCCTGTAAACGACGACGCGTGTGAAGGTATAGTAGTTTAAGCTTTAAAAATATTCATCTCTCAACAAAATTAAAGTAACACTAAAAATGTATGTCCTAATTGTGTTTAAATTATGATGTAATAAAACTAAAAGTATGTACAGGGCAGTGCACAGAAGTGAAAAGTTCAGTTAATACAAGAAGATATCCTCCCGATAGGTGATTTCGACATCTACATTTGTATCATATGTATACATATAAAAGCTGCATGTTATGGAAGTTAATATCATTTATGGAAGTTAACAATTGTAAGCTGACAGTTATATACCATGTAATAACAATCTACATAATTTGCTTTGTCTCAAACTTTTGTAACACTTTGGTTACGCAGTGGGAAGTATACCGAAGTAAATTTCTTCGTCATTTTTGGTGTACGCCCGGAATCAAACCAGAGTCCGCTTGTTCCGGAACAAGTCGCTCTACCAACTGAGCTACGCAGACCTTCATTCTGATTGCAATCTGCCTTTATGTCGTGTGCGTCCTGCTGGTAGGTACGTCACAGAAGATTCACCATTATAGCAACAACCGAGAAAAAAATATTTGTGACGTCAAAATTAGCTTTTCGTGTTTTCTTGTAGGTGTGCAGTGAAAGGAAACTGCTTCTCGGTTGTAATTATGTGACGTCATCACATTAGAAAGAACTGAGATAGAAATATTTATGACGGAGCGCTTGGTTTTCGCGCTTTTGTTCAGGTGTTCAGTGAATGAAAACTGCTTCTCGGATATAATTATGTGATGTCATCACATAGCACTAACTGAAAAAGAAATATTTGTGACATTCCGCTCAGATTATCGTGTTTTCGGGAAGGTGCTCCTAGAATAAAAACTGCAAATTATATCAGCGTGTGACATAACAACTGTATGATGTAGTAATTTTTTTATTATCGTAATGTTCATGAAACATTTGGACATCACAAACAAAAAATGTCTGGTTATAAAAAAAACTAATCTACATATCTTATATTTCTCAGTCATTATTGACGGGCTTTCATTTCGTTTACTGAATATAATTGCATATAGCACTCTCTTTTCAATGTTACGAGAAAAACAATGGTCTTTGTCATTTTCTGCTTCACGACCTCACGCTTCAAGAAATTTTATCTATATGTGCATTTTAATGGATTTTCCACTGATGCGCGTAGGTTTCACAACTGTACGAGGTTATTTCCAAAAAAATAAATCCATACCACACCAACGGGAAGAATACTATTTGATTTGCACTTACGTTTTCAAGTTCTTTGCAATTTTTATCTCACGGAAAGAGCATCACACAACACACATGTTACACTTTAGTAGCCAGAGCAGGAGTTCAAGGAATCAATAAGCATGCGTAGTTTCACTGTTTCGTGTCACTTGATGATCAGTTCTATTTTCGAACCGCATGGTTGTAATATCTTCAACTAAGAATTCTTGAGTTATAATTATTGCACAGATATACAGTTGTTTAAAAAAAAAAACATTTATTTTACGGAGTAGCGTTCATTCTAAGGACGTCCGTCTGATGACATTTAATTCTTCTGTACCGCTGATTACTTGGATGTGTTTATTTTCTACACATTATCCCAACTGGTGCGTTCGTTGTGGACGTTCTGCCTTCCACAAATGGAAAATAACGACCAATTGCACTTCTGAAAGAGTGGCACGTAAATTTCTGTCTCTGCGTTTCTGAGCAGTTCCTGCATCAAAGACATGGATATCAGTAATGCGGTTCATTATGCCACTATAGATAACGACACCGTCTCCAGCACATATATCAATTTTCCTGATTCCGAAGGAATAGTAAAAGCTTCCCTTGTGTTTTCCAAATTAAGTAGCTTTTAGGATCAGGTTATAGGCTGAAACGGGATTCTCCAAGAAACAGAACTGCTTTTGTTTTCTGTTTTGTTGTTTACACAACACTGAGAGCATTTTCATGGGCTTATGCAATCACCCGTTTCTAGTTTAGAGTCAGTGGTTCCAGGGGAGCCAGCGTTATATGCCAAACCTACATCCCGTACCTTATCACTGTCCAGCTCAGGAGACTAGTCAGAATTCTTTACCGTCTCCGATCACTCGGCCACAGAGGGATCAAACACAGATGTAGACCTTTAGTCAAGGCTGAAAGTCACCTGCTCATGGCATTAATACTGGCGAGTTGTTCGCTGACTAGGAGTCAGCAGGAAGCCATACCTCCTAACATGGAGTCCATTTGCATTTAACCATCGTGACCTTTTTTTATTGGTCGTTTAACGACCACCATGAGCAACTAATTGGGCTGTAAGCAGTCGCCCGTCCCTAATGTCAGGCTATTGGTTTCAGGGAAGGGAGAGGGCCAGTGCCGTAAGACAAACGCAACATCCATGTATCAACGCAAGTCGAACACGAACCCATCTCGGACGAATGAGTAGAAGCCATCGCTTAGATCACTGCGCCATCGCGGCTGCTATTCGTGTTTACAGTTAGCTATAGGTAACAGTTGGTTGAACATGAGAAACATCTTTGGTAACGTTAATCAGCTTCTCTTGTGATGACTTACGCTTCCAAGAATTGCTGGTAAAATGACCAAACGACTGTTCTCGACACTATGAGTTCCGATTCAAATGGTTTTACTTTAAGTCATCTATCTAACCCTACGTTTCAAATATTAGTATTAAACTGTTCATACACTGGAGTGCAAAAATTACGGACGAGACGGTTATTCCAACGTAACGTGGTCCAGAAGTGCTCCACATCGACTCAAATCATACCATAAGATCCCCAAGATGTAAGAATATGAGACAAGTGAGCACAACCGTCCAAACAAGGATCCAAAGGATACAAAGGCACTTTATTGAAAAGGTAGCTTCGAGCACAACTGGACAGAAGATAGAAACATTCATGTGACAGGCGGCTGCCAAGAAAAATCCAGTCTTTAGTAGGGGATATGATCACCCCTGACTGCGTTGTAGGATTTACAACGTCTGTCCATGCAGAGGACGAGGTTGTCAAGGATATGTTGAGGCATCGTGGCCCATTCCTCTGGTAGGGCCAATCGCAGCAGCGGAATCGTTGCTGACGGCTGGTGACGTTCTGCCAAGCGTCTCCCGAGAAGGTCCCACACGTGTTCAATTGGATTTAGGTCCGGGGACCTTGCGGGCCAATCCATGCGTTGAATATCTTCACTCTCCAACAGCTCTGCGACAGCCATCGACAGCCACTGTACGATGAGGTGTAACGTTGTCGTCCATGAAGAGGAACTCAGGACACACAGCAACTCTAAACAGACGCACGTGAGGAAGGAGAACCTCGGTACAATAGCGGACACCAGTGACTGAACCACCTTGGAAGATGTGGAGGTCAGTACGGCTACCAAGCATGATAACGCTCTAAACGAGAACTCCGCCACCTCGAAACCGGTCCCTTTCGATGATGTTGGAGATGTGATTGTGTATTCCCTGCTCTTTTCAGATGCGTATATGTCCAGAATCGCTCGTCAGACTAAATCAGCTCGCACTCGTAAAGAGAACTCGACCCCCATTGCTGATGTGTCCAGTTCTTGTGTTCATGACATCCCAGAAACCGCCGTCTCTGATGAGCAGGCGTTAATGTCACACACCGTACTGGTCGTCGTGCAAATAGACCACCTTTGTGCATCCCCCTGGCAACGGTAAAACGCGATAACGGACGACCAGTTGTCTGTTGCATGTGCCTTGCGATTTCTCCAGCTGTGTGCCGTCTATCTCTTCTCGCCTGTAGGACAATATACCTGTCGTCCGCCGCCGTGGTTGCTCGTGGACGACTACGGCTAAACTCTCGGACAGCTGTTCCCGTCGTTTGAAATGCTCTCCTAGCTAGTGAAACGATGCTGTGAGCGATCCGAAACTCCTCAGCCACACTACTCACACTTCGAACTTCTTGCCAATTACGCGACCTCGGGTAATATCATCCAGATGTCGTCTACTGGATTGCCTGTTAGGCATATCACACGGTGGCAGCAACTCGACGTCGTTCAAACCGATGTACTCCGTGCAACAGCTTTCACCGAATTGCTGAGCGTACACCGCCCGTGTGCTTTATACCCTTCCGACACTCCGCCCCTCCTACGTCTTGCTGCATATTTGCACATGCTCTACCGTACCGGACCCTAGTTTATCTCCTGAGTGGTCTTTCGGTCCGTTCTTCCTTCTCGTTCTGCTGTTATGCTAATTTCTCCTGTTCGTCCTTAATTTTTGCACAGCAGTGTATATGTCATTTTCAGCACCAAGAAATCTTCTAACCTACTAGATGTGGAAATGCTCGAATGGAAAGATATACTTCAAAATTCGGATTTTATACGAATGAGAAATTTTAATGTCGCAAGAAGTTATGAGGTCATATTTCTATTTTATTTAGACATACGGAATATGTACAGTAACGCTGATATTCTTGTTTCTTTTTACCGTGAGTTGTTAATCCCATAAGCGGCCGATGTACCACCACCAATGCCGCCCCGGTGGCACAGTTGTCTAAGCGATGGCCTCTGATCATTCGTCTGTAAGGGGTCCGGGTTCGAAACCCGTTGAGGCATGGATGTTGTGTTTGTCTTACGGCACTGGCTCTCTCTCCCTTCCCTGGAACCAGTGACCCTAAATTAGGTACGGGCGACTGCTTATAGCCCATTGAGTTGCTCGCGGTGGTCGTTAAACCTCCAATAAAAAAAAAAAAAAAAGAAAAAGAAAAGTACCACCACCAAATGGTGCCCAAAATGTTTTGTGTTGATAAATAGAAAAACCGTTCACATAGCGACTGTGTTTTACGAAAACCACGGCCAAATAATTGCGTTCTCCCTCTCCGCTGAGAAGTGGCGATCGTAAACTTCCCAATGGTGGTAAAAGTTGTATTCTCTGCTTCATTTCCTATGAAGCGGACACCATGCCTTTATCAGAAACAAGTGGTTCAAATACCTCCATTTTTCTAGTTAGGAGTTTAACGGTCACTCTGAGAACTTCAACAGGCTAGAGGTAGGCGCCTTTCCCTTTTTAGGACTACTAGTTCCAGGGAAAGTAGATAGCCAATGCAGTAAGACAAACACACAATCCATACCTCGGCCGCCCCGGTGGCGCAGTGGTCTAAGGCGTTGGCCTCTGATCATTCGTCCGTAAGGGGTTCGGGTTCGAATCCCGGTCAGGCTTGGATGTTGTGTTTGTCTTACGGCAATGGCTCTCTCCCTTCCATGGAACCAGTGACCTTAAATTAGGGACGGGCGACTGCTTATAGCCCTTTGAGTTGCTCACGGTGGTCGTTAAACCTCCAATAAAAAAAAATCCATACCTCACTCGGGATTCGAACCAGAATCCATCTTTGGCGACTGATGAGAAGTTAACCCTTCGTACCGCTCGACCATCTGAATGGAACAAATTCCTCTTCACTTCATTCTTAGATGCGTCGACATTGTTATAGCTTTTTAGAATGTAATCTTTCAACAACATTCATTCCTGTAGAAGGCACTGTAGACTGAATTCGTTGTAAATCCATCCTTGGAGACCACGTACACCCATGCATGCTGATTGTCTTCCCTGAGGTAGATGGGAACTTCTAGCACGACAATCCGACGTATCACACAAGTGGAAATGTCCGAGAGTGGTTGGAAGAGCACGATGAATATTTCAAAGTACTTCTTCGGCCCCGTAATTCCACAGACTTAAACACAATTAAGCATCTGTGGGACCACCTCGATTGTGTTGTTCGCTTTATGTATCCTCGACTACGCACCCTCCAGAAGCTGTCAGATGCACTGACAGCTTTACATACCTGTGAATACCTTCCAGCACCTTATTGAGTCACTCCCAGCCGGTCTAGATGCTGTCCGTGCTACACACGGCGGTTACTCTGGATATTAGCTGGTGGTCACAATAATGTGACTCGACCGTGTGTTAAGTGATTGCAAACTGGCTGCCATTTATATATTAGTTTCTGTAGTAGATTTGCATTGCTACTTTGTAAGGTCTAAACTTTTAGGATACCGAGTTTATCCTTCTTTCATGAGATAACTGTATACACTGAGTTAGCTTTGCATTAGAATCGCCTACCTAATAAAGCATTGATCCATCTTTCTCTGAAATATCGGCTTGCGGACGCATAGCAACAGATTCTACAAGATGTCGAACATCCTCCATGAGTAATTTGACCCATGTTCGCTGCAGCAGCTCCGACAGTTCGCGCATACACAGTGTGGCAAAGAAGTTTTAAGACTTGGTCTGTAAAATGAAATAGAAACAAGAAATTATATTTTGTTTTGGTTTGTTATTCAAAATAAGTCCCTCCGGCTTCAATACACTTGTTACAGCGATTTAATAATGATTCGAATGCCTGTTCCACTTCACTTTGCGGAATTGCCTCCAAAGCACGCGTCGAAGCTGTTTGTATGGTCGAAATATCATCCAACTAACACTCTTTTAACGTCATTTTAAATTTTGGGAATAAAAACAAGTCGCAGGGTGCTAAATCAGGCCAATACAGTGGATGATTCAACACACAGACGTTATTTTTCGCCAAAAATCTACGAACAAAAAGTGAGGTGTGACTGGGGGCATTATCGTGCAAGAAACACCAACTGTTTTTATCCCGATATTCTGGACGAATGCGACGTATTCTGCCCATCAAACACCTCAAAACATTTAAATAAAACTCACCAGTAATTGTTTGTCCACTTGGAACAAATTCTATCGAAGAATGTAATGAGCATTGTTTTGATTTTCGATGGAACTTTTCTTGTTTTTTTTGGCTTGTGCTGAGTTTTTTGACTTCCATTCCAAACTTTGTCGCTTTGTTTTAGGATCATATTGAAAACACCATGTTTCATCACCTGTAACAATCGATTTTAAGAAGTTTGGATCATTTTCAGCGGCTGAAATGATGTCTCTGCAATGTGCACTTCTCCTTGATTTTTGTTCAATGGTTAACGTGGTTGGAACAAATTTAGCACAGACTTTTGTTTTGCCCAAATCTTCATGCAGGATGGTTCGAATCGTTTCTTTGTCGATGTTTAAAGACTCTTCCATCATTCTTAGTGACGCACATCGATTATTTGCCACGAAATCACGCACTTTCTCAATAATCTCAGGTGTCCTAGATGAACTTGGTCTTCCGGTATGCTTATCATCTTCTAGCGTATCTCTTCCGTAAAAAAACCGTTTGTGCCACAGGAAAACATTTGATCTACTTAAATAAAACTCACCGTAAACTTATTTCATTATTTGGTACGTTTCCGAGGAACTTTTACCAAGTTTTGCGTTAAATTAAAAAAAAGCCCTTTGTTTCATCTTAATAATTCAACATGAAAAAGATTTTACTTCTCTAATGAACGGCCGTTTTGTTTTAGTTACTTTAACAACTGCGCAGTACTTTTGGCAGAAAGCAAGCAGATGGTCACGGTTTATAACGCATTCGGGGTTACACTGGTGGCGCCACCGTAGGCTGAAATCTAGCGCCAGTCTTAAAAATTCTTTGACGCACTGTGTATTTCATGGAGGAGGAACAGCAGCTCTCACGTCCCGTTCTATCATATACCACAAAGTTTGATTGGGAGTCTGTATAGTCTGGGGTCCAAGGCAATATGGCGAACTCGTTGCCATGTTCCTCTAACCACTCAGTAGGTTACACGAGTCCGATGACACCGTGCGTTTTCCTGTTGAAAGATGGCACTATGGTTCTGGTAAACCTTTTGCAGATATGGATCTTGTCGTCCCTGTGGCGCAGTGATCTAGGCGCTGGTTTCTAACCATTCGTCCGAGGTGGGTCCAGGTTTGAATCCTGGTGAGGCATGGACGCTGTGTTTGTTTCACAGCGGTGGATCTCTCCCTTGCCTAGAACTAGTGGTTCTAAATTAGAAACGGGAGACTGCTTGTAGCCCATTAAGGTGCTCACGGTGGTCGTTGAGATTCCAAATGAAGAAACATTATATGGGTAAATATGGTTGGCTAACAGGTCGTTGTTTCGTCCACCATTCTGTAATTGGGCGATGATAACCAACGGACCCATAGTTATACAGGAAAAAGCCCCAGACCTGAACACCCCCCCTCCACCGGTCTGTTGAACCCCTTCGTGCTGTTAACGCAGCATGGTGCAGCAAAAAACGGGACTCATCACTCCAGACGACCTTCTTCCATCTGTCGAGGGTCCATTGCCGACGTTCTTTGGCCCATGTAAGGCGTTGTTTGCGATAATTGGGAGTCATTGTAGATGCGTTCTTTGGTCTTTGGCTGTCGAATCTCAGCCGAAGCAAGTTACGGCGCATGGTGCGTATGGAAATAAGTGGAACTGCACCGCTGTTGTACTGGTAGGTGAGCTAGATAACTGTTGTACGTCGTTGCTATGATACCAGTCGCGACACCCGACGGCCACTTCTAGCATAATAGGCGCAAGGCTTAACCAAAGTGAGCCCTTCTTCTGGATGTTTATTTATAGTAGTTAATCCAGTCCTGGTATACCCGTGAGACAGTAGTATGGGATCAGCCCACAAATGTTTCCGAGCAGCCAACATATGTTTCCGAAATACTGGCACCAGCCTTCCAGGCTTCAACTATCTGGCCGCGGTCAGATTGGCTCTTAAATCGCGACGTTTCCCCATTACTGTCAAACGTTTACTGATTACGTAAAGGGGATTGGTATGCACAGTTTGTAGCAGCCGCAAGTGATCTTGATAGCGTGTGATACTTCGTTATCGCTCTGAATATGTAAAACGTGGGTGTTTTCCTAATGCAAAGCTAAGGCATTGTGCCCCTATACAAATAGCATGTTTTCGATTGCGTAGTGTGACGTAGTTTGAAGAATTCAAATGAAGTTCACTGATTTCGTTTCTTAACCAAACCAAACTATGAACATGCCGCTATGACGAAAATGGCATTTAAAAACCTTTAATGATAATTAAAACCAATTTCATTAGAACTTTTAATCCTATTTTAGGACCATCCTCAGATGAAATGAACACGACCTAGATTTTTCAAGATTAGATCCTATGTAGAGGGTTTTAGGAAGGGAGTGTCTGACCCCAGGTCTTAAACAACCCTTAGAAATAGGAAGCTTGGAGATTTGGGCTAGAGTGCCCGATAGGAAAGTCACATGGAAGCGAGGCAGAAAGAGGGAGGAAGACGCCCTTATTTATTACCGGGGGGCCAGTACCCGGGGTCCGACGGCTTAACGTGCCCATCCGAAGCACGGCGGGTATTTAGTGGTTTGAACGTTCGTACCTGCCTAGGATCGAACCTGAGGTTATCACCAAGGCAGTCATGAACGGTGACCACTAGGGCACCCGCGGCCCTATTAACTCGACCTAGAGGTCACACAGGTTAATATAGCATACACATTGCCAGATTACCGTATACGTATGATTAAAGTTCAACACACTATTGACGAAAGCAATTAATGTCGTATGAAACTGAGTCAGCATTCACGGTGAGGAATAGAGTTGTGACGTCCAGACTGTATCAGGTTCTTCCATGCTATTCCTCACCGTGATTGCACCCTATTCCTCACCGTGAATGCTGACTGAATTTCATAGGACATTAATTGCTTACGCCAATAGTGTGTTTAACTTTAATCATACGTATACGGTAATCTGGCAATGTGTATGTTATATTAACCTGTGTGATCTCTAGGTCGTCTTCATTTCATCTGAGGATGGTCCTAAAGTAGGATTGAAAGTACTCATGAAATTGGTTTTAATTAGCATTAAAGGTTTTTAAATGCCATTTTCGTCATTTTTATCGTGTATAAATCGGCATGTTCATAGTTTGGTGATATCGGCACGATTGGTTTTTGGTGACATTCGTTCCTTAACTTTGTATTTTTACGTTTTAGCTTCGACATTAGTTTGTGCGGAAATTTTTGTAATGAACCTTAGATATCTGAGGCGTTTTCAATAAGTAATGCATCATCTCAAGTGTCTCGTGCGTTACTTGGTGACCAGCAGCCAGTCAAGGCGAATACAATACTTCTCGCTTTCATCTATAGGAAAAACACTTAAAGTAATAAGCAGTTTTCACATTGGTCGTTTTTGGTTGACTTTGTGTTCTTAAGGTAACCAGGCAACCATAAAACGGTGAAAAAAAGTGTCGCTACTACAACGACATAATGTAACGGACTTCATTTGGTTTTAATCTCCTCACACAGTACGTACATCCTATTCCTGTAATTTCTTTGAAATAAAAAGAAATGTCGTGAATCATGCCATGAAGAATTTGTCATCCAACGCTCTTTACTTACTAGTATCAGGCTTTTCCAGATTATCAAATATTTAACCTGCAATATTTCAGTTCAACTAAAATTTCAGGTTTTGAAGGACCTCCTCACGGGCACTGAGAAGCCCATTTCGATTTGTGTTTCAGTTCTTCAAAATATATGGTGCTGTGCAGTAGAAGAGATAATAGTGTTAGTTCTTTTTCTGCAAGTCAGTCCATAATATGAACCTCTCCAAAAGGTTTTTATTTTCAAACAGCCAACTTAGATTGTTTACAGTTATTTCCTTCTTCATAAAATTAAATACGTTTTATAAGACACCAGGAGTATACAATCAATTTCTTTGATTTAACGTAGAAACTCGGAGTTGTGCGGAAGCAATGATTCCAAGACTTTCACAACCTACGTCAGATATTAGAAAGAATTTGGAGGTAATCCTCAAGGCATTGGATCTCTTTGGTATAAATCTCATTGAGAAATCGCATGCAAAAGAAAATAATATACAGACGAAGTTAATTGTTGGATTATGCAGAATTCTGAATTGTGGTGCTTATTTACATATTATAAGCACAATTGGTTGGGAAGCTATGAGAGAAGAAGGTACTAACATTTTTTCACTGCTGTTTTTAATGAGCCTGTGCATTCCAGTTTTCCAGTGGTTGACTCTCAGAAAAGGCCGTCATCAACTGATTACACTGATTCGTAAGTTGGAGCAAAGAAAAACTGATATCAAACACTTACGAAGCAAGACATCTAAAAATAAATGGGTTAATTACGCTTCTTACGTAATTCCTCTATTTTCGCTGTTCGGTGGAACATTGTACGTTGTGTCCGCAATTTTTTTTCACATTGATACCACTCTCATCGCCACATACGTCAGTGCATACACTTTCCATTATTATGGAGACTCTGGAAGTGATGTGAGTTGTTTGCTCTTCTTTTTGTTCACCACTATTGAGTTACACGTGTCTTACACTCTTAATTGTTATGCATGCCTACTAGTGTGCGTGCTATGCGCAGAAGTAAAGACAATGTTTGATACATTGTCAGCCACCTTAAGTGCATCAGGTTGCGACGAAGTTCGCCAAATCAGTCTTCAGGGTGTACTGAAGATATACAAAGAGCTGCATCAAAATGTTGAAGAGTTGAGCTCTGTATGCTCAAGTCCCGTGTTTTTAGCTTTAACGAGTCAGATAGCTGTTATGTTGTACTGCATTTCCGTGATTGTAAAATCACTTAAACTTAGTAACATACTTCTGCTTCTCCCAACAATATTTTTGACCTTCCAAAATATCTTGTTTTTCATGATCTTCATTCTCTCGGCATCGCAAATGAGTGACAGAAGCAAAGAAGTAACGAAGCAACTTATTATAATGTACGAAGGCAAATTCAGCACTCCTAATACAGATATGTTTACCCTGCAAAACTACTTATTTTGTCCAGACGAATATGGGCTCACTGTTTTGGGAATGTTTCCTGTAAATCGTAATATAGCTCTCACATTGTTCAGCATTTTTGTTACTTATGCTGTGGTAATTTTTCAATTATCTGATGACAAATATGTATAGCTAGCCTTTCTAAAAAATATATCAATACGTTTTTGAAATGTCAACAAAGTTACGATGCATCTAGGTATTTTCGGATTTTCCATTTGCGATGAATATCTATCATCAGCTTTGTTTTTGCGCTCTTAAGTGTTCCGTGAAATATTCCAAACGTCGTTACAAGAAACAATATCCTACTACTTAACTGCGTACCTAAGGATCCATTCTGATTGCTGTGTTTGTAAATCATAGTCTAAAACTCCTTGCTGCCTTTAAATTGTCGACTTTATTACTCGTCGAACTATCTAAACCCCCAACTTCAATGTGAGCAAGAATTGCATTTCTGCTGTCTCTCCTTGAGCTCTTTTAAAAAGACCAAGCAAAAGAAAATTTACTGAGACTGAAAGTGACCTCTTCTTCTTTTCCTAGAGTGAATGTTTTAATTGAGTTGGAAACCGCATAATTCGAATTAATTTATCATTAACCTGATGAGCTCTTTTAAAAAGACCAAGCAAAAGAAAATTTACTGAGACTGAAAGTGACCTCTTCTTCTTTTCCTAGAGTGAATGTTTTAATTGAGTTGGAAACCGCATAATTCGAATTAATTTATCATTAACCTGATGAAGCGATATTACGCGATGCGCCGAGAACTGTCATGAGTTGATGCGCCGAGAACTATTATGAGTCGATGCGCCGAGAATTATCATATCTCGATGCTCCGAGAACTATCATGACTCGATGCACTCAGAACTATCATTAACCTAATGATTCGATATGACTCCATGTGTCGACAGCTATCATTAACCTCATGACTCGATATGACTCCATGCGCCGACAACTCTCATTACCGGATGATTGGATGCGCCGGGAACTATCAATACCTGATGATTTGATACGCCGAGAATTATCATGACTCGATGTGCCCAGAATTATCATTGACCTGATGATTCGATATGACTCTATGCGTCGACAATTACCATTAGCCTGATGTTTCGATATGACTCTATGCGCTCATAATTATCATTAACCTGATGATTCGATATGACTTTATGCGTCGAGAACTATTATTACCTGACGATTCGATGCGCCGAGAACTATCATTACCTGATGATTCGATGTACCGAGAACTATCATTACCTGATGATTCGATGCGCTGAGAATTATCATTACCTGGTGATTCGATGTGCCGAGAACTATCATTACCTGATGATTCGATGTGCCGAGAACTATAATCACCTGATGATTCGATGTGCCGAGAACTATCATTACCTGACGATTCGTTGTGTCGAGAACTATCACTACCTGATGATTCGATGTGCCGAGAACTATAAGTACCTGACGATTCGATGTGCCGAGAACTGTCATTACCTGTTGATTCGATTCGCCGAGAACTATCAATACCTGATGATTCGATGCGCAGAGAGCTATTATTACCTGATGATTCGATGCGCCGAGAACTATCATTTCCTGATGATTCGATGTGCCAAGAACTATCATTACCTGATGATTCGATGTGTCGAGAACTATCACTACCTGATGATTCGATGCGCCGAGAAGTATCATTACCTGATGAACCGATGTGCCGATAACTATCATTACCTGATGATTCGATGAGCTGAGAACTATAATTATCTGATGATTTGATATGCCGAGAATTATCATGACTCATTGCGCCCAGAATTATCATTGACCTGATGATTCGATATGACTCTATGCGTCGACAACTACCATTAGCCTGATGATTCGATATGACTTTATCCGCCGAGAACTATCATTACCTGACGATTCGATACGCCGAGAACTCTCATTACCTGATGATTCGATGTGCCGAGAACTACCATTACCTGACGATTCGATGCGCCGAGAACTATCATTACCTGATGATTCGATGTGCCGAGATCTATCATTACCTGATGATTCGATATGCCGAGAACTATCATTGCCTGATGATTCGATGCGCCGAGAACTATCATTACCTGATGATTTGATACGCTGAGGATTATGATGGCTCGATGCACCCAGAATTATCATTAACCTGCTGATTCGATATGACTCTATGCGCTTTGAATTATCATTAGCCTGATGATTCGATATGACTTTATGCGCCGAGAACTATCATTACCTGACGATTCGATGCGCCGAGAACTATCGTTATCTGATGATTCGATGCGCCGAGAACTATCATTACCTGATGATTCGATGAGCTGAGAACTATCATTACCTGATGATTTGATATGCCGAGAATTATCATGACTCGATGCGCCCAGAATTATCATTGACCTGATGATTCGATATGACTCTATGCGTCGACAACTACCATTAGCCTGATGATTCGATATGACTTTATCCGCCGAGAACTATCATTACCTGACGATTCGATGCGCCGAGAACTCTCATTACCTGATGATTCGATGTGCCGAGAACTATCATTACATGACGATTCGATGCGCCGAGAACTATCATTACCTGATGATTCGATGTGCCGAGATCTATCATTACCTGATGATTCGATGTGCCGAGAACTATCATTACCTGATGATTCGATGCGCCGAGAACTATCATTACCTGATGATTTGATACGCTGAGGATTATGATGACTCGATGCACCCAGAATTATCATTAACCTGCTGATTCCATATGACTCTATGCGCTTTGAATTATCATTAACCTGATGATTCGATATGACTTTATGTGCCGAGAACTATCATTACCTGACGATTCGATGCGCCGAGAACTATCATTATCTGATGATTCGATGCGGAGAGAACTATCATTACCTGATGATTCGATGCGCCGAGAACTATCAGTACCTGATGATTCGATGCGCCGAAAATTATCATGACTAGATGCAACCAGAACTATCATTAACCCGATGATTCGATTTGAATCTATGCGTCGACAACTTTCATTAGCCTGATGATTCGATATGAGGGCCGCGGTTGGCACAGAGGTCAACGTTCGTGACTTCCACGGACAAATCTCTGGTTCAATCCCAGGCAGGTACGAACGATCGAACCACTAAATATCCACCGTGCATCGGATGGGCACATTAAGCCGTCGTACCCCGGGTATTCATCCCCCAGTTATAAATAAGGGCATCTCCCCCCCCTCTTTCTACATCGATTCCGTGTGACTTTCCTATCGGGTACTCTAGCCCAAATATCCTAGATTCCTGTTTCTAAGAGTTGTTTAAGACTTGAGTTCAGACACTCCCTTCCTAAAATCCTTTAATTTTGATCTGATCTGAACTTTCACTTAACACCTAGAAAAATGAAATATATCTAATTTTTTTTTTTTTTGTAAGAAATCTGTAGCAACGTAAATGTATCGTGATTTAGCACAGTAAGGATCCTCATGTTTCATGGGTCTAGACTGACGTTAATAATACTAATTAAAGTAGTGCGCACTTTCCCCGCTAGGGGCCCAGAAGCTTGTTCTGTTTCTCTCAACATCACTGATTTTACATGCACGATTTAAAAATTATTTCAACACTGGATGCCATTTCCCTTGTAGAACACTTTAGGCTAGTAGATGAGGAAGTTTGTAGTTCACAATTCTATCGGTAGGTGGTGTTTGTGTACTTCAGTTTGCAGCTGTTTCGCCGCTTCTGAAAACGATATTGAGAAATTTCTCTCTTTACTGTATGCCATTCGCTACAACAGAGATGTGTAACATTACCTCTTTTAACAAAGCTTAGATTTCCCGCTATCTGCGTAAAGATCTAAACCTTTTTTTTTTTTTTTTTTTTTTTTTTCGCTATATCTGCTCCCGGGGGACGTATTTGAAAAGTTCTTTCCCTTAGCATAGCTTTTTCAATGCCGAATATTTTTCGCCTATTTTCAACTTTTCCGTTATGCAAACATTTTCCACTAGCAGGCGTAAACTTTTATCATGTTTCCTTCGATATTTCTCATTTAACTGTTCGATTTGTAAATCTCTTTGTCTCTGGTATCTTTCTTGTAGTATGTATAATTTTTTTGTTCGCTATTTCTTTATTTTCGTAGCATGTTTTTCATCCGCTGGTGGAACTAAGTAGATGTTTCTATTTCTGGATGTTTTATCGATTGTTGGAGCCAGTTGATTGTTTTCGAATCCGGTTCCATTGACTTTGAATAACTTTGATAAATTTAATTCGCGTCAGAGCGGATTCAAAAGACGTACTCATTACATCCTAAAATTCGGTGACACCTTTCTTGTTAAATAGTGCATATGTATGCGAGTCATGAAATGGGAGACCAATTTTTCATGGAAACCGAAAGTAAACACCATACCCTTCTCTGATGTGATCAAGGTTCAACTTTGGCTACTTCCAGCAGGAACACAACAAACCTGTCTCAATTCCCTTAAAGTTGCAGCATACCGGGTTAAGAATAAAAGAACCATACATTTTTGATAATCTGTAATTCAGATTTTATCGTATGTTTACAAAAAGCATATAAATGAATTACGTATAACCGAGTTAAATAAAGCGAAAGGAGGAAAACTAAAATATTGGGCCTAACGCAGAATTATGCATATAACTTAAAACCTATAACTGGGAAGTGTACAATTCAGGTTCCATTCACTATGAAGAACTCCTCGCACGTTCTATCTCTTAATTTATTTTTAGTTTTCTACTTCGGGTGCAAATCACTTGATTTTCAATGACGTTTTTTTTCTTTTTGTGACTAACTAATTTCAGAAATTATTTTTATGCCGGAAAGGATCAGGAATGTACGCTCATTTCACTTGAGAATTTGCATAATTTTGTTGTTTCAAACTAAACGTCGCTTTTTACCGACAACTACGGAGATTCATTGTGTGACATTTGCAGCATTATTTACGTAAATTTGTGCGACTTATGAGGTTTTGTACTGAGGTAACGATTTGCAATGTTTGTCACGACAAACGCATCATTTTCAGGTTTGGCATAAACTTGAAACCTTTGAAAATTTAAAAGTGATTCGTTCTAAAGATTTGCTATTGATTCGTTATGAAAAGACTGAAGTGTTACAAAAGTTTTACTATTGATTCATTCTGCTAGTAACGAGTTACTGTTAATTCGTTGTAAAGGTGAGTTGTAAAAGATTTGCTTTTGAATTGTTCTAAAGATTTACTGTCGAGTAAAGATTTACAAATATTTACTATTACCTGTGCCATTTTTAAAATTTTAAGGCTTAAGATTTTTTACAATAGACAAAATGCATTTTTACCATTCGACAATGTAAGCATGTGATATGTGTTGTAGGGAATTTCAAGCAAATTTAATATGTGTTACCAAACTGTTCACTATCTAAAAATGTTCGGCAAGGTTTGTGTACCTACAGTAAGTTAGCAAACATTTTGAATTACCATACAGGAGCCCAGTGGTCTACGGGCTGGGGTCTGACCATTCGTCTGAGATGGGTCCGGGTTCGAATCCCTGTTGGGCGTGGATGTTGGTTTTGTTTTACAGGACTGACTCTTCACCTTCCTTGGAGATACTGATTCTAAATAGCACCGGAGGAATGCCTGTAGTCCATCGGGTTGCTCACGGTGGTCGTTAAACCCGACGAACTAGAACAAGAAAATCATTTGGAAACAGGGTAGTTATTCTTCTGTTATTATTTTAACAGGTTTTGTTAGTATTTACGTGGCTTTCTTGCAATAATTTTAACTCAAAATAGTATTTCCTTTGTTTAATTACTCGAATTTTAACGTTTAACAGAAACTATGATAATAGACGTGGCCACATTACTAATCCCATTCATTCAACTTAATTACTCACTCACTTAGTTTTCATTATTATGCAGATGGGAAGACTTGCTGGTCAATTGGTACACAGCTATGTCTTCTAATCATTAGTCCATGATGGTTCCGGATTCCAAACCCTAGTCAGGTATAGAGAGTGTGTTGCTTTACACCCCGACTCTCTCCCTTCCGTGAAATAAGTTGCTAGCGACATTTTGTAGCCCATTGAGTTGCTCACGGAGGTTGTTAACTCTTGACTGGGTCCGGGTTCCATACCCTATAGTGAGGTATGGAGGGTGTCTCCCTTCCGTGAAATCAGTTGCTAGCGACATTTTGTTGCCCATTGAGTTGCTGACGGAAGTTGTTGATTCCTGAATGGGTTCGGGTTCCAAACCCTAGTGAGGTATGGAGGGTGTGCTTGCCTTACACCCCGGCTCTCTCCCTTCCTTGAAATCAGTTGCTAGCGACATTTTGTTGCCCATTGAGTTGCTGACGGAAGTTGTTGATTCCTGAATGAGTTCGGGTTCCAAACCCTAGTGAGGTATGGAGGGTGTGTTTGCCTTACACCCCGGCTCTCTCCCTTCCATGAAATCAGTTGCTAGCGACATTTTGTAGCCCATTGAGTTGCTGACGGAAGTTGTTGACTCCTGAATGGGTCGGGGTTCCAAACCCTAGTAAAATATGGGGTGGGGGTTACCTTATACCCTGGCTCTCTCCCTTCCATGAAATCAATGTCTTGCGACATTTTGTAGCCCATCGAGCTGCTCACGGAGGTTGTTGAGTGACGCGGCCCACTTTCATCTTAGTGGTTTTATGAATAAACAAAACTTTCGCTACTGGTCAGAGGATAATCCCCGTCAACTGCATCAACAGCCGTTACAGAGACAGCGAATAACGGTGTGGTGTGCGGCCTCTTCAGTGGGAATAACCGGCCCTTACATTTTCGATAATGAGCAAGGAGAAGCAACAACGGTAACATCTCACAGGTATGACCATATAGTAGACACTTTTGTTGCACCGGAGCTTGCACGCTTTCATTCAGATGAGCCATTTTGGTTTCAGCAAGACGGCGCTACGTTTCACTGTGAGATAATTTACATTAAAGCCGTACACCGATTTTTCGAAAACCGGGTTATATCTCAGAATGGTGACATTTTGTGCCCCCCACCGGTCACCAGACTTGTCAGTTTGGTGATTATGTTTTGTAGGGGTACCTTAAAACTAAGGTGTCAGCAAGGCGCCCACACACCATTGCTGAGCTGAAACACAAGATCATATTCCGCAAACATTCCCATTGAGATGTTGGAACGTGCCATGGACGATTTCCAACGCGAAATGTCCGAGTGTAGACGTCAAAATGGTCGTCACCTGCGGGATATAATATTCAAAACATGAACGTGACTGTGCATATTTCACAAATGGCAATATGTCAGGGTGCAATGGATGTGTTTGTCATATTTTTGCTCATTAAACAAAGTATCAGTTTTGTTGCATACAAAAACACCCGTTTTTCTGCCACACCTTGTATGTGGAAAGGTATCTTCCCTTTAATCTGTGTCCTTCTTTGTTCCCGCTATTTGATTTTGTTTTAACGTGTTTAACAATTAGCATTTCCTAAACATTCAGTAGCTGAAGTGAATTACTTTCGTTCTTGGCCCACCAAACCTATGAAAAAATATTTCGTTCTGGGCCCACCAAACCTATTTAAACCATGTAGTTACCGTATTTTTCTGTTTATAAGACGATGTGGAGTACGTATAAATAAAATGGGTTAAATTTCTCAATTTCCTTGTTTTCATTCATAAGTAAATCGATCATGGGTATAAGACAAGGCTAGATCAAATGCAGCTACTGTTCCGAAATTCTGTAACGGTATTTTTAATGCTTCAGTAAATATTATTGGGTTCGAGCAAATGAAATGTCCGGCAAAGGACCAGAACACGTGCACGGCAAGAACGGAAAAGTAGGACAACTTAAATAGGCCAAATAATTCCTCTCGGCATCGACACATAGTTGCCATCTGTCCAGCAAGGCCGTGATCCCGGAACGAAAAACGTCTTGTGGCTGCACTGTTAAAAATTCCCGTAAAAAAGTCTTGTTGCCCGTGTATTTTTACGATCAAGGCTCGTTTCTGCAGTTTCAAGGCGATGCCCGTATTTTAACGGGCGTGGATATGTAGGACAACTGTTCTAAACCGTAATTTTACGGGCGTTGCTAAGAGGCACGGGCTAGCCAATGAACGATAATGACAGAAAAGGAATGCGGCATGCGTCGCTTTCTGCTATTGGTCAGCGAGTGGTCACGTGATTTTACGGTGGCTGCTCGTTTTTTTACCAAGACGAAGGGATGGGCGATATTTTCAAAAGTATGATATCTTTAAATATTTCTGAGACCGATATATTGAATCGAAAATATCTGTATTTAAAGATCAATATATCGGATTGATTTTTCGATATTTTTCAATACTTCTGATCTCAATAAGACTGATATTTCGGTTTAATCACTGCATACTGCATTTGGGTTATTACTGAATCCGATCCAATGTTGTGTTAAGTATTGGCTATTGGGAACTTGGGACTAATTGGCTGTTGGCTTGTTCGCACAAATCTCAGCCAGTACTAAATTATCCTGCAGCTTGAAAATATAGCTGCAATCAAGTTTTGTTAATACCATTAAAATAGTGATATCTCAGAAAAGTAATGTATATTACTAACTTCGTACCTTTTACAAGACGGTCGCTGTACTTGGAAATAAACGTAGTGCGTTTATTTTGCCATTTCAGTCGTTTTGTTGTGTAAATAATTATTTCCGATAGCGGAATTGATATTTAACGTTTTTTTACAAGACCGACGCCATGGGTTTTACGACTTTAAAACTCGTTAAAAACTTAGTGCTTTTATTTCGCCCTTTTACGTTGTTTTGTTACGTAAATAAATATTTTCGACAGCGGAATTAACATTTTACGTTTTTATAATTCATAAAAATTCGCTAAAAATATATCTTGTATGCTGAGCTGGAAAGCCAACATCAGGGTTGTTTACATCGTAGCCATGGTAATGTAAGGGCGTATTTATATTATATATTTTATACATTTATGTAATGTAAGGTGGCATATATTTATGCCCACTCCCCCCCCAAAGTGTTTAAATGTGTTTTATTTATTGTTAAAATGTGCCTTACATTGGAAACAAAAATGCTTAATTTAATAAAAAAATTCATTAATTTACGTTAAAAAAATTTTTTTTTTCTTCTATTCTCATTCTTTTATTTTGTCCTGGTGGATTTAATTTTTTTTCATTTCATTGGCACAGCATGCCCTCAGAAAAATCTATATATGCCCCTTGTTGCATTTCTTAATGAAGGGGCAGAGCACAGATGGGATGAAAGTGGCCAAAGGGCAGGAAGTTGTCACATAAATTTACAGAACATAAATGCGGAAACTGTTTTTTTTTACCAAAACATGTTATCATGATTCTCTGTACTTAACATTGCTACCTATGCAAGATTGTTGATACAGCGAGACAAAACTAGTCAAAAAAGCAATCATAAAAGTGTTGTGCACTTTTGTGTTTATATAACATCTGCACTCCCCTTCCACTAATGGGGGGGGGCTGTGGCTGTGGATAGTATCAACTGTCACCAACGATATTTGAAGGTTTTGGTTATCATTTGAAAGTAAACAAATTAGATGTCAACTTTCTTGTTAAGCACACTCAACATCTTTTTAAAGAATATACATGAATAAAAATACACACTTGAAATGGAATTTGTGGCAGAAATATTTTGCTACATAGAAGACCAGTAAACCACAGGCAATTGGGTAAATAAGTCTCATTGATTTGATTATTCTACACATGTTAAGGTTTTTCCATTATTCGAAATGTTTATTTAAGTACAAAAGCGGAGTAAAATGCCTAAAACAAAATCACTGGGTTACTTCTGTCTGAAACATTACCCCCTTAGCCTGTAATCACAGCATATAATTGCAATTTCTAATGCAGAATGTTCTGCAAAGTCATAATATTGTTGAGAGGTAAATGGCTAGAGCTTTTTAATGCAATTTTGAAGAAGTTTGCACACATACATGAAAATATATTATTTCAAAGTTAGTGTGCATATACACTGTAGATACATATATAAATTTTTTTTGTAAAAAAAAACAAAAAAAAACAAACTGAAAATACAACAAACCTTGTTAACAGGTTTCGGCCTAATTTGCCCAGTGTTATCCATTTTGTCATTATGTCTATTTCTCTCTTGATAAAAACTGTGAACGTATTTTTTTTTTTTTTTTTTTGTGAAAACTGTTATTCTTAAACGGAATGGCATTAACAAAATTCTGTTGTCCAGAAAAGTTTTAATGTGCAGTGCTCTTCCTCATTTGATTTCTCTAGTGTTTTTTTACAGTATACAAAATTACTTTTTTCAAAATTCTTTTCCCGCTAAAATCTAATAAATGTGCAATGTAAAAACTGCATTTGTACTCATAAATATGGGTTCTTGGTTTGATTAAAAGGCAATACATTGTGCCAAATGTTTGTTTGACACTAGCTGTAGGAAGGGAGTTCTTAGACTACTATTAAAGATTATATGAATACCTTGCATTGCACCCATCGGTTTTACATTTGTTCAAGTTTGCAAAAATTGTATGTGATTTTATACCTGCTACAACTGATTCAGCATCAATATCAGGAAAATTCTCATACAAAAAGATTACTTCTTCCTCAGAAACTGCTAGAAAACAGTCAAATTTTCAAAATAAGAAGCACTGTTCATTAAATGTGAAAATCCTCCAAATATGTGGCGTCAGTGAATAAACAAAGATGTCGCTCTTTCCAGGTTTTAGCAATTAAATGTCATGAAATCTATTCAGTCAAGAAATCTATTTATTAAATGTCATGAATAAAATCTATTCAGTCATGAAATGTTCATTAAATGTCATGGAAACTATTCAGTATCTAAATAATCATGGAAAATGTGCCTACCAAGTGGTAAAATACATAAAGAAGTTGTTCCTGTCTTGTCTTTCCTGGAACCACTCGCCCTAAATTAGGGACATGTGTCTGCTTATGGTGAATCGAGCTTCTACACATTCGGGAACAACTTTAGATGCTCATGGAGATCAACACACACACACACACACCACTTCACGCATTTTTTTCCAGTTCTCAGTCCATTTCTTTGGATTTCTCATCTCCATTAAAAACTTGTACACAATAAATATCTGAAGTATTCTTTATCAAGTCTAAAACGCCTGAGGAGCTATCTTCGATATCATATCATTTTTTTTTACATTTTAAATGCGCATTGGTGGAGTCTATCCTTAAAATTAAGGAAGTCAGCAGATTTAAAAATTTTTTTTTACAGTTTTGAACTCAAATGGGATATAACATTTAATGTTTCACTTATTAACACCAAAACAACACAAAAATAAGTACTGATTTCTCACCTCTAGTTATATTCAACTTGCTGTAGATGAGGGATTTTCTCTTTACATGCATATATATCACTAAGCTGTTCTCTAAGATCATAGGTTAGTTTCTTGATGAGAGCTTATCTGCTGGATTAAAGTTTAAAACTGATGGCAATACATTTTATTTACTCTTGATGTATCAAACATCTGCATTTACAGTGATCTCAGCTCACAACTTGAGCTTCACTGACATCCATCACACACAAGACCATTTGTACTTCACATTTATTCTCTTTTTCTCATGCAGGAATTCCTGAATCTGGTCCTCCCTTGATCTTCTACATTTTCTTCCTGTCACTTGTGCAGAATAAATTCTCCTAGTAATCATCTCACCACTCATTCTCCAAACCACCAAAGAATATTTGTCCCCACCTTACAAACAATATTTTGCTTCACACTACTCATCTACAAAACATCTTCATTCCTCACATGATCAAAACATATCTTGCCCCCACCCCCATAAGTAACACATCTCTACAGCTCACAAATCACTCCTATGTTTCATCTGCAGTACTCCACCTTCACTGCTGCACATCAGAGTAGGAACAATTACTGTACTTTTTCACACACAACTATTAGGGACTTTTTTGAGAACCTATCATTCATCATTTATTCAAAATCCTCCTGAAGCAGCTGTGACTTTCAAAGATGAATTTACTAGCCTACTAATTTCACCACCTAATTTGTTTCCTCTGTCAAACATGCTTCCTAAATATGTAAATTAATTTACCTGGTCAATCTCTTTGCCATTTAGACTGATCTGTTTGATTTAATACTAACAATTCATCTGTCAAAAACATAACTTTGGGTTTTTCCTTTCATATACTAAGTTTGAAATTCATACAAACTTCATACATGTGGGACAACATACGCTGCAACTCACTTTTGCTCTCTGCCAACAGGATTGTTTCATCAGCATGAGCAAACATAATTGAGTAACTACTCTCCACAGATAGCATTTACATAGTCTAATGACGACTCAACCATATGTGTCTCTTAAGACATAAAAATATTCTTTACCTTAAAAAATTGTTTTGGTAATAAGTAATAACTAATTATAATACACAAGCTTGGCAGTGAATGTGGGGAATAAATATCCTACCAGTTTTCTCAGATAATTTCTTAGAAACATCAGCTGAATTTTTTTTTCAAGAGCTGCTTTCTCCTGCTAAAAGGGAGCAATTTTATTTGTTCTTTATTATTACATTTTATAGCTTAAAACTATCTTTATGCAAGATTGCAGCTCTCAAGCTGTATTTTTAGTGATATGAAAAACACACAAAATATTGTTTTTCAGATCCTAAAATAAAAAAAAATATATAGCAGAAAGTTTTGATGCAAAAACAAATAAAAAAATCATGCAACAGAAGTGAGCTTGTAATCTGCAGAAATGCTGAATATACTTTCCAAAACCAAAATGTGATTTTCTTGTTTCATGTGTGGGCATTGCTCGACGAGCAGGGATATGGTTTCTGCTAAGAAGTTTCCAAAAATCCCAGTTGCAAAGGAATGTTTTCATGAGTTTTTCATCAATGTGAGATTACGAGAAATATGTATTTCCAACATTTCGAGAAAAGGTAAGTTGAAGCTTCAGTATGGCATAAATGACAAAAAAACAAAAGTACTTATTAATCCCAGCAGACTGGAATCTTAACCATCAATTAACGTGGGAATAACTGAATTATAGAAAGAATAACTATTTTTGTTGGGATGCAAATGTCAAAGTTAACATTATATTAGCTTGCAAGGAAATGTTATGGAAAAAAATCATTAAAAAAACTTTGTTATTGTAATTTTTAGAGCATTTTGTATACATTTATATTTTTCAGAAGGTGTGAACAATGTTTGCTATTTTTTTTATCGTTTAAGACAGAACACAATGTTAATGGAGTATACAGATATAATTACTTCTATGGTGTAAGCAAAAATAGTTCCCATGGCATAAGCAAAAAAATTAAAGTGCTTATAATATGTTTACAAGTGACATTTTTGTTAAAAAAAGTAATTAGAGTACGAATAATTTGTGATGGCCTTTTCATAGAAAGCAATTATTTTTCCAGAAAGATATTTAAAAAAATGCTAACGATTATTAGTCCTCCATTAAAATATGATTATAAAAATAAAAACATAAAAAATATCGTAATCCAAATTAATCAAGTATATTTGATGCTGACCTTGGCTACCTATAACGGACGCTCCCTATCTTCTGATTCAAGGCTTCTTGAATTGGAAGAGGAACTACAAAGGATCAAGTGGGACATCGTCGGGCTAAGTGAGGTAAGGAGAAAAGGAGAAGATCTCATTGAACTGAAAAGTGGACATCTCTTCTATTATCGTGGGACAGATACTGGCAGAACTAGTGGTGTTGGATTTATAATAAACAAGAAACTGAAGGATAAAGTGATAGAAGTTGAAAGTTCCTCTGACAGAGCTGCACGACTCGTTATCCAACTATCGAGAAGATACCAGGCTCAGATTATTCAAACTTATGCACCCACCACAAGTCACCCTGAAGAAGAAATTGAAGAATTTTATGAGGAAATTCGTCATCTAAATAATAAAGGTAAGCAGCACTTGAAGATAATTATGGGAGATTTCAATGCAAAAATAGGGCAACGGCAACAGAATGAAACTTCAGTAGGTAAATTTGGTCACGGCAACAGAAACCAGCGTGGAAATACTCTCGTTGAGTTTGCAGAGACAGAAGGATTTTTCATCTTGAACTCCTTTTTCAAGAAAAAGCCACACAGGAAATGGACATGGAGACATCCAATTGGGACGACAAGTGAAATTGATTTTATTATGTGTAACAAAAAATTCGTCATCGAAGACTGCAGTGTGCTGAACAAGTTCAACACAGGTAGTGACCATAGATTGGTGAGATGTAAGATGCACCTCAACACTATACTGGAACGTGGCAAGCTCATAAGACAAACAAAATCTATTGACATAACCAACCTTAAAAAACACCATAATGCTTTCAAGTTGGAACTGAAGAACAGATTCTCTGCTTTAGAAGGCCTAACATCGGAAGAAGTGGATATTTCGGAAGTTAACAGAAAAGTAACCAAAGCTCTTATGGAAACAGCAACAAAATTAGCTGGGTCTAAGAACAAGTTGCATGTGAACAAATTATCAGGAAAAACCAAAATGTTGATGCAAAAAGAAGAGAGATGAGGACAACTAAAGAAGATGTGACTTCCAAAGTGGAATATATAGAGCTATGCAAGACAACACGAAAAAGTATCACTGAAGACGTAAGGAAATTCAACTGTGAGCTAGTGAGGAAAGCAATTGAAAACAACCAAAGCCTTAAGATAGCAAAGGGACATCTCAGTAAGGGAAGAAAACAGATTATGGCTCTGAGAAAAGAAGATGGTTCTGTAACAAGAAATAGAGGCGAAATTTTGACAAGAGTGAAAGATTTCTACTCCAAATTATATGAAAGGGATGATACATGTACTCCAGACATCATGAAAGGTACCAGAGTTCTTCCAGTCCTCCCAGCAGAAGTTGCTCATGCAATCAAGAACATGAAGCGGGGGAAAGCTCCAGGAGAAGATGGAATTACTATAGACATCATACAAGAAGCAAGTGGAGAAATTGAAACAGTACTCGCCCAAATTTTCACTCAATGCCTTAATGAAGGGAAGATTCCTGAGGATTGGAACAATGCTACAATGATCCTGCTACATAAAAAGGGTGACATTGAGGATCTCAGGAACTACAGACCTATCAGCCTCCTATCAGTGGTTTATAAAATCTTCACTAAAGTTCTTTCACACCGCTTGAAGGTAACACTGGACATTGCTCAACCGAGAGAACAAGCTGGATTCAGGAGGGGCTACAGCACAATAGATCATATCCACGTACTGAGAGAACTAATTGAAAGAGCGAGGGAATATGAACTTCCATTGTGCATGGCTTTTATCGATTATGAAAAAGCCTTTGATTCGGTGAAACCATCAGCAGTTACCACGGGTCTGAAATCCTGCGGTATTGAAGATGCATACATTAATATTATTAATAACATCTATGAAAATGCAAGTGCAAAGATTCGGCTGTTTGAAAATACAACACACATAAAAATTGGAAAGGGAGTGAGACAAGGTGACACCATATCTCCGAAGCTCTTTAATGCCACATTGGAAAATGTCTTTCAATCACTGAACTGGGAAAACAAAGGGATAAAGATTAATGGAGATTATCTAACCCACCTTCGTTTTGCTGATGACGTAGTCATTTTTGCAACTACCCCATCAGAGCTGCAGAGTATGATCCAGGAACTTGCTGACAAGAGTAAAGAAGTGGGATTAAAAATGAACTTTCAGAAGACAAAAGTGATGTTCAATGCTTTTACAAGAAATGAAGATTTATCGATTGATGGAGAAAAACTGGAGATAACAGATACGTATGTTTATCTTGGACAGCAGATATCAAGTGAGGGTCACATTGATGAAGAAATTAATCGGCGTACAAAACTTGCCTGGAGAGCTTTTGGAAGAAACAGCATAATTTTCAAGAGCAATATGCCATTATGTCTTAAAAGAAAAGTGTTTGATCAATGCATCCTTCCAGTGCTTACGTATGGTGCAGAGACGTGGACCTTAACTAAAAGAGACATACAAAGGCTGCAGACAACTCAAAGCAGCATGGACAGGTGCATGCTTGGTATAACCAGGAGAGATAAGAAGAGGAACTCGTGGATCCGAAAAATGACGAGAGTGGAAGACATCATGATCAGAGTTAAATCCCTGAAATGGCAATGGGCTGGACATACTGCCAGAAGGACAGACCATAGATGGACAGCCGAAATTTTAGATTGGATTCCAAGGGACAGGAAAAGACCCAGAAAAAGACCACATGGGAGATGGGTGGATGAAATTCGTAAATATGCGGGAGTGACATGGAGGAGACTGGCACAAGACAGACCGTTGTGGAGGAAACTTGGGTAGACCTTCGTCCAGCAGTGGATTGATAATGGTTGACAATGATGATGATGATGATATATTTACTAATTACTTAATGAAAGCCATACTAATTAATGTATGAAAAACATAAAAAATATCATAATCCAAATTCATCAAGTATATATTTACTAATTAATGTATGAAAGCCTGTCTCTCCTAGATAACAAAAAAACGAATGGACAATCAGAGGAAATAACATGCTGTAAGTGTGGGAAAATCAGCAGATCAAGACGAAAGTTGTTATGCTCATATTTTTACCAGATTATATAATTACTTCAGGAAGTTTCACTATGTATTAACAAGATAATTGTCAAAGGATGATAAAAAAAATTACGTCTGATATATACATAGCCTGAATTACAACAAACTTTATACTACATAACTTGTAAGACATCAAGAAAACTCTCGAAAAGCTGTTTTGCATTTCCTTACCCAGCTGTTAAGATCTACATACTTTATCACTAACAAAAAAAACAAAAAAAATGCTTCACTTCAAATTGTGTGTCATTGGTATGTATTTAATTTTGGTCAAAGTGCCAGTTTACTTCAAACATAATACTCATAGGCAAAAGAACAATCTGCTATCAACCGTTCGTTAAATTTGTTTTCTGGGTGCCTACTGTCAACTAATAGTTAAAATTTTCAACCATCGAGGTTTTCAACACAGCAGATATTTTTCCTTGTAAAGTTCTAGAAATCGGAAGGTGACATAATATCATGTGAATCTCGATAATGAGATCGCAGTTTGATAGTCCTCAAGCAACATAATTTTCGTGACATGCCAGAGGAAAGAACACAGATTTCATTCCACAAATTAAATCACATCAGCCATGGGCTGATATATTGAATATCGCACCGATATAGTGATTTTCTGATATATCGTAACTTGGATATCAATACTATATATCGAAATATCGGACAAAAATATCGATATTTCGAGATATTGATAAATATCGCCCATCCCTAACTGACGAACACGAAGCCACGAACATGTGCAGGAAAGACGCCATGAAAACATGTGAGTAGACATTTTTTAAAATTAAGTTTATTATGATATGTAAAAGTAACGAAATCAATTACACACATTTTTGTTTGATATTAAGCTCACGAACTGTGTACGTATATATATATATATATAATTTTAAAAGTTTCACCACCAAACGAGGGTGGCTGAAGCATTGTCACACAGGAAAATCTATGTAGTAGCTAAGATTTCATTTGACTGGGGTAGGGGCATAACTCTCACATCCATATATGTTTTACCATCAATATGATACAGTGCTTTACTTTCTGTGCAAGTCTTTATCGCCAGGTATATACCTAGCGTTGACTAGGATGTCGAATAAATTCGATCTGTACATGCTGATTTGGGAATTACGTAGGGCAGCATTCTTCGTATGTTTGTAGTCTGAAATGAATTCCATTTTGCAATATAACACGCATAAATATTGTCTTATCGTTTTGTGCTTTTTTTTTTTTTATGGCATAGTGTTCAACTCCTGAATTTAGACAGAATTATTTCTAAAGCACAAACTGGCTGAACAATACTTTGGGTTTTTTTTTAAGACTCCTTTTCATTTGCTCATGTACTTAAGAACTTGTGAAGTATTATATTTGCACCAATGAATACAAAGATTAGCTATGGAGTACAGATATGTACAGGCATATTCTTTAATGAAAAGTTTATTCCAGTGTGTTTATGTGGGTATAAAATATATAAAAAATACAAGTACACAGGTATATTTGCTAAAATTACATACACTGATGTCACAGAAATTGCACAAATGGCTAAAAAAAAAATCAAATAAAACTGGTCAAGTCATTTGTTTAGTATCAGTAAGATGTATGAGCTCATTTACTCTTGCAAAGTTCATCAATATTTTGAGTTTTCTTGCTTATGTACAAACAAGTTATCTTCAACATCCAGCTTATTTCAATATTTAGTTTTTATGGTGGTTAAGGATAAAACACTAGTTTCACATAAATATGTAGTTGTAAAAGGCAACAAATACTTAAGGCAGTGCTCGACAATGTTGGAAATTCTTTTTCCATTGGAATCCAAAAACTAGTCGCCGCCCCGGTGGCGCAGTGGTCTAAGGCGCTGGCCTCTGATCATTCGTTCGTAAGGGGTCCGGGTTCGAATCCCGGTCCGACATGGATGTTGTGTTTGTCTTACGGCACTGGCTCTCTCCCTTCCCCGGAACCAGTGACCCTCAATTAGGGACGGGCGACTGCTTATAGCCCATTGAGTTGCTCACGGTGGTCGTTAAACCTCCAATCAAAAAAAAACTAGTCAGTGATTTCAAAGAACAAATGCTTTTCAAACCAACCAGAGTTAAAAGATGTCTCATAAGTTTTTTATTTGGCCATAGAAGATTACACATTTCTGCATTGTATGTGAATGAGTAACTAGTTCATTCAGTGGGAATGGGAAATACTGCCTTGTAAATGTTTGGAGTTTGGAGAGTGCAGAGATGGACGATTATTAGCTGTTTAACATCAAGTTTCCAATTGTTTGCTCATTTTCTGATGATAATGAATTCAGTTATGAAAATTGGTCAGAGCTGTTCCCTGTAATTTGGTTTTCTCATAAAGTTTTTTGGTCATTGCTTGTGTTTTGTTTTTTCAACATTGAACAGATTGTTTTCACCCTGTAATGAGAAGTTCCACTAGTTCATTTTTCAGAAATTTCAGTTAAATATGCTAAACTTCACCACACATCCTACCAGCACTAGCCATAAATTCAGATTAATTTTGTTTTGAAAATTGGTTCACTATGTGACTCGGTATGGTTGCTAACGAATCCGCATATGCCCCCCCCCCCTATTATTTTAGTGAAACCCACTTTGAGAACTATTGGTCTAGAGGATGTTCAAGCCGTTCTGGTATCAGAGTTGGTTGTACATCAAGGTTTTTGGCTAGCAGTCACAATTTAACATATGGTTTGAGCCCCATATGAGGCATTAGTTTTGCCACCCTGGTGGTGCAGTGGTCTAAGCACCATCTTATGATTGTCTGTCCAAGTGGGTCCGGGTTTGAATCCCGGTATGGCATGGATGTTGTGTTTGTCTTACAGCACTGGCGTTTTCTCTTCCCTGGAACCAGTGACTCTTAAATTAGGGACGGGGACTGCTTATATCCCATTTAGTTCCTCACATTAGCCGTTAAAACCTTTAAAAAAGAAACCTGTTTTTTACATAACATAACAGCTTTGGCTTTCTCTTTCCCTAGAACCAGTGGCCTCAATTTAGAGGCGGGAAAAAAGTTTCATGTGATGAAATGTCACATTTTCGTTCAGGAAACACATTTGTGATTCTCCCTGACTGCTACATGGTTTTGATTGCTTTTAGGAATACCATTTCACTCACATTCCTTAGTATATAATTATCAATCATTTTGTGACTATGGTATATTCAGTTAACTCATAGGCATCCCTAGCTTAGTTTTCAGCAGGAAGAAACAAACAATGGAAATCTGCATATATACAAACCCCATATGCCTCTCATTGAAAACAGCTTTTTTACCACTCAACACATAAATTACATAAATTTAATTGGAAACCAGAAGAGCCAAAAAATATATATTTTTTAATTATATTTATAATCACCTCATCATCACATGTATACAGTAATATTTCACATATATGTCAGCGCAAACCAAAGCACGCATAAATAAGAGCGCAGCATAAGTAAAAGTTAGTGTAATTCCAGCCAAAATTAAGTTTAAAAAGTAATTAACATGAGAATAACATGCAAAATAAGAAAAATATCAATGATTGAATTTACTTAGTTAAATTTAACACTTTAAAGCTTAGATTACTCAAAAATGTAAATTACTTGATCTCAAAATTTTAATTACATACCTTTTTTATATTTATGGCTTTTTAAAGTTATGTAAAATTGAAGACTGTTTCTGCTGTTGCCTCTCATTGAAAACAGCTTTTTCAAGTTTGTTTAAACAGGAATGTGAGGCAATTAGATGTATCGGTGAGTTGTATGTAGTGACAGTGTTTCCAAAGCTTCTACACTGCTTTCGTGACAGTCTGGGGATCTTTTGTTAATTCTTTGTTATGTCTCTTCATCAGCATCCTGAATTTCATTGGCTATTTCTTGAATATCCCTCAATTCCCCAATAATGCATTTTCATTGATTTCTACAAACTCTTTAAAACTACTGAATCCACCTGAAATGGCACTCCAATCTTCATCATTGGCAGATTATTCGGTAAATGTGTAGATTAGCGTCCTAAATTATTTTGTCGGAAACTTGTAATATTGACTTGCGAGTGCGACGCTGTGGTAGGCCTAACACATCACTACGGCAACGATGTGAAGATTTGCTTTGTTGAAAGGAAGATTCGCTTCGCCGTGCAATTCACGTGCGGATGACTACAAGTCCAAGCAAGTACCTTCTTGCCAGGAAAGCGAACCATTTTATACTCATATGCTACACAATATAGTTTGTTCATGTTTTGTAATTGTTTTTAAAGCAGACGTGAAATTTTTCATTCTTTCGCATATGATTCCCTGATCCGAAATAGAAAGTTTGGTAAATGTGTACTTTAGCGTCTAAATTATTTCGTCGGAAAAATGTAACTGTGTGGGAAAAGTGTGACATACAATATTTTAAGCATGCAAAATAATGCGAAAAGGTGCAAAAATATAGTATTTTTAGATAAAAGGAAATAAGTTTTCCAAAGTATTTACCTGAGAGTGCGATGGTTTGGAAGAGTACGTGCGGTATATGCATAGGACGAGAGAGCGGCAACGGCATCAAGGTGGAGTCCGGTGAATGGAAGCTTCGTTGAGAAGGGCAAGTAACGGGCGGAAGAATTAAGAAGGAAGCGGTTTAGCAGTACGTAGTCATCGAAAAGTCTTGTAGGCATATGCAGAAAGAAAGAGGTTGAATTTGTGCAGCATTGTAAGTTTTTGTTTTTTTAAGGGTAATTTTGAGAAAGCGGAAGTACAAAATCGTCAGTCATTTCGGATTTCGTCAGGGCTTAAAATTTCATTATCCGCCACAATACAAGAAGCTGTCTCCCTGCCATAGTGCGATATATGAATTGAAGAAAATTGCTTATTTTGAAAAATATCCATGTCACGAGGAAAAAAATGTGAGCTACGATGTACTGAATAACAGCAGAACTGCAAATGAAGTGCTTGAAGAAATCACCTACCTGTGCACATCTTCCAAACCAAAACTAAAACTTTGGGTTCAACCGGAACCAAAACGTCTTCCTCAAAACTTCTGTCGTACATAAATTATTTTACATTCCTTAATTTCTTTCCATTCGGAGACACTGTGAAACCATTAATAACGACATTCTGCACATATCTTTCTCAAAAATGAATAAAACAAGTTTGAACTACTTCTGCGCACAATTACACGATACTCTTCCGAAAAATATACCCTACTGATGTCGTATTCTTCCACGCATTTGCTACCAACTCGTACTTCGCTCCGTCGCACAGCACCTTCACGTGGTGGCCGTTAGCATCGCTTCAGCCTCCCGCACCACCTGCTATAAACCATCGTACTCGCAGGTTAATACTTCAGAAAAAATATTTCCTTTTTATTTAAAAATATAATTTTTCACCTTTCCCTATTATTTTGCATGCTTAAAAAAATATGTGCATCGAACTTTTCACCCACAGTTAAATTTTTCCAACGAAATAGTTTAGGACGCTGAAGTACACATTTACCGAAAGTACTAATATGCTTTTCTATGTTGTACAGAAAACTGGGGAACTATAAATTTCGGTTTTGGTTTGAACAGATTTGCTGTGTCTCTGCACTTTTGGTTCTTCTGTTAATAGCTTGTTCGCACGCGAGTTTCTATCTTACTCATATGTATCTTTTGCAAATCGAAAAGGTTTTATCCGGTTTTTCCTGCCAACAACGTACAGGATACAACAAAAGAAAGGGTGGCTGCTGTGGACCTATTTTCTGTAGCGTATCACTACAACATTTATTGCTCTTCTGCCAATAACGTAAGTCCTCTTTCTCTTGTACCCGTCATTTCCACACAGCAACAAACCTTCCTTTTAACGGACCAAAGCTTCACATCTTCACTGGAGCGATGCATTATTCCTATCGCAGCTTCTCTTCACAGTGTCAGACTCACAGGTCCATATTACAATAAAAATCTTTAAAACACGTTTAAAATATGAAATATCTGAAAAAATATGAAATACATTAAAATATGAAAAATATGAAGTTTTAACCCTTTGTCAATAAACACAAGAGGCTAGTTCCATCAGAGGCATGCATTCAGTCGCTGACTTTAAACATTTGGAGCAAAATTACATATGCTTCCAATTTATGGACCTAAAGCATAATAATTAAAGAAGGTGATATTCTTCTGTCCTTGGCACTGCGTAACAATAATACAACTTCCAGTGATTAGCAGTGAAAAGCAACATGACATGCGATGACTGTCTTTTTTCTTGTAGTAGAAAATTATATTCTGAACTTCATTTTTAGATTTAATTGCCCAGTCTGGCACCTAGGGCAACTAGATTATTTATTTACCTGCCCAGGTCAATGATTCACACGACTCAGGCATGGTATTTTTCAAACCCTGATATGTATAAGTAAAAATATATACAGTACATAATTTCATACATACATATTAATTAAAGCTTATATATTTCATTATTACTACTTTAGCAAAAACTTCCCATTACAAAAAAAATTACCTTTGCTTGTCTCTGTGGGCACTATTTCAATTTTACAGCATTGCAATCTTATGCGTAATGAAAATTTCTGTAGTACATCATCATCATCATCATCATCATTGTCAACCATTATCAATCCACTGCTGGACGAAGGTCTCCCCAAGTTTTCTCCACAACGGTCTGTCTTGTGCCAGTCTCCTCCATGTCACTCCCGCATATTTACGAATTTCATCCACCCATCTCCCATGTGGTCTTTTTCTGGGTCTTTTCCTGTCCCTTGGAATCCAATCTAAAATTTCGGCTGTCCATCTATGGTCTGTCCTTCTGGCAGTATGTCCAGCCCATTGCCATTTCAGGGATTTAACTCTGATCATAATGTCTTCCACTCTGGTCAATTTTCGGATCCACGAGTTCCTCTTCTTATGTCTCCTGGTTATACCAAGCATGCACCTGTCCATGCTGCTTTGAGTTGTCTGCAGCCTTTGTATGTCTCTTTTAGTTAAGGTCCACGTCTCTGCACCATACGTAAGCACTGGAAGGATGCATTGATCAAACACTTTTCTTTTAAGACATAATGGCATATTGCTCTTGAAAATTATGCTGTTTCTTCCAAAAGCTCTCCAGGCAAGTTTTGTACGCCGATTAATTTCTTCATCAATGTGACCCTCACTTGATATCTGCTGTCCAAGATAAACATACGTATCTGTTATCTCCAGTTTTTCTCCATCAATCGATAAATCTTCATTTCTTGTAAAAGCATTGAACATCACTTTTGTCTTCTGAAAGTTCATTTTTAATCCCACTTCTTTACTCTTGTCAGCAAGTTCCTGGATCATACTCTGCAGCTCTGATGGGGTAGTTGCAAAAACGACTACGTCATCAGCAAAACGAAGGTGGGTTAGATAATCTCCATTAATCTTTATCCCTTTGTTTTCCCAGTTCAGTGATTGAAAGACATTTTCCAATGTGGCATTAAAGAGCTTCGGAGATATGGTGTCACCTTGTCTCACTCCCTTTCCAATTTTTATGTGTGTTGTATTTTCAAACAGCCGAATCTTTGCACTTGCATTTTCATAGATGTTATTAATAATATTAATGTATGCATCTTCAATACCGCAGGATTTCAGAGCCGTGGTAACTGCTGATGGTTTCACCGAATCAAAGGCTTTTTCATAATCGATAAAAGCCATGCACAATGGAAGTTCATATTCCCTCGCTCTTTCAATTAGTTCTCTCAGTACGTGGATATGATCTATTGTGCTGTAGCCACTCCTGAATCCAGCTTGTTCTCTCGGTTGAGCCATGTCCAGTGTTACCTTCAAGCGGTGTGAAAGAACTTTAGTGAAGATTTTATAAACCACTGATAGGAGGCTGATAGGTCTGTAGTTCCTGAGATCCTCAATGTCACCTTTTTTATGTAGCAGGATCATTGTAGCATTGTTCCAATCCTCAGGAATCTTCCCTTCATTAAGGCATCGAGTGAAAATTTGGGCGAGTACTGTTTCCATTTCTCCACTTGCTTCTTGTATGATGTCTATAGTAATTCCATCTTCTCCTGGAGCTTTCCCCCGCTTCATGTTCTTGATTGCATGTGCAACTTCTGCTGGGAGGACTGGAAGAACTCTGGTACCTTTCATGATGTCTGGAGTACATGTATCATCCCTTTCATATAATTTGGAGTAGAAATCTTTCACTCTTGTCAAAATTTCACCTCTATTTCTTGTTATAGAACCATCTTCTTTTCTCAGAGCCATAATCTGTTTTCTTCCCTTACTGAGATGTCCCTTTGCTATCTTTAGGCTTTGGTTGTTTTCAATTGCTTTCCTCATTAGCTCACAGTTGAATTTCCTTACGTCTTCAGTGATACTTTTTCTTACTGTCTTGCATAGCTCTATATATTCCACTTTGGAAGTCACATCTTCTTTAGTTGTCCTCATCTCTCTTCTTTTTTGCATCAACATTTTGGTTTTTCCTGATAATTTGTTTACATGCAACTTGTTCTTAGACCCAGCTAATTTTGTTGCTGTTTCCATAAGAGCTTTGGTTACTTTTCTGTTAACTTCCGAAATATCCACTTCTTCCGATGTTAGGCCTTCTAAAGCAGAGAATCTGTTCTTCAGTTCCAACTTGAAAGTATTATGGTGTTTTTTAAGGTTGGTTATGTCAATACATTTTGTTTGTCTTATGAGCTTGCCACGTTCCAGTTTAGTGTTGAGGTGCATCTTACATCTCACCAATCTATGGTCACTACCTGTGTTGAACTTGTTTAGCACACTGCAGTCTTCGATGACGAATTTTTTGTTACACATAATAAAATCAATTTCACTTGTCGTCCCAATTGGATGTCTCCATGTCCATTTCCTGTTTGGCTTTTTCTTGAAAAAGGAATTCAAGATGAAAAATCCTTCTGCCTCTGCAAACTCAACGAGAGTATTTCCACGCTGGTTTCTGTTGCCGTGACCGAATTTACCTACTGAAGTTTCATTCTGTTGCCGGTGCCCTATTTTTGCATTGAAATCTCCCATAATTATCTTCAAGTGCTGCTTACCTTTATTATTTAGATGACGAATTTCCTCATAAAATTCTTCAATTTCTTCTTCAGGATGACTTGTGGTGGGTGCATAAGTTTGAATAATCTGAGCCTGGTATCTTCTCGATAGTTGGATAACGAGTCGTGCAGCTCTGTCCGAGGAACTTTCAACTTCTACCACTTTATCCTTCAGTTTCTTGTTTATTATAAATCCAACACCACTAGTTCTGCCAGTATCTGTCCCACGATAATAGAAGAGATGTCCACTTTTCAGTTCAATGAGATCTTCTCCTTTTCTCCTTACCTCACTTAGCCCGACGATGTCCCACTTGATCCTTTGTAGTTCCTCTTCCAATTCAAGAAGCCTTGAATCAGAAGATAGGGAGCGTGCGTTGTAGGTAGCCAAGGTCAGCATCAAATGGCAGCCTAGTTCGGTCCTCCGGGGATTCTTAGCACCCTCTGCCTTCATGTCGCACTGGCCGCTGCCTTGGCCAGGTACATTCCAGCTGCCGGAGACTGAGGGCCAAGATTTAAGTTGTAGAGTCATTTTGGAGGTGTTTGGCCATAACTCACCACGCTGGCCAAGCGGGTTGGTGAGTGTGGGATAGCATTTCCTCTGATCCCGATGGTATAGTTATACCGCTATTTGCGGTCGTCAGAGCCCCTTTAGTGGGAACAGGATGCACCACGAGAAGGCGGGGTTGACATTTGTCAAGGAGAGGCTGTGATGTTACGCATCACCTGACCTGTGGGCACTTGCTTGTCTCTGTGGGCACTATTTCACTTTTACAGCATTGCAATCTTATGCGTAATGAAAATTTCTGTAGTACATACTAACTTTTTAATGAAAAATTTGTAATGTTTTAAGAACAATACGTTGCTACAATTTTTTTTTGTCCCCCCTTGAATTTCATTATAACGAGTTTCGACGGTTATTCTTTTTTTACTGAATCTGGTAAATGCTGGCCAAGAAAATGACAGTGAAAATATATCATGAACAGTTTCTTTGCTTTGCAAATGTAGTAACTAAAGTTAAATGTAAAAAAGAATTGATTTCATTCTAAATTTCTGCGAGTGAAATCTTTCACCTGTGTCACTTTAAGCAGGGCTTGGAAAATATCCGAAATGTTACATGCGCAGCTGGGTATATACATAAATTATTTACCTACCCAGGTAGTAAAACCTGGATGCCCAGGAAAATTTATATTTTAAGATAAATCAGAAGCCACTTTTTTTTTAAGTTAAAAAATATGAAATTTTTTTACACATTTTGTAATTCCTATTTTAAAGGTCTATTCAAAATGTTCAATATGCAAAGCATGTATTTCATGTTTTAAGATGATAGTGCTGAAATTGGTACAAAATGATGTGATGAAATTGTTTTTTGAAAAATTTAAAGATTCTGCCGTGTTCTTTTCCTTTGTCACTAAACACCTGATTTGCACATCAATAAAAATTGTTTCAGTATCTTCAGGTATTGCCAAGATATTATAAATACAACTATTTAATAGTTTTCCAAAAAAAAAATTTGTGCTCCAAAATGGTTTCCTTGTGGCAACACAACAATGAAAGAACAGGTTTAGTCACTGAAGTCATTTCTAAAACATTCCAAACAGGAAAATTTAATATTTTAGAAATATTGATATGCATTAATGTTCTACAATGACTCAGTTAGAATCAGGGTCTAAACAAGTGTTTCTTCTTTTGTTTGGGGGTCTGAGATTTGAAATTATGCCCTATCAAGTTCAAAAGCTCTCATTTCCATTCAAGTATTTTTTTTTCTTTTCTTTCTGATACCTTAATTATGGGGAAGCAATGTGATCTTTCAAAAGCAGTACTTCCAGTTTTTGACATAATTTTACTAAACATGTGAAAAGTAGGTAAATATCCAAAAATTAGAGATAGGAAACAAGACAGTAAAAGTTCTGGGAACACTGACAACACAGTGCTCAGTAGAATGTAAAATGAACCAGCACACAAGGCAGTGAATGTGAAAACAAAAAAAGCATGATTCAACCCTATGTCAAATGTAATACTAGCCAAAACCTACATGAAAAACCAACTTTGACACCATTGTGGATTGAATACCCTTATAGACGCAATGTACTCGGATGCCAGTTCGTAGTTCTGTTTGTCATTGATATAACATATAAATACAAGAATATGCCTGTACATATCTTTACTACATAACTGCCCTTTGTATTCATTCATGCAAATACTACATAAGTACGTATGTGCAAATTAAAATGTCTAAAAGAAACTAAGTATTGTTCAACCAACTGTGCTTTAGAAATAATTCTCCAATTAAAACATGTCTAAAAGAAACGTAAGTATTGTTCAACCAACTGTGTGTACAGAGTTCGTAAAGCCTAATGTTAAACAAATCTGTGTGTAACTGATGTCATTATTTATCATATTGTAATAAACCTGATTTTAAGATATGAAAATATCATTACTCACATTTAGAACTGAATTGATTGAGTTATAATGTAAGTATCCAACAATTTCACACTCACACACTCTTCCACAAAAAACATGCATTTACTTGCACACTCTTCCACAAAAAATGCATTTATGTAAAAGTCGGTGACTACTTGCCGTGAGGCTTAACCGAATATGGCCAAACTTCATATTTACAGGGATTGCGTTTCAAATTACAGCTTAAGTTAATACGGTCAAACTTACTTTTTCGGGTATAGCCCTTCAAATTATGGCGTAGCTCAATACGGTCAAACTTATTTTTTTATGGGCAATGCCCTTCAAATTATGGCGTAGCCCAATACGGTCAAACTTATTTTTTTATGGGCAATGCCCTTCAAATTATGGCGTAGCTCAATACGGTCAAACTTATTTTTTGTGGGCGTTGCTCTTCAGATTATGGGCTTAGTATTTAGGGTTCAGACCGTAATTTCATGGGCTTTCACAAAAATGGGCCAAGCCGTAGTTTTATGGGCAACGGCCGGGCCCCCAGTTGCCGGCCATTGCCCGTAATCTAACTGTGAAATTTTTAACAGTGTGGGACCCCAAAGAATAGAGGTGCACGGGCCTTAATTTGGAAAACCCGGCCCGCCCCAAACCGCACGTCCACGGCCCGGACTGTACCTGGCCCGTTTCAATTTTTTTAATTAAAGCCCGGACCGTCCCGTATATTTCTCTCGTTTTGAAGGCCCGGGCCGGCCCGTAAAATTTCAACAATTACCAAAACACGAATTTGACACCTGGTGCACTCGGTCATTCGACTCCTGAAGAGTTTTCGTTTTCTTAATTGCTACACGTATTCTATTACAATAAACGTTATTTCAGAATATTTCTGTGACTCTGTATAAGTCACGTAACGTCCGAGGAAGGGGGAAGTGGGGGGGCTTGTATATTAAAAAATATTGCACGAAAAGGACAGTTTCCATGCTTTTCAAATTTTCTTGGTTTTCAAATAATCATTCCCTACCGCCGAACCCGGAAATATCCTTGGGGATAAAGAGTGGTTGGAGGGGGGGGTTAATTCAAAAAGTACGAAATATCCAGAATTATGAGTCCGATCGTTTTACTGGGAAATGATTTTATGGCTTTGTAAACGGCACCTATCTCTACTGACATATCATATCGCTGGAACCCAATATGTCTCTCGTGTGTGTGGGGGGGAGCACATTTGTGCCACTTAAGATGCGATTTTCCAGACTTTGTGCTACCGTAACTCAAAAGGATTTTGCATTTTGTGCACTGCACAACGTTTACCGGCCGACTAGTTTCAGAACGGGAAAGTAGTTTAAAATATTTTCAAATATCGCTTTTCCCTTTTGCATTGTCTACAAGCACATATTCTCCGGAAGCGATGTTTTCGCGAAAATCTTTCACTTTCTTAAACTCCATAAAAAGTGGAAAAGAGTATTTATCAGCAATACTGAACTGAGCATATGCTAAGGTAAAACAACGACAGACTGCCCAGCTAATTAGTGTCACATAAGTTTTAAAACCGGCTGCTTGATAACACAAATGGGGAAAATACGGCACAGATATATATACACAGAAGTAAGCTTCTCCCAGCCCATTTCTCCCGTGCCATTTAAGACAATTTAAAAGCTTTTCACACAGCTAGAGAACAAAGTGCCGCCGACCACAACAGTAAAAAAGATCGTCTGCGACAGCCTTGGTCTGCGAGTGGGTGGCTCGGTTTAGAAATGCTGCAGTTAATAGCTTGGCCTGAAGCATGAGAGGAGGGTGAAAGTTAGAGAGAGAGAGAGACAGAGAGAGAGAGAGAAGGGACCACATTCACATTAAAAAGATAAGGGAGCCGACCCACTCCACTTGTTTTGTAGGAAGGGAGGATGTCGTAAAACTTCTACTTTTTCCATGAGCGGAAATTATTCAATCCTATCTAATCGCTGTACGATGCCTTTCTCCTTTGCGAGTTTTCCAAAGGAGAAAGGCATCGTACAGCGATTGTTCTGCTCATGAAACAAAAAAAAACCCTTCACGGCCCTTGTCTGTTTTACATTAAATATTGAAGGCACGGCCCGGCCCATTTCTCAACTTAGAAATGAGCAAACGTCCGACCTGGGCCCGTGAAGACCTCTACCAAGAAAGTCATCAACTGCACGTTCAACCTCGTTGTCTGTCGTGAACTGTTCCTCTGACAGGAAGTGATCCAGGTGACGAAACATTCTGTCGGAGACAAGTACGGGTAATGGGAAGGATGAGGCAGTGCTTCATAGCCCAAGGCACTTAGTGTCAGCATCGTTTGTTGTGCGCCCTGAGGGCGTGCGATGTCCTGAAGCAGAAGAACACCATGTCTGTTGACCAAAGCCGGTTGTTTCTGCAGCAATATCCAGTGCTTCTGGTGTAATTCAGCACAATAACGTTCTGCAGTGATGGTTTGGCCTCTTGTCAAGAAACTCAGATGGATTATCCCAACTGTGGACTACCAGACAAGGAGCAGCCTCTTCTTGGTATGTAGCGGTGGCTTAGGATGCCATCGAGCAGATTGTGCCTTGCTTAACCATTGTGCAGATCGTTTCCGATTATCATAAATGATTCACTTCTTTTCGCAGGTGACGATTGGACGCAGTAGAGGTTCCTGTTTATTCCTGGAAAGCAGCGTTGTACAGACTTCCAAACGCCTAGTCTTGTTGGCATTTGTCAAATCATACCGCATCCACATGTTCCAGCTTTTTTACCTTACCCAGTGCAGCCAGACGCCAAACAACTGTCGTGTGATGGACTCCTACTTCTGCCTCTATCTCACGACACGCTTTTCGGCGGTCCGCTTCAACCACACGTAACATAACATCGTCAGAAACAGCAACAGGTCGGCGACCACGAGCTCTGTTTTGCAGGTCTGTATTTCCACTTCGAAACTTCCCAAACCATCGCCGAACGGTTCGTTCGTTGGCTATATTCTCCCCAAACACTGGGTTAACATTTCGAGCAGCAATTCCTGCAGAATGGCCCAGTTCATATTCATAATGGAAGATGACTCTCAAATCCGGCCATTGCAATCACGTTACGTCCAGAAAAACCACGCCTGAACTTTGTTCTTCTCTCACGTGCAAGCTATTTGTAGTAACTCTGTGACGTAATAGACTCAACACCTGTGAGTGGTTCCATTCCGCTGTGATGGGGGCCTGTCTCACTGCTCGTTCGCGCTGAATATTTCATTCGCACCAACACAATAACATATTTTTTCTTGCCTCATCCATTGACCTTTCAGAAGCTTCGCCTGTTTCAGGATGTCGTATTCTCAATGATAATCCATGCCGATTTTTGAATCTTTGTAGCCAACTATTACTGTAGCTGAATTCTTGAATTTGTTTTTCTTTCCAAAGTGGCTCGCTTTTGAAAGGACAACTTCATCTCCGTACTAGACATTACTTGGCCTTTACATAGAACAAGAGCTATCTAAAAATTTCTTGCTTGCCACTTAAACGTTTTTTAACTGAAGGCAGTAGTTTTTCAGATATCATCCATTTATGTTTATTGCTTAACATGTCTGCTGCGGCCCTTCTGCTAATTGACTTGTCGTAAAGTTTGGAAAAGTTATTTGCCAATGCCCGGATCTAAGATTACGACCTTTGAATTTTCATTTCAAATTTTTCTCATGAACATCCAACAATCTTTAGCCGTTTCAGGATGCTTTCAAATAAACAAAAAGGAATTAATGAAAAAACCCACATAACAAACAGTCCCTGAGGGAAACAGTGACTACTAAAGGCGTTGGATAACAAGAGTTTTTAGGCCCGTGTCACACAAGAAGATTTGTTTCCGCCAAAGCAATAAATCACCTGGCTGTCCTACCGCTTGTTTTAAAGCCGACAATAGTTATACTGAGATTTTAGGAAGCGCGGAAGCGGTAGAAATTCCGACGCGGTAGCCACTCAACTTCTGCGGGGTTCTCTTCAAACCGAACGGCGAAAATGCCGTCCATATTCAGAGAAGCGTAGGTGTAAGGTAAGATGTTCACACATGCAGTCAGTGGATTCTCTGTTACGGCAATAAAACAATCGCTCTTGTGTGAGAGAGTGAGGAACAAAGTGCTGTTGCACAAATAACTACCGATTTGGTTCCCGTTCATCCTGCAGGCCTTTCTTTCTCCGTTCTAGCAATAAAACCGCTTGTGTAAATGCTAGCCAAAAACTGCACTGCGGAACGGTTTTATTGCTTCCGTCGAAAAAATCCGCTTGCAAAACGGGCCTTAGAGTCCAAAACGCGAGATAGGAAATTTCATTTTCTAAGAGAATGTGCCTTCTATGGAAATGTAAGGCCGATCAGTTAAGGCATTGCTATTTGGTCAAATCGTAGAGGAACCCATTCGGGCAGGGTAATTAGTCCATACCACTCCGTTCAGGAAACTTCTACATTTAACCGCAATGATGGACTCTAGAATCGAGAACAAAGGCTCGTCGTTGCAAGCGACACACACACACACACACACACACACACACACAAGTCGCCACACTTTTGTCAGATGCAATAAATCATCTGACCGCACTTTGCTAACGGCATCATTCAAAACTTCTTTCAGGAGCTCACATCCAACATCGTTTCGGGGCATGTGTGGACGTCTAGGACTGTGAGGGTCCAGCAATAAATGCCAACGTCACAGGCGAACCCAATTTCTTTAGGAAGCCAGCCGTGATTTTCAGCGCCATCTATCGGACTAATAGTTTGACCAAGAGGGAGTTTTGATAAGAACTTTTCAGTTAAAAATAATTTACTGGACCCTTTAACGACCATGACCCCAAAATATTGTATCACTCTAAATACCACAACGCCCGAAACTGCCTCTTGTTTCACTTCTGTGTTTAAGAAAAACAATAGTGACTGAGAGTGACTCCTGCTGATCCTTCATAGGTCGAGAAAATTTGAAGAACAAGTAAGGGCAGTAAATCTGACTCCCTCTAGACAGGCGTTTTGGGCGGCTAGGGCTGTTTGTACGTACGGGCGTTTTGGGCGTTATGGTCGTTAAAGGGTTAAACCACAACTGGTTGATAATTTAGAAAATTTTCTGAGCTCACTGATTGACGTCAAGAAACCGAGTGAGAATGAAAAGACAAAATACACGCTGTTACCTTTTAACCAATGATGTTATTTAGTGGTGGAGTTCAGTAAGTGGGCGGTGTTTCCATAGCTCAAATCCAGGGGTTCTCTGCTAATGTAAACATTTTCTCTTTAAAAAATGAATGTACAGTAGGATTTAAGATGATCTGTCGCAGAAAAGACACCAATCTCACTTTTGCACCAATTCAGTTATTTCTATTTGGCCCAGATAAATAGAAAAATCAGACAAAAATGAGAGATTTTGTTTCTTCCACACAGAAACAATACCAATCTAACTTTTCGCGCCATCTAGCGCCAAATTGGAGTACTTTTGAGTCAGATAAATTGAATTAAAAAAGAAAATTCTTACAAATTTTTCGGAATTATAACTATGAGCCGGTTTTACTTGTGCTCAAAATTTTCAAACACAACGAAACAATAGTATTCGAAAAAATGTGAACAAAATAATTAACATTACAGATATAGGATAGACTTTCCCTTGAGGTCCCCCTTATGGGTGATTTGGAGTGCCTGTTGCTAATGAATATTTGAAAATTATTGCACAGATTTTGAGATGCGGTTCAACGGGATATTCTCTCATACGGACCATGAAAATGTTGGTAGAACGTCACGGCGGATGGCCGGCTGGCGACGTAGGGGTGTAAAGGAGGCCGTCTAACGAAGTTCGACTATACTACAAAAATTTTGCAGTTTATGCGAGGTGTGATCACAAAGTAAACAAACTGGTTGCATACATACAATCGTGGTCAAAAGCCTTGCACCACTAGACCGAAAGTCAATTTTTGATCGTTGAAGACAATTTATACAGCTTAACGGTAAAGTCAGGAATGCATATTATACATCATTTTAAAAGAAATTTTTTGCTGAATTTAACTATTTTTACAGAATGTTATTACCAGTAATAGAAGTGAAATTACAAGCAAATGTGTGCAAGTCTGGAAACTCAAATCCAGTTCTGAAAAAAGCGTTCGCGCTCCTCTCATCCACTATACCTTTCTCAGACGTCCACTAATGAGATATAAAAAGATGTAGAATTGTCTGCCAATTTAGAACGCAGCTGCTTGTAGTATGTTGACGGAAGTTTAAGCGGAATTCCTGGTGACATTTGAATTTCGAGATGTTAAAGACCCGAAAATTGGTCCTACCTCTTCAAAATAGGGCAAAAATTATTACTTTGTTTGACCTTGGATTTAGTAGTCGTAAAATTGCTGTTAAATGGGACTGTGATCAATCCACTGTCTTGCGCACCATTAAAAGATTTGCAGAAACTGGATGTGTGGGAAACAAGAAGAACAGGTCTACCAAGGCTGTGTACTGAACGTGATGATCGCATGTTGATTCGTCGTTCCTTAAAATCAAGGTTTAAAACAGCCACTGATTTGAGAAATGAGTGGGAGAATGAAGTAGGCATTATTGCATCTGCACGTACAGTTCCTCGTAGGCTAAAAGACAATGGACTGACTGCACGAAAAGCTGCGCGAAAACCTTTCCTTACTGAACAACAACGGCTCAAAAGAATTGCTAGAGACAAGGCATACAGGAACTGGACTGTTGATAAATGGAAAAATGTTATTTTCAGTGATGAAACAAATGTTACAATTTTTGCTACTAATGGAAATAATTATGTACGTCGTCGGGCTGGTGAAAGATATATGGCCGGCCGCACCCAGCCAACAATCAAGCACCCTTATTCGGTGATGTTATGGTCCTGTATTTCAGCCAGTGGTGTTGGTCTTCTGCACATTGTTGATGGTAAATCGAATGGATCGAAATATGTGGATATTTTGGAGTCCGAACTGCTGTCATCTGCGCAAGACATGGGTTTACGGAATTTTATATTTGAGGACGATAACCCGCCATGTCATCGGTCAAAGTTGGTTGACGAGTGGTTTAATCGAAAAGTTATAAGAAAACTTCAGAGGCCGGCACAGTCACCGGATCTTAATCCCATAGTGAATCTCTAAGTGAAATTGAAGCACAAGATCCATCAACAAGGGCCACATCTAAAACAGCATTAATTGAATCCATAAAGGCCGTATGGCACAGTGTTATCACCAATGGACAACTATAGAAGCTCATTAGTTCAATGACAAGAAGGTGCACTGTGGTACTAAGAAACCGTGGTTATCCAATTAAATATTAAAGCGTATATTGCTTGTTGGTAAGTTATTTCAAGTGTACTACAAGTTTCAATAATGTAATGTACATTAATTTTACGTTAAATGCATTGTACACTAATTTCATAAGTTCCACTTTTTTTGCTTTTTATGACTAGACGCTGTACTTTGCTTGTAACTTCACTTCTGTTACTGGTAATAACAGTATATAAAAATATTTGAATTTAGTATAAAATTTCCTTTAAAATGACGTGTAATATGTATTCCTGACTTTACATTACGCTGCATAAGTTGACTTCAAACGTCAAAAATTGACGTTAGGTGCCTACAGGTGCAGAACTTTTGGCAAAGACTGTAAGTTCGGAATCACGCGAAAAAATCGCGACACTCTCTCCTTTTTTTTTTTTTTTTTTTTTTTTTTTTTACAGCGTTGTTTTGTTCTTATGTGTACGAAGCTGTTCGTTGCATTTGTCATGTCCGAAAAAGTTGATCAAAGAATTTGCATCCGATTTTGTCGAGAACTTAGCGAAACTTTTAAAGACACAAAGTAACTGAAAGGTTGTGGGGAGGATTCTATGAGTCGTGCACAAGTTTTTGAGTGGCATAAACGTTTTAAAGATGCTCGTGAAAGAGTCGATAATGATGAACGGTGTAGGAGGTTCGCAACAAGTGAAAACAATGCCGAGCTTGTGCGCAGAGCTGTGGGGGAAAATCGACGAATCATTATTCATGAGTTATCAAGATTTCAACATTAGTTTCGGTTTAGTTCAGACTATCCTTACGCACGATTTGTGTATAAAACACGTCTCAGCCAAATTTGAGCCAAAATTACTCTCACCTGAGCAAAAACAGGCAGTGTTTCACCTGCCAGTGCACGTCTTGAGTGCGTCGAAGATGACGAAAACCTTTTAAAATCAATCATAACTGGTGACGAATCGTTTTATGGGTATGACTCTAAAACTGTAAGGTCCAGTTTTCACAGTGGAAGACCTCAAACTCTTCGAGCCCCCACCCCCGCAAAAAAAAACAAGAACGGCACAGCAATATCAAGACGGTGCTGACTGTTTTCTTTTTTTTTCAATCACTAGCAATCAGGCCCGTTCTCCGAACAATGAATCTATAAAATCATTTTTTGAACATAAAATTAAAGAGAGGGAAAGGCAATTAAGAAAAATAAAAGTTATTTAAAATCCGTAACTGTTTTACAATTTAGAACAGCGTCGTAAAATCAATGCATACGGTTTGACGTTAAACGGAGCAGGCTTTGGCGCCTATTAATTTTAAATAAAATTTTGAAATTTTGAAAGCATTTTAGTGATTCTGACAAAATTATCTTTAAACCTATCAGCATTTTGAAACAGTAAAGTTAAGCCACCCTTTTGAATTTTTTGGTTTTCAGGCTTTTTCATGGTGTAGAAGTGGTAGAAAAATTCAAGCAGACAATGCGCTGTTTTTTTTTGTTTTTTTGTTTTGGTTTTCGTGCATTTCCAGGAATCCGGATTTTAACACCTATCAGCAAGCCAATTTTCAGATCCCTAGATCATTTAGAAGTGGTCGAACAATTCGTAGACGAACACACTCGCATATTCCCTATTTGATTTTTATATACGAGGCGAAAGCCTATATTTACGTAGGTATTCACGTATACTGGCGAAAAACGCCGAACTTTAAATGCGTCGCTACGTCATTAAGCATTGCGGCTTACCAGTTTGACTGTAGTCTGTCCTTCCAGCCAATGAGAAGAGAGAGCTAAAAATAGCAGCGTCACCATGGCAGCAGCTCACCGGACCAGGTGGTTAACGCTGAAGGCATAATAAGCCGCTCGTTTCTTTCGTTTGCGTCTTTAAAAATGCTTAAAAATCAGAAAATATATTTTTCTTAAAACTTTCTTTTCGTAAAAGAAGGCTGATAGTTGTGAGATCATACTGTACAAATTGCAATGCGTTATGATTTATACACTGGCGGAAAATGAAAAAGAACACCAAGAAGGAGACATGTGACACCAACGAAATTTATACAGCATAATAACGAAATACAGAGGATAACGTGATCAAAACATTATGGCAAAATACAGCTGTATTTGCTGGTAAACTGAAAAATAACATTTGCATGTAACATGGTTAGTGCGAGGTTGAACCGCCATGAACTGCGTCACACTGTGCAATTCTGGCATGGAGTATATCGTACAGATGTTGGATGTAAGTTTGGGGTATTGAGTTCCAAGCATCCTCAACTTGGACGCGTAAATCGGGGATGGTCGTGGCTGGCCGTGGAGACCGGATAAGTCGTTGTTCCATAAAATACCACACGTGCTCAATGTTGGACAAATCCGGTGAACGTGCAGGCCATGGAAGTTGTATCATACCCTGAAGTGCATGTTGCGTTGCACATGCCGTTTGTGGGCGTGCGTTATCTTGCTGGAAAACAACACGATGGACCGACCTTGCAAATGTCACAACAACGGGCTGAATGATGTTGTTGATGTAAGAGGTGCTGTTTAACGTACCCGGTATAAACACTAGTTGTGTGCGGGATGAATAGCTGATCGCTCCCCACACCAGGAGACCAGGTGTAGGCCCTGTATGTCGCTGGCGGATGCAAGAAGGGTGGAGACGCTCCCCTGTGCGTCTGCAAACACGCATACGTCCATCGGAGGCTCCCAAGCAGAATATGCTTTCATCGCTGAACACGACAGATCGTCATTGCGTTCTCCAGTGCAGACGTTGGCGACACCACCGCAGCCGTTCCTGACGGTGGGCTGGAGTCAGAGGTACACATGCCAGAAGCACACGTGCACTTAGTCCTGCATCCAGTAGACGGTTGCGGATTGTTCGCACTGTCACCTCAGGTGCAACGGCTGCTCGGATTTGCGTCGCAGTGGATGTTCAGCTTGACGACGCCGCTCTTCTTATGCGTCGATCGGTCCGCTCATTAGTCCGTCTGTGAGTCCCGGTTCCACGTCTTCTCATGTGGGAATGTTCCTCGGACCATCTACGCCACCATCGTACCACCACCGATACTTCCCGTGCAATTCGCTCCGCAATACGACGATACGACCACCCGGCCTTGCGAAGTCCGACTAGACGACCTCTCTCAAAGTGCGATAACTGCTGAAATCGGGCACGACATCCATGTCCAGGCATTGCAGCTTCTTCTGGGTCTTCGCACGTGTCCGTACGCCGACGACTGATTACATTCACTTCGCCGTACTCCTTAAATACCACCGACGATGATTTGCATATTATACCGTGCTGTGGCGTAAGCGCTCACCGGTTGGACCCGAAATTAACATCACACCTACGTAAACTAGACCCATTAACATATGTAAATTTCATGATCGTCCGCCAATTCCTTCTTGGTGTTCTTATTTCACTTTCCGCCAGTGTAGTTTGCCATATATGCGTTTTTTAAGATGGATCCCATCGCGAAATAGAGAACTTTGTGAAGTTTAAAATTTTAATTTCCCGTAAACTAAATCGAAATTCCCAAAAAGGGCTACGAGGTGCAAAAATTCGTTAATCGCCCGACATGCCTACACAGTTTCGTAGTTCGGTCGCTGTTAGTGTGTCCGGAACGCGAACTGATAGCACCTTTTTGCTTACCTTAACTTTGAAATACAATAGATCTGGAGGTATTGCTAGAATCGAAAAACGGTTTATCTAAGCGTGTTCTCCGAACAGTTTTCTACAAACGATGTAAATTTCATACTTTTGTGTTCAATATTTTTTGCGCTGCGAGCTAGAAGAGCGCGAGTTTCGCCAAATTTCTAAAACAGCGGCAGTTACTTGTTTTTAGAATAGAGAGATGAGGAAATTCTGCATCATGAATACGCTCCATCAAGCCAGACAATTAACAAAACGTCTTGCAGTCAAGGTTTCCGGCGTTTGAGGGACCCAGTTCGCCGCAAAAAGCCAGCGTTGGAAGAGAGTGGCGAGTGGAAACTCCACCATGACAACGCGCTTGCCTATGCATCACAACTTGTGCAGCAGTTTCTTGTTAAGCACCGCATTGCGCAGGTGTAATAGCCACCCTATTCACCTGATCTCGCTTCCTCAGAATTTCCACACTTCTCCAAAAATTCAAATACCACTTGAAAGTAAAAAAATTCAAGATAATGAGGAAACACAACAGAATGCGACGTAGCAGGTGTTCGCTATTTCACTGCTCGAAAGCGTGAAATAGGGAACACCTATTTCACTGCTCGAAATTATTTCGAGCAGTGAAATCGGCGCTGAATTAAATGCGTGGCTTTGGAAGGGAACTATTTTGAAATCAACTGAATTAAATATCTGTAAATCTTGTACTTTCGGTTTAATGAATAAAGTGTGGATACGCTTTGATTACACCTTGTAACCTTTCTTTGCCGGTGGTGTAATTCTAATCTTCTCCCTATTGAACCACTTCGTCAAACTTATCGCTGTTTTATTTTCGATTTGACTCATCCGTAACCTCAGTAGTATACGTCATTTACGTCATATCACGTAGAACGTTTTTAATTGAAAAAGTAAAGGCAATTTGAAAATTACGCGGTAACTGCAACAGACAGAAGCTCACGCAACACAGCATCTTCGCAAAGGCTTATGGGTAGTTCGAACACACACAGTGTAGTGCTCTGCCGGTAGTCTAATTGAATCCACTGTCAAAAACAAGGTGGACGCTCCGCTGCGGGATTGTACCATCGTTGAAAAACGCGCCGTAGTGTGATTTGTTTAAGCAGAGGGAGTAAAACCATTTGAAATTTACCCAAAGATGTTGGCTCAGTACGGAAGTGAAAACAGCATGACTCAACGAGAAGTTTATAAAAGAATGGAGAGGTTGAAATCGGGAAGATCACGTTTACCCTACCAAGATTGATCTGATAGGCCATTAACATCGCTCACACAAGTTCAAATCGACAGGGCGAATGATTTGATCAGAGAATACCGACAGATTACGCTGTCCAGTGTTGCTGTAATTTCGGATATCAGATCTGCACATGCCATAGTGCATGATGACTTGTGATACCGTAAAGTTTGCGCAAGATGTGTACCCAAACAGCTCACTAATCTTCATAAGCAAAAGCGCGTGGGCAGTTGCGACAAAGTTTCTGAAACGTTATGAAGAAGATACGAGTATTTTGCAGAGGATTGTTACCGGCGACGAGACATGGGTACATCACTACGAAGCGGAAGGCAAGAGACAAAGCATGCAGTGGAAAACACACAGTTCTCCAGCAAAGAAGAAATCAAACGACAGCACTCTGCCAAGAGAATCAAGCTGACCTTCTTTTGGGACATGAGTGGTCCTAATCTGGTGCATTTCCAGGAACATGGACAAACAATGACCGGTTCAACGTACTGTGTTACACTTAGAGAGAAACTGAACCTGCAAACCTGCAATTCGCAACAAAGGAAAAGAAATGCTGTCAAAAGAAGTTTTGCTGCACCATGTACGTCCCCACGCAACGGTACCAACGATAACGAGATTAAGAAAGCGTTGAAGACCTGAATTCCCGAAAAGCTTCCTGTCCCAAGAAGTGAAGAACGGTACAAGAAGTGCTCGACATGCAGGGGTACCGCAGGAGAAGTGAGATAACCGTTATGTTTAATTGCTCATAGTTACGGTATTCCTTTACTTTTTTTATTCTTCCTCGTACGTTACAAGTTGCGTTATGTTTTCCCTGAAGTGGATCGACTACTTTTGAAAACAGACTAAGAAATATTTCTTCAATTCTTTATTAATTTTAGCATTTTCATCAAAGAGTATGCGTGTAGGAAATATTCTAGTTTACATCAATTATACAATGTGATACAATATAGAAAAAAAAAAGTAATGTTCCATCACCGCGCTTTTAGCAAAGCGAAAGACGTAGTACATAAAAAAATATCAAAAATATACCGTCAAAAATCCGAGTATAATGTTTTGATTCATAATCAAGTGATATAAGAGAATACGTATATTAAAAAAAGAAATATAAGCAGATTTTGCACTAAACTTTTCGGAATCGTCTCATAAGTCGACAAGTTGTAGTTAGTAAAACAAGAAAAAGCAGAAGGAATTTTGTCAAGTTGATCATTTCTCAATGAACTTTGTCTTCACTCAACTCTGTATCTGGTTCAACACGTAACGTCCTCAACTGGCCATGAGAGACAGTCTGAAATTAAAGTTAAATAAAATACCATCAGATTTTTAAGAAGTATATCAAAGGAAGGACTCTTTACTTAAAGATAAAAGCAATAAAGTAAAATGAAGTAATTTCGTTTGAATTTATCAGAGAAATTGTGAACATTTATCATGATCAGGGATTGTGTAAACTAAGCTGTGTCTTTGGAAACGCTCTGGTAGTAAAAGTCAGATACCTGTAACAAACGATTTATTTAGTGAGTGTCTTGACAACCTGTGAATTGAATGCGCACTCGTTTGAGGGATTCAGTAGTGCAAGACTTTTTGGTTAGCTGGAACGAAAAGCAGAACAAATTAATATGTTTAGGAGGGGGAGGGGGTTGATATCATTTCCACAAAACCAAGAAAAACTGTGTTTCACATTCAAGCATATTTGTATTTAAACCGAATGTCAGAAATGCTCGGATGAAACTAGACTCTCAGATAACTGAGTAAGGTATCTCACCAACACGAGATTTCGAGTGTGAAGAAGAATAGAAACTTCTTTGTCAAGGTGGCAGCCATCAAAATAAAAATAAAAAATGATACAACATATGGTTTCTCCTTAGCTTTTTTTATTGAAGGCTTAAATGATTTATTGGACCTAGTGGTACAAAGATTCACCCATTTATTGCAACTCTGCAACTGACCAAATTCACCCATTTATTGCAACTGTGTTGTTCCCGGCTCATGTTGGCCATTACCAACAGTATATTGCACCATGCCACGCTGCCAGAATCGTCAAGGAGTGGTTCAAGGAACATGCTGGAAACTTTCTGTTAATGTCCTGGCCTCCAAATTCACCTGATATGAATCCAATAGAACATTTGTGGTTCGACTTGGAAAAGTAGATTCGCGGTAAATCACCACCGCCCATAAATGTACGGGAACAGGTGGTCCTGCTGTTAACATTATGGTACCAGATACCCCAGGATACCTATCGCCACCTCATCGAACCGATGTTTCGCCGAGCGGCCGCTGGTTTGTGGGCTAAAATGGATCCTACTGCTTTTTAAATAGGTGGCCATAATGTAATGGCTGATCAGTTTATATCTTCTACTCCCATACCATTACCTTACGAAAGATTGGTGTGCAATTCACATAAACACACGACACAAAAATTCGAAATGCTGATTGAAATATGTATAAGGTTGATGAGAGTATTAAGTTGTATAAGTATGGAGAGTGAAATTTGTGGATTACGATTGTGGATGTTCGAGGTGTGTGTTCAAAGCACCTGTAACATTCTGTATTTCCTTTTACAGGTACAACTATGGTCGTACATGTGACGTTACTGAGTGGAAAAAGGGGCACATTTTTTTGGCCGAGTTCATGGTCATTCCTCGCAAGAGGTGGCGAGGTTTGTTGTATTGTCCAAGTCAACAGTCAGTAGTGTCTATTTCCAACGAAAAAAAAATGGAAACTGTCACCGTAGGCGGAGTATCTGTGGTAGAAGCTCTGTAATGACAAACGGGATCGCTAGCGTTTGGGACGTTTAGCAACTACTGCACGTTTCGAAACTCCTTAAGAACTAAATAATAACGCAAGGAACTGTACACCATCTATACATAAGATAGGACAACTATACTAGTTATCCTAATTTATTGGCGTAGATAAAATCAAGGTTTCCAAGCTTTCGCACACCAACCAGATGGCTTTTTCAAGGAAGGTGACAGCAAACTGCTTACCAGACAGTTTGCTGTCTACTCTCCTTGAAAAAGCCGTCTGGTTGGTGTGTGAAAGCTTGAAAACCTTGATTTTATCTACGCCAATAAATTCGGATAACTAGTATAGTTGATCTATCTTATCCTCAAGAACTGTTTCAACAGTGCAACACTGGACCCAGTAAAACCAGTCTCAGAAAAAACGCTACACACAGAACTGCATGGTTTCGGTATTTTCAGTCTTGCTGCCCGGATACGTCCGAAGTTAACAACTGTACAGAAGAAAAATCGCCTTCCATGGGCTAAGCAGCATCGTCACTGGACCAAGGAACAGTCGCGACGGATAATGTGGTCAGACGAATCAAGGATTCTGCTTGTATTCTAATGGTAGTCGCTATCGCTACAGGTCATGCGGAAGGTTTCAGAAGCATTTAACCCAGAATGTGTCCAAAGAGCTGTGCAAGAAGGAGGTAGAAGTGTCGTCTTTCGGGGCTGCATTTTGAGTAGTGAAGTGGGACCATTCAGTGAGGTGGCCAATCGTATAAAATCCGTGGATTAAGCGCCACTTTTAAATAATGCGTTATTGTCATTTGTCCGGTTTTGGAACAAGGACACATAGTGCATCCTGGGTTTCAAGATGATAACTCTCACGCTCATCGAGCTAGAGTTGTGTTGGTTTGGTTTAAAGAACATCAGACGGACTTTCTGCATTTCAGTTGGACTGCAAATTTACCCGATCTAAATGCACTGTTGTTAATAGAAATTGCAAGATCAAGAAAGAAACAAGCAATCAAAATGAAATTTATGGAAGTGATTAGTTATAGTACAAGCTGCAAAATAACCTAAATTATATAACGGTTCGTGATGAGGAAGGCCAGAAATTAAGTAATAAGTAAATCCACCATATGGCGGTGATATCAAACCCAACACGCCGCGGGTTCGAATGAAGCGGAGGGTGGATGGTTGTCTGCAGTATTGCATTCCATTCTACTTCTACACGCTTCCACAATTGATTGGCGGCTATGCCATGCGAGGCAGTCGTTAAGCGATGTCACCCTAGACGTTCTCTATAGGCGACAAATCTGGCGAGTGAGCAGGACAGGAAAGACGAGCGACTTGATGCGCACAGAGTATATGTCACGTACAGTTTGAGCAACATGGGGGTCGGGGATTGTCTTGTTGGAAGACGGCCCCTGAGATCGCCTAAAGGAAGGATAGAAGTTCAGCTTACATCACTTCCGTGATGTAGCGATAGCTGTTCAATGTGCCTCTGATGCGTAGTTGGTGAGTGCATGAATGAAATGCGATAGCACGCCAGACCATCACGATCGGCGACGGACCGGTATGGCGCTGCACAATACTGCCTTCCAAATGGGATTCACCACGGTATCTACGAACAAGGATTTGCCCTTCGTGATGCATTAGCAATTGAATCTGGACTCGTCCGAAAACACGATATGCTCCCATTCAGCACACCACTTTCGACGTTTGCAGCACCACTGCAATCGCTGGCGCCTATGGTTCAGAGTCAGTCAAGGGAAGTCGCAGCGATGGACGGCGAGCAACGAGGCCTCTCTGCAGCAATAGGTGACGAAGAGTGCTTGCAAATATCGGACAATGTGTGACCATCCTCCATTGCTGCGCAACTGTTGTAGATGGTGTTGTGCGCGACGTCACTGCCATAGGGTGCAAGTGCCTGTCTTCCCGCTCGCTTGTGCGATTTCAAGTTCCAGACCCTGCACGACGATGCGTAGAACCTTCTGCTATCCACTGACGCTATGTTCACGTAACGGTAGTTATGTTACGCCTAACGCGTGCAGCAAAAACACGGTATGATAAACTACCTTCTCTGAGTCCAACGATTCTACCTCTTTCAAACTCCATTGACGCCATGTACGCCTAACGCGTGCAGCAAAAACACGGTATGATAAACTACCTTCTCTGAGTCCAACGATTCTACCTCTTTCAAACTCCATTGACGTCATGTACGCATAACGCGTGCAGCAATATCACGGTATGATAAAATACCTTCTCTAAGTCCAACGATTCTACCTGTTTCAAACTCCATTGACGCCATGTACGCATAACGCGTGCAGCAATATCACGGTATGATAAAATACCTTCTCTGAGTCCAACGATTCTACCTCTTTCAAACTCTGTCGGTAGTTTATAAGATTGTCTCGTCCTCTTACTCGGCATATTTACATGTTAACAACTGCGTACGGTCGAGTTTAGCGATAGCATGTTTAAACACCTACTCTCTGTACGCCATGTAGGACTGAAAAAATTTGAGACATGTTAGAAAGGGCGGCGAAGAAGAAAAAACAACACCGTGCAAATTTGGCAGAGCTAAGGAATATTTTGTTCATGGAGGGGAACAAACTTGATATGCATGTGATGCTGAGTCATATTGGTAACATGCCAAACGAAATTTAAGCTCTAATTAAAGCAGGTGGTGACATAACTTGATATTAAAGGAATAAAGTTTATATTTCGTAAATTTTTTCCGGTGTGTTTATAATAAGTCAAAACATTATTGATACTGAATGTTTTGAATCATACAGAATGAAAAAAGCAGTATTTAAAGAAAAACTTTAAATTTCTGACATTTGACACATATGTAAGTATTTTGAATTATTGTTTTAACTATCATTGAAAACAATAATTAACAAACAAAATTTAGTGAAAAATATTAAATGATAAAAACAAATCAAATGTAAAATTGCTTTTGATATATTTTGAGGTCTTTCTTTCCGTCTTTGTTTCACTTAATCCGCACACCGCTGAGGCACTTTTTTCATAAAAGTACATCACTGGTGTAATCATTCGTGAATGATGAATTAACTCCCATGAAGTAATGATTTATTCCTTCACTAGCATGTAACAAATTGTGCTCTCAGTGTATAAAAAAACGGACACTGCATCATATCATATAACAGGTCATCAGACAGAGGTCATCGTTCTTTCCACGTTTATAAGTGAGTCACGGAAAAATTCTCATTGGTCGCCACCAGGAATCGAACCCAGGGTCTTCCAGTTACGCCACGGATATGCTTCCATTTTACAGTGGATGCATATCCGTGGTGTAACTGGAAGACCCTGGGTTCGATTCCCGGTAGCGACCAATGAGAATTTTTCCGTGACTCACTTATAAACGAGGAAACAGCAATGACCTCTGATTAATGCTCTTGGTCCACGTCAAATGTCTGTATTAATTGACATATAACAGATATTACTGGAACCATAAGTATAAATACGTTGATGTTCTGATTCTTCATGTTCCACGACAATGTGGCTCTCATTAAAAAAAACAAAAAAACATTTATCTGATAAATGATGATTCCCTCACAGTGAACATAAAAAATGACTACATTATGGGTTTTAACAGTTGAACTCTCCTGATCTATAAGGTTTACAAATAAGTTTTAAAGCGTATTTTTGTGTGATGTATACCACTAATTTACATATCCGACATTCCCCCGCGTTGTTGTCATGTGATCGTAACTTTTCCAGAGTATAAAATGTGGCACCGAAGTTTGCCGAACAGTCAAACGCACTTGACCATCGGTAGGTGAAAGATGGCACCGAATTTTCGGGTGTAATAAGCACGTCTTTTGAATCCGTTCTGACGCAAATTAAATTTATCAAAGCTATTCAAAGTCAATGGAACCGGTATGGAAAACAATAGTATCTGACGGAAGAAAGAAGTTTTTCAATCGGGTTTTTAATCACTCAGATATTGCTGTAAACGGAATCTTGAGCTTACGAACTCTTAGAAACAGAGTTATCGACGAAAATAAGATGTGACTTTACGTCCCTTGGTGGGAAAACCATGCATTATTTTAAGAAGAAAGTATTCTCAAAAGGTTTATCCGTATAAGCGGAATCGGTAGAAGAAAAAAATAATTTAGTCGAGTTTTCAGGAGCCCAGATTTTGCAACAAATACTTCAGAAGCAGAAATTAACACATATGACCCCTGGTGGCCAAACCATTCTTTACCAAACATTGGAAATTACGTGAAAAATATTTTCGTGAGGTCTTGTATGCGATACAGGAAGAGTTTTTCAAATCGGAGTTTTAGGAGCAGAAAACGCAATTTACCATTGTGCGCCCTAGCGGAAAGTCTATGATTTACTTGAAAATTTTGAATTTATAGGAAAAACATTTCGCATCGCAAACAGTATCCAACAAAGAAGGAATTTTTCAAATCGGACATTTAGAAGTAACAGATATTGACAAAAAACAGGTATACATCTACGCCCCGGACGTAGAAACCATGCATTATTTCAAGAAGAAAATGTTCCTAAAATGTTTGTCGACATGAGTAGTATCAGTCCACAAAATACTTTTTTCAATCGAGATTTTAGAAGCTCATATTTTGCTGCAAATACATCAGAAGCGGAAATTAAGACTTACGCCACCTGGTGGCCAAACTTTTTTTTACAAAAATTTGAAATTATGTGCAAGCGATTTCCCATCAGAAGCTGTATCCGGTGCAGAAAGAATTTTTCAGATCGGAGATTTAGAAGCAGAGATATAGGGGAAAACGCAATTTACTTTACGCCCCCTAGCGGAAAGTCTTTAAATTACTTGAAAATTCTGAAATTATATGAAAAAAATGTCACACGGAAAACACTAACCAACAAAGAAGGAATTTTTCAAATCGGACTTCTAGAAGTCGAGATACTGACAAAAATAAGATATATATCTACGCCAAAAATAAGATATATATCTACGCCTTTATATCTCTTATCAGCGCTATGACGTCACGAACAAGTTCGGCAATCCAAATTTTGCATACGCAAAACACGTCTTACTGTATCCCGCACTTATGCTAATTTCCACTATTTCCTGCCTTCCATTTTATGGTTGCTATCGTTGCTATTGTCATCCGTCCTTAGCAACTGTTCGGCAATGTACTTGGTAGGTCCCCCACGGGACCGCAGGACTACAGAAATACGATGGAGCATGGACTCCCTTAGCTTCTGGAAATATGCTGTAGGCAATGCACACCGTACCTCCTGAAGAGCGTTCCACAATTAGGGTGTATTCTGAGGTCTCGGATTCCTGTGTTCGATTGAACGTTGCGTGGCATCCAAAATGTGTTCTATCACGTTCAGATCTGGAGATGGCAACACCCCAAACTCAGATGAATGCTCCTCTAACCATAATGTGGCGTCCCGACACTTGAGTGGAGATGCATTGTCCTGTTGGAACAGGCCCAACCCATCAGCATGAATGCAGGACATGAACGGGTGTATCTCGTCAGAAAGGTTGCGCACATAGCGATGGCCGGTTACAGACGTTTGTAGACGTACTAGGGATTAAAGTGAAGTCCAGCTAAACACACCCCATACTATTACGGACCCCCCCCCCCCCCCCCCCCCACCATCCGGTACAGTTCCCTGTTGACAGGCGAGATCCATGGCTTCATGGGGTTTGCGCCACACATAAATCCTTACATCTGTCCGATACAGTTCGTAACGCATTTCGTCAGACCAGGCTACTTGTTTTCAGTCATCAAGTGTTACCGTGCCCAAGCGAGGCGCATAGCTCTGTGTCGTGCACCCATCAAGGGGACTCGAGTTGGGCGTCGGCTTTCAAAGCCCATATCGTGCAGGGTACGTTGCAGAGTCAGGACGCTGATGCTTGTTGAGGCTCCAGCATTGAATACCAATGATACCCTCGAGAGTGTTGCACGCCTATCGCGTGAAACGGTTCTTGACAGCCGACAATGGTCACGTTCACCCAATGTTGTTTTACGGCCACACTGGTATCTTAGTATCGTAGGTTGGAGGTTTTGCCGGAATTCTTGTAGTCACGGTACATCCTTGCAATGGTCGTCCGTGAAAATCCGAACTTAGTTTCTACCTCCGAAATACTATAGCCCACCACACGAGCGCCAACTATGACACCGCGTTGAAAATCGCTTAAATCGTTGTTACTTGTCATCCTCATGCCGAAAACAGCTCTGACTGCTGGCAAGGATGTTTATCGCTTTATATACGCACTGGCGGACACAACCGAGTACGCGCATAGGTGACGTTGCTATGTATTTCGCATAAGCTCGTCTGTACCAGTTTTTCTGGCACTTCAGTGTATATATATATATATATATATATATATATATATATATATATATATATGTATATATATATATATACACTATCTACCAACAAGCAGTTGAACACCTGTGATAGCAAAGGAAAACGAAGTTTATTCACCTTCAATAGTTGGTGGAGCCTCCTCGAGCGGCGATTACAGCTGCGACCCGCCGGGGCATACCCTCAACCAGGCGTTGTACGACGGCTAGCGGTATTTTCTTCCACTCGGCTTGGGGAAGACAGGTCAGTTCCTTCGCCGATTTCGGACGGTAGGGGCACTCCTTAAGTCGACGCTCCAACTCGTCCTCGAAGTGCTCGATAGGGGTAAGGTCTGGGCTCTGCGCAGGCCAGTCCATTTGATTAACCCACTGTCACCATACCAAGCCATTATGGACCTCGCAACATGACAGGTGACATTGTCATCATGAAAGTAACATGGGTCTACCCCGTAAAACTGCCACAATGTAGGAAGCGCATGATCATTCAAAATGGTGCAGTAGGTCTCGGCGTTGAGTCTACCAGGAATTGCGACGAGGTGTCTCGTGCCATACCAAGATAAATACCAACACAGCATAATTCCACCGCCGCCGAGCTTCACAGTTGGCACAATACATTCCGGCAAGAGGCGTTCACCAAGCAGACGCCAAACCCAGACCCTGCTATCCGAACGGTAGAGGGTGAACCTTGATTCGTTCCTCCAGAGAACCTGTTTCCACTGTTCAACGGTCCACTGTCGACGTTCTTTACACCACATTAGCCGAGCAGCGCTATTGGACTTGGTGATCAAAGGCTTGTGGGCGGTAGCACGTCCATCATAACCGAGCAGATGGGCTTCCTTACGGATGGTATTCATCGAAAGATCACTCCCATATGCCTGTTGAAACTCCTCGCGGTTGTGGCCCATTGATTTGGTGCGGTTCTTCCGAATTTCTCTGGCCAGCACCCGTCGGTCTCTAACTCCCAGTTTTGTGGGTCTGCCGGGTCAGGGAACATTTCAACAGTCACCTCTCATCTTACACTTGCCAATCACGTAGGCCACTGTCGATTTTGGGTACTTCAACTCGCTGGATATGTTACGTATGGATCGGCGGTTTCTGTGATCCCCGACGATTACACCTTTCTCGAAATCAGAGATCTCCGAACTGCGTGGCATCTTGCATGCGACTGGTTGTGTTGTTGTTTCTCACACGATATTTAACGGCTGCGGCCGTGACGTGTATCAGGACCGCAGATATTGTCGATTGCAGGGGTGCCCAATTACTTGTTGGTAGATAGTGTATATATATTGCCCTGAATCTCATGAAGTGTTTGCAATGGCAGCAATAAAATTAATGCTGAACTAATATTTTTTTTCATCAGATGCAAAACGGGAAACTTTTGACAAATTGTATGGGTTTACCATGGAAACATATAGTACCACACACCGAAACTTGGTTTTTTGAACAAACGAAAATGTTTTTACCTCATCATATCCGTATAATATCGGACAATCTGTTCTGTTATGAACAGTCGAAGCTGGGCATGGGCAAAAATTATTTACCTGCCCAGGTAGTAAAAGTTGGAGGTTCCGGAAAATTTATGTGTTAAGATAACAAATCAGGACCCTTAATTTTTTTAAGTTAAAATATATTAACTTTTTTTTTGCCTTTTTTTTTTTTTTTTTTTTTTGCTTTTCCGTTTTAAGGGTCCGCATTCAGAATGTTCGATAAATAAAAGCGTGTATCTCAAGTTTTAAGATGATGACGCTGAAATTGGTACAAAATGATATCATGATGAAATTGGTATTTGAAAAATTTGTCGAATGTTTTCACCCGTTGTCTTTTGTCGAATGTTATCACCCGTTGTCACTAAACACCGAAATATCGTTCTATCATCAGAGGCACGCATTTCGTCCTAATACACTGTATTCACTCTTGTTCTGCATCAATTTCTACTGTATGAAAGGCTATAACGAAGTAAATTTCTCCGTCAGTTTTGTCCACGCCGGGGCCTGAACCCGGGTCCCCTCATTCCGCAATAAGTCGCTCTACCAATTCAGCTACGCGGACGTTCGTATCGCTGCTATCTGCCTTTATGTCGTGTGCGTCCGGAGCCATCGTTATACTTCATCGAGCGTTAATGTGTGGCGCTGGTGTAGCTAGTGACGTCAGACCAGGGGTCCTAACAAGCCGGACTAGCGTGTCTTAAGATTTCAAAAGACACAGTTCAGAGTCTTCCTGGTATGCGTGAACCAACGTTGAAGAAGTTTTATAATAAATTGCAAGTCAAGCCGTGGATTACTTCAAATATATTAATCTAAAGTTCATAAAAGGTAAGTTCTTTTCCTGTTTTAATTCATAGGCTTTGAAGATAATTCATGCATTCGTTTCTTAACAGATTTATATATAATCAACTGCATTTTAAACTAGGAGGAGTAAATAATTTGTTACATTTCCAAATATAAAGCCTGGATGGGCTTTATTAGACCATTGAGAGATTTGTTAGTGATCCCGCAAGTTTGTTCTAAATATTTTTATTGTTTTATTTGATACTTATTTAAGGTTAAGCAGCTATAACTTTGGAAAAGTGTTTGATATTCCATACCTATCCCCAACCTACCAACGAATCCTTGCCATTGGGTTTTTTTTTTTTGTGTGAAATGTTTTACTGTTTTTTTATCAGTTTCCTTTTGAGTGTTGGAGTTTTTTTTTTTTTTTTTATGTTCGTAGTCTTTTTTTCTATATGGTATTTATCACCCCATTCACCATTTGTTAAGCTTCAAGATCATTTCTATTCCTTCGTTAAGCGATTACATTATTTACCTTCTGCATTATTTACATCAGGCTCTTCTCCTCCCTGCTCCCCTCCAGGAGGATTTTTTGGGGGGGGTGTTGAGATTTTTTTTTTAATGAAAAATGTAATGTGTGATCTCTTTTACCTTTTAGAAATACTTAGGGCTTAGATCTTCTGATGTTTTTCAGGAGACGTAAAGCATTCTGCCTCCTCCTTTACTTTGTCTCAATTATTTCAACTTTTCACTCAATAAACGTATTTTGTAACTATTTCGCTGACGGTGTTGGGTTTTTATTTTTTTATTTTATGCTGTTTATCATCCAGATCACTGTTTGTTAATGTTCTAGAGCACCAAGAATTTTATTTAAGACTAGCACTTACTACTGCAGAAAAAAATGCCATTTTTGGCTATGATATGGCCCAAAGTTTACTTTTGGTGCAACAGGCTTTGAATTTAACCAACTCACTTTGAATTTCGTTGCTGTTAGTTTCCAAATGGCAAGAGTAAGAGACCAAATTTTGGTATTTGCTAGTTAATTCTGTTCCTTCAAATTGCTCTGAATGATGAAACTTTTCATTTCTAAGCAATTTAATTAGAGTCATAAACCAATATTTCTATTCATTGTTGGATAAATACTTTTAAGATTCAGCCAGTGCTTTCTAATCAGCCTTTCTCTAAATTATGGATTTCTTCTATTATCAATATGTTGAGTGCAACAGATTAAAGGCTGGTTTACATATCTACGCTCTGTGGAAAAGCCATACAAACTGTCAATTTTATTGTGCCTTCCTGGTAGAGATAACATTGGGGTGTGACATTTTTCCCCCAGCAATGTATGTATGATATACACTGGCACACACAGTTGGGGATATTGCATGAAGTGAAGAATGTATGTATCTGACTGAAATAACATACATTGAAATAACATCAGTGAGGCTACGTAACACAAACGATAGTGTGTTTACAAAAACAATTTAATGTGCAATTTCTGCACACAACAAAGTAGTACTGCAATATAGACAAAATTGTACATTCAGAGAATGTCCATACCTCTGGATTTCAGTATCCAGTATCGCCACCTCTTTCGAAGAATATCTTGACACCTACGAGTATACCTTATTGGCGAGTGTCTGAATCAGCCTGTCCGATATTACAAGCAACATGTTACAGAGGTCTGCCAGTGGAATACATGTTCATTTAAGCGATGTTTTGGACATCATAAAAGAGGCACATAGTATGAGCGGCTGTGTGGCAAGAAGAAATCCTCCTCCTTACTTAATACCGCTGTTACATGCGTTAGATCACATGATATGTATATGTGTGTACCTATCAGTGTCTTTCTGGCTGTCAAATAAATAACAGAGATAGAAAAAGGTGAATGCCATGAAAGCATAACTCTTTCAATAGGTTTTATTAGTGGCTTAGCTTTTTTTTTTTTTTTTTTTTTTTGTGAAATTTTCATTATTAATAAATTGCTTTTAACTGCAGCTTGTGCACATTTTAGCTTTTCACTTTACTAGCAACTTGTTTTTCAGAGTTTACATCCCATTTTATTTCTTCTTGCTTGATTCTTATATTATATATATATATATATATATAAGATCTGTAGGGATGTACGGTCTGGTGAAGTCACCGGGATGATCAAAAGTCACCGGGATGATCTCCTTGACAAATGTCAACCCCGCCTTCTCGTGGTACATCCTGTTCCTACTAAAGGGGCTCTGACGACCGCCAATAGCGGTATAACGATACCATCGGGATTAGAGGAAATGCTATCACACACACACCAACCCGCTTGGCCAGCGTGGTGAGTTATGGCCAAACCCCTCCAAAATGACTCCACAACTTAAATCTTGGCCCTCAGTCTCCGGCAGCTGGAATGTACCTGGCCAAGGCAGCGGCCAGTGCGACATGAAGGCAGAGGGTGCTCTAAGAATCCCCGGAGGACCGGACTAGGTTGCCATCTGATGCTGACTTTGGCTACGTATAATGGACGCTCCCTATCTTCTGATTCAAGGCTTCTTGAATTGGAAGAGGAACTACAAAGGATCAAGTGGGACATCGTCGGGCTAAGTGAGGTAAGGAGAAAAGGAGAAGATCTCATTGAACTGAAAAGTGGACATCTCTTCTACTATCGTGGGACTGATACTGGCAGAACTAGTGGTGTTGGATTTATAATAAGCAAGAAACTGAAGGATAAAGTTGCAGAAGTTGAAAGTTCCTCTGACAGAGCTGCACGACTCGTTATCCAACTCTCGAGAAGATACCAGGCTCAGATTATTCAAACTTATGCACCCACCACAAGTCACCCTGAAAAAGAAATTGAAGAATTTTATGACGAAATTCGTCATCTAAATAATAAAGGTAAACAGCACTTAAAGATAATTATGGGAGATTTCAATAAAAAATAGGGCAACGGCAACAGAATGAAACTTCAGTCGGTAAATTCGGTCACGGCAACAGAAACCAGCGTGGAAATACTCTCGTAGAGTTTGCAGAGGCAGAAGGGTTTTTCATCTTGAACTCCTTTTTCAAGAAAAAGCCACACAGGAAATGGACATGGAGACATCCAAATGGGACGACAAGTGTAATTGATTTTATTATGTGTAACAAAAAATTCGTCATTGAAGACTGCAGTGTGCTAAACAAGTTCAACACAGGTAGTGACCATAGATTGGTGAGATGTAAGATGCACCTCAACACTAAACTCGAACGTAGCAAGCTCATAAGACAAACAAAATGTATTGACATAACCAACCTTAAAAAACACCCTAATACCTTCAAGTTGGAACTAAAGAACAGATTCTCTGCTTTAGAACGCCTAACATCGGAAAAAGTGGATATTTCTGAAGTTAACAGAAAAGTAACCAAAGCTCCTATGGAAACAGCAACAAAATTACCTGGGTCTAAGAACAAGTTGCATGTGAACAAATTATCAGGAAACCCCAAAATGTTGATGCAAAAAAGAAGAGAGATGAGGACAACTAAAGAATATGTGACTTCCAAAGTGGATATATAGAGCTATGCAAGACAAATATATAGAGCTATGCAAGACAGTACAAAAAAGTATCACTGAAGACGTAAGGAAATTCAACTGTGAACTAGTAAGGAAGGCAGTTGAAAACAACCAAAGCCTAAAGAAAGCAAAGGGACATCTCAGTAAGGGAAGAAAATAGATAATGGCAGAGAAAAAAGAAGATGGTTGTGTAACAAGAAATAGAGGTGAAATTTTGACAAGAGTGAAAGATTTCTACTCCACATTATATGAAAGGGATGATGCATGTACTCCAGACATCATGAAAGGTACCAGTACCAGAGTTCTTCCAGTTCTCCCAGCAGAAGTTGCACATGCAATCAAGAACATGAAGCGAGAAAAAGCTCCAGCAGATGATGGAATTACTGTAGACATCATACAAGAAGCAAGTGGAGAAATCGAAACAGTACTCGCCCAAGTTTTCACTCGATGCCTTAATGAAGGGAAGATTCCTGAGGATTGGAACAACGCTACAAGGATCTTGCTACATAAAAAGGTGACATTGAGGATCTCAGGAACTACAGACCTATCAGCCTCCTATCAGTGGTTTACAAAAACTTCACTAAAGGTCTTTCACACCGCTTGAAGGTAACACTGGGCATGGCTCAACCGAGAGAACAAGCTGGATTCAGGAGTGGCTACAGCTCAATAGATCATATCCACGTACTGAGAGAACTAATTCAAAGAGCGAGGGAATATGAACTTCCATTGTGCATGGCTTTTATCGATTATGAAAAAGCTTTTGATTCGGTGAAACCATCAGCAGTTACAATGGCCCTGAAATCCTGGGGTATCGAAGATGCGTACAATAATATTATTAATAACATCTATGAAAATGCAAGTGCAAAGATTCGGCTGTTTGAAAATACAACACACATAAGAATTAGAAAGGGAGTGAGAAAAGGTGACACCATATCTCCGAAGCTCTTTAATGCCACATTGGAAAATGTCTTTCAATCACTGAACTGGGAAAACAAAGTGATAAAGATTAATGGAGATTATCTAACCCACCTTCGTTTTGCTGATGACGTAGTCATTTTTGCAACTACCCCATCAGAGCTGCTGTGTATGATCCAGGAACTTGCTGACAAGAGTAAAGAAATGGGATTAAAATGAACTTTCAGAAGACAAAAGTGATGTTCAATACTTTTACAAGAAATGAAGATTTATCGATTGATGGAGAAAAGCTGGAGATAACGGACACGTACGTTTATCTTGGACAGCAGATATCAAGTGAGGGTCACATTGATGAATGAAGAAATTAATCGGCGTACAAAACTTGCCTGGAGAGCTTTTGGAAGAAACAGCATAATTTTCAAGAGCAGTATGCCATTATGTCTTAAAAGAAAAGTGTTTGATAAATGCAAACTTCCAGTGCTTACGTATGGTGCAGAGACGTGGACCTTAACTAAAAGAGACATACAAAGGCTGCAGACAACTCAAAGTAGCATGGAGAGGTACATGCTTGGTGTAACCAGGAGAGATAAGAAAAAGGAACTCGTGGATCCGAAAAATGACAAGAGTGGAAGACATCATGATCAGAGTTAAATCCCTGAAATGGCAATAGGCTGGACATACTGCCAGAAGGACAGACCATCGATGGAGAGCCGAAATTTTAGATTGGATTCCAAGGGACAGGAAAAGACCCAGAAGAAGACCACATGGAAGATGGGTGGATGAAATTCGTAAGTATGCGGGAGTGACATGGAGGAGATTGGCAGAAGGGAGACCTTTGTGGAGGAAACTTGGGGAGACCTTCGTGCAGCAGTGGATTGATATTAGTTTACAATGATGATGATGATGATGATGATAAGATCTGTATATAAAGATAAATTAAAGTTGTGGAATATCTTATATTTTTATGAGCTTCATTTTGGAAGTTCTTAGGGTAAATTCCATGCATGAATTTACATTAACAAATAACTGGGCATTCAAAACAATTGAATTATCTGAAAAAGTTGAATAACTGCTTGGTTTTTTTTTTTAAATATTACTCAGATTTGGTCATGCATGGCACTGCTTAGGAAAGGTAGGGATGTTACGCAAAACACAGGTGAGTAAGAATCAAGTACAAGCTTCTGTAGCTCTAAAACTTGACCGTATATCGCTCGGTTCAGTATCTTTCTTAGTTGATCCTCTCCCTTTGCAGGGTGCAACTGGATAACCCAGGGAAAGTCAACTAACTTGGTGAAGTAAATATTGGAGGAATTAAAGGATTAAACCATGCTTGAAATTATAGAATAAGCAACGCTTATTCACAGTTAAACATTTTGTATTAAGATCTACTGTAGTTTTGCTGAGCGTTTGGCTTGGCTTCATCAGGACAAAGGGGCATAAAAATTGAAATCATTGTTCCACCATCAGCTTTCTGACAATCATGGATTTTGGTGAGTTGTTTCCATGCTATTGAAAGATATGGAGTAAGATTTTGGTGAGTTGTTTCCATGCTATTAAAAGATATGGAGTAGGATTTTGGTGAGTTGTTTCCATGCTATTGAAAGATATTGAGTAGGATTTTGGTGAGTTGTTTCCATCTATTGAAATATATCGAGTAGGATTTTGGTGAGTATTTTCCATGCTATTGAAAGATATGGAGTAGGATTTTGGTGAGTTGTTTCCATGCTATTGAAAGATATGGAGTAGGATTTTGGTGAGTTGTTTCCATGCTATTGAAAGATATGGAGTAGGATTTTGGTGAGTTGTTTCCATGCTATTGAAAGATATGGAGTAGGATTTTGGTGAGTTGTTTCCATGCTATTGAAAGATATGGAGTAGGATTTTGGTGAGTTGTTTCCATGCTATTGAAAGATATGGAGTAGGATTTTGGTGAGTTGTTTCCATGCTATTGAAAGATATGGAGTAGGTGTCATGTCATTCACAAGTCATGAAGAAAAGTGAACAAGAAGTCGGTGCTTTCAATACATACATATATGCTCAACTGAGGATTCCTTTTAGACAGAGCTAAATTTTCTTAAAGGAATTGAATGCAATACCCAGAGAATACAGTTCTTCTGTTGTGGCAAAGATGTTCAAAAATTTAGGAAATTCTCAAAAGTTACAATTTCAGTTATTTTCAAATCTGTAAACAAGGTGAATATTTACGGATCAAAAGACTATGCTAAAGACACAAATTCCCAGAGAATTTATTAGATCCCTTAGGAATGTGGACTTCCATATATAGGACAGGCCCGCAGGGCTTTTAAGTTTTCGTGTGAAGGAACACAAGTGTTACGTATGGAACTGTGAAGTGAAGTACTCTATAGCCCAACATTGTCATGAAAACCACTATATATTTTTTTTGAAAACGTTACGCTTATTGATAAAACTGATTTGACTATCAAGTTTATATATTAGCTTTCCACATATACTGCAACTCTTCCCGCCTTGTCATCGACATGACATCTACTTCATTTCTTTCAAGCGCATGGAAACAACTCACCAAAATCAGTGACCGTCAGAACCGATGTCACAATGATTTGAACGTTTGCACTCCATTTATGTTGATGACGCCAAGCCAAACACTCAGTGAAACTATATTTGATTTTAAAATAAATATTTTTTCTAAAGAAATTACCTTAAAACAAAATATTTAATTGTGAATTCCCATTTTCGACTCCTTGGGGGCTATTGTTGTCGGAGCTTGCACACCATAATATATATGTATACTGTATGTTCTCTTGTGATTTAGAATACATGAATTGTGTTCGAAGCCTATGAAAATAACGAAATGAATACATGAAGTGTGCATTTGTTTGGTTAATAACTTTTTGTGACCACCAATGAATTGAAACTGGAAAAGAATTTATACCTTTTAGAAATTTCAATTAATGTTATGTACAAAAATAAACAAACAGAAGAGCACAGCACAGTGTCGGAGCCAAATAAAACTGGATCGGAAGGCTCTTTTCATAGCTAATTTGCATAAAAATTCCTCAAAAAGGTGTTTCACCAAACGTATTTCACACCTACAATAAAATAAAGTACTTACAATTATTTATAGCCTACGTACTGCAACGGATTTGGACACTCAAGGAGAAACTTAAAGAATTGTAATTCCTAAGCACAAGAATTAAACAAGAGACATTATGCCAAACAAACTTCTTTTAATACTAAGACAATCATGACCAAAAATTAAGTTTAAATTCACAAAATAGTGAAAAATATGATATACTGCACCCTCAATGTTTAAAGACCAAATACACAAGAGTTGGAAAAATACAAAGCAAATCACATACCAAAATAAAATAAGGCTCTTCTTGGTAAAAACACAGAAAAAATTATAGATAAATATAAACTGGGATATAATATACACAGACGGCAGGTGGAACACAGATAGCCTTTAGCTACATTTAAAAGAAAAATTAAAAACAAGTCTCTTAAAGCACTACTTGATTTATCTCCCAGCATTTCACCTCACTTTTCTAATCTATTAGCAAAGTTTCAAACGTGTCTGAAAAACTGTTATTAATGACAATACAATTGACCCCGTTTTATGTTTCAATACTTCGGATGTTAGTGATATCAAAATACCTACCTTATGTTACCGCCGTTTTTCGTCATACCAGTTAAATCTCAGCAACTGAATTCCCAAGAAAATTGCAACAGGCGTGATGAAGTCACTAAAATGGACTTGTCGACTCAAAATATTTTGCAAAGTCCTATACCTTGTAAACAATAAAAAATATATAATGGTTAGAGATTGTGATAGAAATGCTTTCTTTTTTATAACATTACTCCCCTAACAAAGACAACCCCTTATAATGCTTCGTCAAAATTAAGTGGTAGTAAAATAACTTTTAGGAACAGTAAAAGTTTTGTGAAAGGGTTATCATGTTATGAAAATGATTTTTAATGGCATTCTAAATAAGATAACCCTTTAATATATCATTAAAAATGAGGGGAAATAAAATAACTTTTAGGAACTCAACAAATGTTTTCTGAAAAAGCGAAATTCATCATCTACCCCAGCTTCAGTGTTGTGCCCAATGGGGGGGGAGAAGGGGTGTTCAAACACCCCAAAATTTGGAATATTCGGATATTTAAAAAACACGATTTTAAAAGGCAATTTTTTGTTAGTATTTGAAATTTTGATGTTCCATTGCAATGAAAAGCCAATACATGAGTATACCGAAAGTTTCTGCGGTGACGAGGCAACTTCAAATTTGAGTTCCCTGATTTATTTCAGATTACTGTAAAGCACGCTGAAAAGCAAGGAGTTTTGATTAAAGAGCCAAGAATCACATTAAAACAAAACCAACGCTGTAACGAAACCCAGAAGACTGTTACAGGATTTTAATTTATGTACCACTTTTAGACATGCATTTAGACATGCATATTAGTTTTATTAGTGCTTTGGAAAATAGATTTCTCGCACACAAATCGGTCTTATCAGGATTCCAATCACTTTTCCCAACTTATTTCCTGCATAGATAAATTGCAAAATATAAGTGGTCAACCATTATGTAGTGATAAGAATACAGGCAATAAGAATATTAATAATAATTTTCAGTAACATTTATTTGAATATTTTTGCACAGATGTTGCATACATTTTAAAAATGCACTCATAACATATTTAGTTGTATAAAAAAATCGTACCCCCCCCCCCCTTCCACACCCCAAAAATAAAAAAATTCTGGACATGCCCTGCCCAGCTTCATGTTGGCATAATCTGACCTGTGCATGGTAACTTATAACATTCTTAGAAACTACAGCAGTTAATTTTGTAATTAATGCTGCTAAGAAGCCTTAATAATAAAATTGCATATAATATTCTCAAAAAAAAAAAAAAAAAGCACCGCTTCATCTGTTAACTTGCTCTGGGGAGAAATCTAGCCAATGCGATTTTTGCCAACAAATTTTTCATATAATGATCATTTGTTGCATTAACTGCTGACTGAATGTGAAGAAACCTTGACAATTATTAGGTTCATTGAAATATTAGCTTTTCTTGTACTTTATGCTACAACTTAAAAAAAAAGTAATTAAATTTCGTTTTTGCGTAAGACCGAAGTAATTTGTCAGGCTCGTCGAAATATTAACTTTTCTTTCACTTCGTACGAAAACTTTAAAAAAATTAATGATTAATTTCGTCTAAATATTCGAATTTCATGCCCCGATTTAAGTATTTTCCAGTAATTTGCTAATAAAACAACAGCACATTTCATTTATTTGGTGGGGAAATTTTCAAAGTTCCCGTCGGTTAGTATTCTAAGTGAAAACTCAAATAATTTGTCACTTTCATCTAAACATTAGCATTTCGTTCACTTTTCGCGCCAACGTTCTAGGTAATTCGTGAGTTAAATATTAGCGCATTTAATTCATATTGCAATATCGACTTTCATTGCACAGAAAGTGATTCACTAAGTTTTTTGCAAAAGAAACTACATGATGTAAACAAATACAGAGCACCACGTTAAACGCGACATATCGTCAGCACTGAACGAAAGCAAGATCCATTGGAGCTGAACGTCGGACCCCCTGCTATGACGTCACTAAAGCTGCATTGAGGCTCGATCAAGTATAACGATGGCTCCGGTGCTTCCTGCTGGGCAGGCACGTCAAAAGGCGTCTGATTTTTTTTTTTATTGGAGGTTTAACGACCACCGTGAGCAATTCAATGGGCTATAAGCAGTCGCCCGTCCCTAATTTAGGGTCACTGATTCCAGGGAAGGGAGAGAGCCAGTGCCGTAAGACAAACACTACATCCATGCCTCACCGGGATTCGAACCCGGACCCCGTTCGGACTAATGATCAGAGGCCATCGCTTAGACCACTGCGCCACCCGGGCGGCGGCGTCTGATTTGAAATTCTGCTTTCTGGTAGTCTTTCATTAACGCGATAAAAGAGAAACATTTCTTCCCCATACTTAAGCACAAGATATTTACCTACAGTAGTGACCTTAAAAGTCATTATAGGCACAAAGGTGCCTATTTTCACTTTTCCTGAGGTGGTCATTTCTTCAGAAATCTTGAAAATTGCATCGCACTGGAGCGGGAGTGGAATCCGCATCTCCCGATTTCATTATCGAGCATTTGTATTTGCTTCATCTATACGAGTATTGATGTATAATTGTTTCCCCAGATGGATTATTTTCTCATAGATATTTATGATATTGAAGTTTTTGTTATTAAGTTTTCCCCTACAATTTTTCATGAGGTAATAGAATATACTGTACATTCTCAGCTGCAGTATACATACGCAATCCAGTCAAAAAAATTGGGCAGCCTGTTAGTATGAGGCACGACCTAGTACCTCCAATACCACAGATATACGCCGGATTTGCTTCAGCGAGGCCTCTGAACATTTCTGTAGGGATGCTATACCATGCAGACACCAGAACTTCTCGCAGATCATCAAAAGTCATCGGTGGTGGATCCATGCGTCCAACCTGTTGGTCAAGATATACGGCGTGGCATTGATTATATAAAACCTCTAAACGTTTCTGTGGCGATGCTATACCACGCAGACACCAGAGCTTCTCGCAGATCATCAAAGGTCATCGGTGGTGGATCCATGAGTCCACCTGTTGGTCAAGATATACGTCGCGGCATTGATTCAATGAGGCCTCTGAATGTTTCTGTAGGGATGCTATACCATGCAGACACCAGGGCTTCTCGCAGATCATCAAGTGTAATCGGTGGTGGATCCATGCGTCCAACCTGTTAGTCAAGATATACATTGCGGCATTGATTCAATGAGGCCTCTGAATGTTTCTGTAGGGATGCTATACCATGCAGACACCAGAGCTTCTCGCAGATCATCAATAGTAATCGGTGGTGGATCCATGCGTCCAATCTGTTGGTCAAGATATACGTCACGGCATTGACTCAATGAGGCCTCTGAATGTTTCTGTAGGGATGCTATACCATGCAGACACCAGAGCTTCTCGCAGATCATCAAAAGTCATCGGTGGTGGATCCATGCGTCCAACCTGTTAGTCAAGATATACATTGCGGCATTGATTCAATGAGGCCTCTGAATGTTTCTGTAGGGATGCTATACCATGCAGACACCTGAGCTTCTCGCAGATGATCAAAAGTCATCGGTGGTGGATCCATGAGTCCAACCTGTTGGTCAACATATACGTCACGGCATTGATTCAATGAGGCCTCTGAATGGTTCTGTACGGATGCTATACCATGCAGACACCAGCGTTTCTCGCAGGTCATCACGAATAATCGGTGGTGGCACATCAAAAGTCACCGGGATGATTTCTGTCAGAAGTTCTTCGCCGTACTGTCCATCAACTATTCACATGAAAAAGCAGCAAATGTGATTCTTCTGAAAAGGTGACTTTCTTCGACTGTTTGATGGTCAAATATGCCTCCTCTTAGATGCAAATTCACATCTTAATAGTCGATGTCTGGTTGTCAGCATGTGCACTTTGAGAGGATGGTGGCTTCGGAGTCTCATAATGAGCAGAGTTCGTTGGACTGTCGTCTGCAATATGCTCCTCGATGTACCTGCATTAAATGTTTTTACCGGTTTTCCACTGTGGCCTGTTTATTGGATCATACTAGTCGGATAGCCGTCGTTGCCCAGGGTCGTCAATGCTCCGTGGGGGTTCGGTTCCTTTCCATTCCTAGAACACTTTAACAATTGCATCACGTGAACAGCCCATAATATCGGCAATTTCTATAATGTTACCACCCTTCAGTCGATGGCCAAGAATAATCCCTTTTCCAAACTGTTAGGACACGTCGTTTTTTCATTTTCATGCGAAACTGCGAGTTCGTGTCCTTTTAAATGCCTTTCATGATTTGCATATGTTGCTACGCACGCCATCTGTCTGCTGGGTACGGTTCCTTCTTACATAAGGGGTGTTCATGCCCTTTGGCTGGACTAATTATATGTATAAGCAAAGAAAATTAACTCATATACATACACAGTTTTTAACATTTAGAGGCCAGTTGATCCAAACATCAGAAAAGCAGAATTTATAATTGAATCATTTTCTTCAAACAATTGGCCTTACTCTAACCACTGAAGAATAAAATAATAAATAAGTTACAATGACTGCAAAACTTATGGTAGACACAGAAATTACAAAACGAAATTGCTTCCAAAAGTTAGAAGCAAAATGAAATTCTCACAAATACAACACCATTCGAAAGCAGTCAAGGCAAAATGTTGTTCAGTTAGTGCAGCCATTGTTTAAGAACTTGTGGTAACTAAGCACTTGTAACTTCGTATTGAAATTATTTTTTATTTAGTCAGCCAACGTAATTCTAATACGAAAATTCTTCATTCTAATTTTCCTTTCGGAACTCATATGAACGCAAAGTATTGCTGGAAAAAATCAGTTCGTACGATTAATTATAGATAGTATTCCTTGCCTTACTGATCATCTCAGTTTCATGAAAGTTTTCTGAAATGAATTCTGATGAAACATAACATCTCTGGATACACTTTCATCCAGTCTTCATAAATTGAAAAATGAGAACATTCCTGCGTAGCACAATATTTGCTACTTTGAAGGACAGCAAAATATTATAACCAAAAACTTATATGAGTCTTAAAATTTTATTTTAATGGCGTCAACACAATTTGGTGACCTTTCGCAATCAGCTGGAAGTTTTCTTAAGACCTTAATTTTAGAACGTAGAACAGTAACAGATGAAACCGGAAAGATTCTATCACACAGTTGTTCCGTTGTCCTTTACTGATATACATTTTATAGCTGTAAAAAAATAATCTTAGACGAAAGCTTCCAGCGAAATTCCAAAGCTCGTCGAATAGTGACTGTTTTTGTTTGCATCGTTAACGGAAAATTTTAGTCTCATATATGTCTTGTTTTACACTAGGTTGTTCCAATAAATACACTCACGGACATTGAAACTTGCGCACCAAAAAGGAAGCATCGGATTGAACTGAAATTTTATGGACGTCATGATACAGATGAATGATACACATGATGGCAAAAACAGAGCTGCAGGACAATTACAGAGGGATCTGTGGCACGCAGTCAGGTCTTCTTCAATAGCGCGTCACACCGCCACGTGCGGAGATACATGCTTCAATACGGTCCGGCATGGAGGCGAACAGACGCTTGATGTTGTCCTGCAGCAGACTGGCATACACCTGTTGGACGGTGTGCTCCAAATCCAGGAGAGAGCAACACGGCGGCAGCTGGCGTTTCAACTGGTCCCACACATGCTCGATAGGGGACATGTCCGGGGAGCAGGCAGGCCATGCAAGTGTCTGGATATGACGTAAGCAGTCCTGGGCAACCCAAGCCGCGTGCGGTCGGGCGTTATCCTGCTGGTATAGCGCACGTGGTCAGGTATTTTCCTGCTGGTTTAACGCATGGCACCGAAAGCCCCAGGTTGTTACCCCATGTCACGGAAAGCGACAGGATGTTTACCAATGGAACGGAAAGCCTCAGGATGTTAACCTATGGAACCTAAATCACCAGAATGTAAAACAATCAAACGAAAAGCCCCAGCGTGTTAACCCATGGGGCAGAAAGTCCCTATTTTTTTACCCCATGGCATGGAAAGCAACAGGATGTTAACCAATGGATGTGAAAGCCTCAGTATGTTAACTCATGGAACCGAAATCCCGAGGATGTTAACCGATAGAACCAAAAGTCCCAGGATGTGAAACAATCGAACGGAAAGTTTCAGTGTGTTCACCTATGGCGCGGAAAGTTTTTATTTTTTACCCCATGGCATGGAAAGCCCCACGATGTTAACCAATGGATGTGAAAGCCTCAGTATGTTAACTCATGGAACCGAAATTCCCTAGGATGTTAACTCATGGAACCGAAATCCGCCGCCCCGGTGGCGTAGTGGTCTAAGCGATGGCCTCTGATCATTCGTCCGAAAGGGGTCCGGGTTCGAATCCCGTGATGCATGGATGTTGTGTTCGTCTTACGGCACTGGCTCCGTCCCTTCCCTGGAACCAGTGACCCTAAATTAGGGACGGGCGACTGCTTATAGCCCATTGAGTTGCTCACGGTGGTCGTTAAACCTTCAATCAAAAAAAAACCGAAATCCCGAGGATGTTAACCAATGGAACCAAAAGTCTCAGGATGTAAAACAATCGAACGGAAAGCCCCAGTGTGTTCACCTATGGCGCGGAAATTTCCTGGATCTTACCTCATGCATCGAAAGTCACAGGATGTTAACTCATGGCACATAAAGCTTCGGGATGTTAACCCATGGCTCCGAAAGCTCCAGTATGATACCCATTATCCTTACACAACTTTTTTTACTAGCAAGAGAGAACTCACGAAAAAAATGTTTCTGATCACTACTCACGTATTGGTTCAAGGGTGTAACCAATAACTGCAAAACTTACTGAGCTTTCGCTGAAGTTCAGTACTTTTATTATTTTCCTTCAGTGAGATTTCTCGTATGAAATTACAGTGTAAACCATTTTTGCCGTGGGTGAACCTGCGGTTTTCTTCCCCGACGCCAGTAAGGCGTATCTCTGCAACTTTGCCGATTTGAATTGTATGTAACAGCACTAGTACATCATGTACGTCATGTTACATAGTGCGTTACAAAGTGGCTACCACGTTTGTAATCTCTCCTCATTGGTGCTTTATTTCAAACACGTTTTCGATGTTAGCTGGAGTTGAACACAAAGCACAGACAAGCTAATAAAAAGTGATAGACAAGCTAATAAAAAGTAATATTTGATTTACAGTTGATCGATCGAAATGAAAAATCATTTTTTGATGTGAAACACTTGCATTAAATTTTAAGTTTACTTTTCTGTGTTTTGGGTTAAAAAAATCATGAAAGTACCCAGAAATTTTTATCGATTTGTGAACCAGTTTTTCATATCGGGTCAACTAAACTGTACAAGAAATATAGTATATGTAACGAAGAAACTGATCAGCGTCAAGCAGATGCTGCGCGTCATTGGAAACATCCCTAACACAGTCAATCCAAATTCCTCTGAACAAATAAGATAACTTTGCAGTGTCGAAATAACGTGATTGCGTTGTATAAGAGCAATCGCGTTTTGACATGCTTCTTTACCGTCAAGTAATTCGATGAAATGTTTTGTCAGTTTCTTGTTGACCTCATGAATTTGCGCTGCGGAGAGAATTAACGTCATGCTGTAAAACGTGTTCACAAAAGCAAAAAATGTTAACGGTAGGAAGGCAGAAATTTTTTTCTTTGTTTGGAACATCGTGATTATATATGAAACAGAATGAAACATTCCACTTGCTTGCGCACACAGTATAACAGCGACAGGAAGTGAGAATACTGCATTCAGCTTTAGAACTTGTTTACGCAGGACCTTGTAAGATTTTAATAAATTTTGAACTGTGGGTTCCCCATCATCTCGGATTGTTAAGTCTTCTAGCTGATCTGACAAAGTTTCAAACACTCTGTTAACTTCCAAGCAAAACATTGAGAACAGTAAGCAAGTCAAATAGATTAGAGTGTAATTTACATGAAACTCAATAAAATAGAGCACAAAAAGTGCAAAGTAGTTTGTATCCTTCCAAGTATTTCCACAATAGTCGAAGGTGTAATGCAGAATGGAGTTGGAAAGGTTTTCTTGAAAGTACGCAGCAAGTATAATGCGAAGGAATGATATGAGAAGCGGAAACACAGCCGTGAGATAAAAAGCTAATTTTAACCATGCTTCTTTCCCCGAAACTTACTATTGCACGAAAAAGAGGCTATCTGAATTTCGATCTGATTATATTCTTTTATTACTGCAATAGAAGACAAGCATTGTTTCCGCATAATAAACCATAAAAAGAAAGTCATCATCAGCCGCGTTCCTGTGATCACATCCAACAGCCTAATTTGTCGTGTTGCAAGCCAATAGATTTTGGTCGTTGCGATGTATACATAAGCGCAGTAATTCAAAAATGTGCAGAACAGAATAAAAATGTGTTTATGGCGTTTTATCTGTTTAATGCATGACTTGTCGAAGAAACTGATTCCAAACAATTCCATGATTTCAAAAACCAGTTGCCATTTTCTTTGAATGCACAATATTGCAGATTGAAAGTTACGAATCTTTGCTCTGGTATAGTTTTTGATAGAGAAGGTAAAGTTACGAGCGGAGAGAAACAAGCTGCATGCCCCAATTGCTATGTTGCCATACGGTGTAAAGTGTCCAGGTCCGGCAAAAGTACATCAGCAATTTCTTAGAAAATCACTTACTTGGAGTCAAAGGCAAATGATCTTCTTACATATCATCTTGAACACTCATTCTGGTCTTACCACACGCTCACAAGAAAAATTGTGATGCACTCTCTTAAACTTAAGTTCAAGAGCCTTACATAGAACGATTTTTTTCAGACGTTAGAATAGAATTTGTAAATCTATCCTCTGGATTAATGCCGCCAATTTCGTATTCCCAATTCAGCTCAAATATTTGAAGCTGTAATAAGCATTTTCTTTTTATCGACTAAATTGCTTTTCATCTAACCTTATTTCTGTGTTAAGATACCAATATTCTTATAAGGACATGAAATGTCGTAGAAATAATAACCTTTATAGCTGCTACTGTTTCCTCGTAAACATTTCATATCCTGGCTTATTATCTACGCTTTATCACAATCCTTGGTTTCGCACGGTTATCAACATGTCATGCATCTTGCACGTAATGCAACAAAATCAATAGACTCATAATAAATTCAAGCGTAATAGTTGGCTGTTTGGTGTTGCAAAACTTTTCTATTTCTAAGTATAACGGAAAAACAGTTTCATAACGACACTCTCCGAAGTAGAGATCTATTGCCCTGTCAACGCAAACAAATCCGGGCAATTGTATCTTGAATGCATCATTTTTTGAAGAAATGAAACGGCGAAAACCACATCGATTATGTGAGTATTGGATTTCTTTTGTGCACTTTCCTCTAATTGAATTTCTTTTGAAATTCAGTCTTACTCCTAGCATTATTTAAGTTTCCGTGCTAGACTTTACACTGATAAATACTTTCTTATTGAATTTTATTTGTGTCCATGTTTCTGTTTGAGAGCTTGACGATAACTGTATGAAAGGCTTCTTAATGTGAAACACCTGCAAATGATAAAAGAATTGGGTTTCTCAGACAGCTACCTGAAGGGTGATTCGCACGCATAAACTAAACACTTCTGACAAAATAGAAATATAACGAACGATCTGGCTAGAACGTGTTCCATTTGTTGGATGTCTTTATTAATTTCGCTTTATCAAGGAAAAAAAATAATTTTGTTATGTATTTTACAGCCGAGATAACCTAGTTTCCAATTAGTTTATTATTTCGTAATCTTTCACGCGTGTTTATTCTGTTCCATCAAAAGGAATCGCGTATCTCGGTTCCATACAATATTTTTTACTTTTGGAAAAACATATAGACTATTGGGAACAAGTGCCGACAAATTTCGATAAATGCAAACAATTCAAGCATTAAAAAAATAGCCGATGAAAAGCAAATTGGCAATAAGAGAAAATGGGGATATTAAAAGTTCTGAGAGGCAGTATAGCACACGCAAACATTGCCTTGTAAAATCTAGACAACGGAGAAAGGATTAAATTGATAAAAAAATCAGACACATTAAGGACTAATACTTTTGACAAAAAAACCTTCTACTGCTTGGGTAGCAATGTGGAACACGAAGGGCCTTATTAGTTACATCATCCTGAAGCGATACGTACAGGTACAATGCGGTTTTGAAATGGTTTGCACTTGTCAGCGAGAGCTCTGTAACACAACAATTGATAAAACTAAAACATTTTGAAGTCAGAACTTATAGAAAAAAACCACTTACTGTTACGTTATATTTCAAAAAATCACCCTGTAAAAGCATTAATTGTAACTGGAGCACGTGTAACACTGTTTTGCCGAGGCTTAACCGAATAACTGTGTGATTTGGAAGTATGCAAAAACCGCAAATTCGGACCGTATTAGTCTGTCAAAAATAAACAAAATCATCCAAGGTAAAGATCGTTTTACTCTAAATCACAGAGTAACTGGGTGGCTCATGAAATATACGGCATAATGACAAAATGTTTCTTTAGAAATGCTGTTAAGTATGAAAACTTTCGATATTCTCCAACTTGGCATGCACATTGTCTAAACGTATACGAAATACAGGATGTCCAAAAAGTTATTGACGCATTTTAAAAAAAAAATGTTTAAAAAAACCGTTCGGGGTAGCAACAATTTTTTTTCAGATCTTGTAAACTTACTTCAAAGACGTTTTTTCTTTTCGTATAGTTAATAAACTTCAATATGTGCATCTTTTGCTGCGCGGAGTACATCAAGCCTATATTTAATCTCAGCTCGTGTACTTTTCAAACTGGATTCTGTAACAGACGCAATTGCAGCAACTATGAGAATTTCAGTTCGTCAATGTTTTTCATATTGGTTACTTTACTTTGTTTTTCACATGTCCCCACAAGAAGAATCTTAAGGCGTGAGATCTGGGTAGCGGGCAGTCTATGGGATAGTTCCATCTCGTCCAATCGATCTGGTTGAAAATTGCTTATTAAAAAAAGATTTGCACAACATTAATCTGATGTGGTGGTGCACCAGCTTATTGCCAAATCATTTTAGGATATAAATGGCAAATTTGAGGGGCACCAAAAATTTTAATTCTGTCCAAATAAATTTCTTCTGTGACTATGGATTCTGCCAAAAAAGAAAAGTTCGATCACACAATCAGTTATTAAGCCACAGCACACATTCACTTTAGGACTGTCCCAGACATGTTCGATTCAGTGATGTGGATTCTCAGACCCCCAAATTCTGATATTGAGGGGGTTGAATTTACCTGAAATATGAAAAATTACTTTTTCTGTAAAAACAGTGTTTCGTAGGAAGTCAATATCTGCCTACGGATGATTTAGCATATCCACAACAACGGGGCGGCTTGTCGTTCCGGCTATAAAGCTTGTAATATCTGCACTTTGTAGGTATATAGCGGAGTTTTTTGTGTAAGACACGACGCAATGTTGCCTGAGGAATGGCCATTTCCTTTGCGGCAGTTCGTATCGATTTAGTAGGGCTCAGTGAAAAAGCTTCACGTATGCTTCCGACGTCGCCTTCATCCGTGCTTGGTCTTCCACATCTTCGTATATTAACGACACTTCAATTTCCCAGAAACTTCGTGTGCCAAGCTTAGATGCAATTACGACTTGGAGGATCTTTTCCAAATTTCGAAGGGAAATTTCTTTGCTCTTGGGTAAGAGATTTAGTTTCGAAAAACCAACCAACACATATCGCTTTATCTGCTGGAGTAGACATTTTTTTCAACCAGCCTTGCAATGGGATCAGTAGCGCCACCTAGTGACCGATTTGTAAAACAGAAAATATTTCCTATATAAGAAGAGATTTAGTTTCGAAAAACCAACCAACACACATCGCTTTCTCTGCTGGAGTAGACATTTTTTTCAACCAGCCTTGCAATGGGATCAGTAGCACCACCTAGTGACCGATTTGTAAAACAGAAAACATTTCCTATATAAGAACTGATTTTGTTTCGAAAAACTAACCAACACACATCGCTTTCTCTGCTGGAATATACATTTTTTTTCAACCAGCCTTGCAATTGGATCGGTAGCGCCACCTAGTGACCCATTTGGAAAACAGAAAAAAATTTCTCTGTAAGAACAGATTTCGTTTCGGAAAACTAAACAACACATATCGCTTTCTCTGCTGAAATATACATTTTTTTCAAACAGCCTTGCAATTGTATCAGCAGCGCCACCTAATAACCTATTTGGAAAATAGAAAACATTGCTATATAAGATAACGAAATCTGCAAAAAATTATGCTCATATCCTGAATGGTTTCTTTTAATAAACTTTTGACATATGTCAGTGACTTTTGAGCCACCCTGTAACTGAGCACACCAAAATTATGGGATACCTGGTTCGTGGGCAGTGCATCGCTGTTATCCCTCCCGATAGTGGACGAATGCATCACTTGGAAGGTATACAGGTAGGATGGCGTCATTCAATTCACGTAGACGTCAATATATGTCAGTACGAATAAACATCGTGAGTCAACGGAATATGAAAGAGGGATGACAGTGAGTGCATAAAACATTGGCTATCGCAGGGACCATACAAAAATTGCTGTACCTCCGTTCACCGGTATCAAGAATGCATCGAAATTTCAGGAATAACATCGCTTCGTGGACTGCGCTGTGGACGGATTAAAATGAAGGAAGAAAGTTGTCATCAACGTCTGTTTCGCACAATTTCTATCAACCAGAACGACAATAGCATAAATCTCCATCGGCTTCAACGAGGGATGTGCCAGAGATATCTCCACGGAGAGATCATTAGTGCCGAATTTGGTTATGGGACCCGTCGTCTTACCAGAGTCCCATTTCTAATGCCCCATCACAGATGTACCATTAGCAATGGACAAACGAACATCAGAACTGGACCTTGGATGACTGGAGATAGGCCTTCTGGTCAAATAAGTCCCGTTTTGAATTACTCCGCTCAGACAGGAGGGTGCGGATCTTGAGAAATCTGGCAAAGCGATGGATCAGATCTGCATCAAAGAACTATTCTGGATGCTTCTAAAGGCTTTGTTGCGGTTTGATGCATGTGCAACTGGCACACGCTGGGCTATTGGTACCTCTAGAAGCACCTGTGAGTGGTCCACTGTACATTATGAAAATCCTCCAAATACGTGACTCAGTGAATAAACAAAGACATCTCTCTTTCCACGTTTTACGAACACACAGCAACCTAAAAGGTGTTTTCCGGTCACCGCTGGTGAGCAGATCTCTCGATATCTAGCCGAGCGTGTTGGCCTTACACCACGGTGGCCAACAATCAACGGTGCTATGTGTGTTTTTCTGTCAGTTTCTAACATCATAAATCCGTAAGGTGGGCTCAGCTACTGAGACGTCTCCATCTGGTGGGAATTAACGGCACTGACTATATGTTAATTATAGCAGGTAAATCCAAACGGCGAAATCCAAACTGAAAATCCTCCAAATACGTGGCGTCAGTGAAGAAACAAATACATCGCTTTTTCCACGTTCTATCAACACACAGCAACCGAAAAAAAAAATCTTGAATTTTCACTTTGCATCTCGCTCTTTGGATTTAACAGCTGTAATCAATATATAGCCAGTGCCGTTAATGCCCACCACATGGAGACGTTTCAGTTGCTGAGCCCATCTTACAGATTTATGATGTCAGAAGCTGACAGAAAAACACACATAGCGCCATTGATTGCTGGCCACCGTAGCGTAAGGCTAACGCGCTCGGTTAGATATCGAAAGGTCCGGGATTCAATTCCCTAGAGGTGACCGAATAGAAATTTTTCGTTTGCTGCGAGTTGCTAAAACTTAGAAATAGCGATGTCTTTGTTTATTGCCCTGTACCTTGTTATCCTTGAAGACCATCTACATCTGTTCACGGGCATCGTGCCCGCACAGGGAACTGGACTCTTCCAGTAGGACAATGAGCCTCCCGAAAGAGCCGTGATGACCGGAACATGGTTATAAGAACATTCCTTTGATGTTCTCATCCTGAAGTAGCCTTCCCGTTAACCGGACGTGGACCCCAGGTAATTTGGAGGTTTGGATTCTTCACTCAAGAATGTGACGTAATTATTGACATCGGTGCAACAAGAATGGGTAATGGGTGGAGATATACGACGGCATATCAAAAAATAAGTTCCATATAGCGGCGACTATCGAAAATGGAAAGCAGGAAGGAACGCGACTGCGGAGTGACGTCATACGTTTCGTCATCTGTTTGTGGAATGAGTGTGGAACAATTGTGCTGGATAATTTATTCATTAATAGTCATTTGTTATGGGGCAGCACCTGGAGTGTTACTCGAAATTGTAAGTTCGTGGAACAGTGCGCTTTTATAGGCAAAACGTTTTAATCCAGCTGAAATCCGTCATAAGCTGTCGGCTGCTTATGAAGCTGTTGGTGTAGGAGTAAGACAAGGTTGTGTAAGGCCATCATGGATGTTTAATATATTTATGGATGCATGCATGCATGTGTGATGTCAAAGTTGACAATACTAGTTTGTGTCTTGGTAATACCAGTGTGTGGATTGCTGTATACTAAAAGCAAAGCTAGTTGCCTGTCGATTGGGAGATGGTGCAAGCAGTTCGAAGAAAGACGTACCTTTCTGGCATATGAGCCGGACAGAGAAACACCTTGAACTTCGACAACCGATCATCACATTTCGCACGCCGATTAGGTGATTAAAGATAACCGCCGCATTAAAATTTATGAAATTGTCGAAGATTTAGGCGTTATTCTGAAGAAGACACAATTTTTTTGCAGCGCATCATCACCGGTAATGAAATGTGGGTGCATCAGATAGGAAAACGACATCCATGGTGTGGAAATACCTCAGCTCAACAACTGCAAAAACAAATTATAGTCGTGCCGTCTACAGGAAAAGTGATGGCAACGGTCTTTTTGACTGAGGTTATGTCAAAACGGAGTACAATAAGTGCTGCAATGTACTTCGAGACATTGAGCAAGTTAAGAAAAGCAATTAAGAATCAAAGACAAGTAGCACTGTCAAACGAAATCGTTTTGCTGCACGACAACTCAATCCCACACAAAGCTCCCGCCACGCAGGAGCTTCTTCGCAATTTTAAGTGGGAAGGATGGCTGCATCCCCATACACTCCTGATTCAGCACCCTGCGATTACCACTTGTTTGCCAAAATGAAAAAGGGCTTTGGTGTCAAGCATTTCGCAAATGATGATTAAGTCAAGGATGCTGCGAAAACATGTCTCCATGAACTTGGAGTGAAATTTTTATTTCTCGCTATTGAAAAACTGATTTCTCGTTCCGACAAGTTCTTAGCAAAACTAGGAGATTACATGAAAAAATAAAGGATAGGTAGATATTCCAGAAATTACACATTTTTGGTTTTCCATTGTTTAACAAAAGTTATGCGAAACTTATTTTCTGATAGGCTTACGAACTGTATATACGAGGCCCTTTCCAGAAACACTTGCGCGGGAATTTATAAATATGTATGTACGAACCTGAACTACATATGGCTGCAGGTCTTTCCAAAGTAATCTCCTCCGGAGACAATGCGCCTGTCCAAACGTAGCTATCACTCCTTAAAGACGTGCTGGAAGCCATGTTTCTGCATCCCTTGCAGAGCCTCCTCAGAAGCTTTGACTACCTCTTCTGTTGACGTAAACACTTTTTGAGAGCTGTGTAAATAAACAGAGTCACAGTGCGCTAAATATGGACTGTATGGTATGTATGACGCAGTTTCAATTCTTTTCCAGCCAAGAAGGTAGTGACTTTCTACGCTATGTGAGGACGAGCGTTCTCAGGGTGGAGTTCCCAAACATTACGGTGAATGTGTGGATCATTCTTGCGGATAGGGGCGATCAGCTTTGTCAAAACAGACACGTAATAATCCGTGGTATTCGGTGGCACGACATTCTGGTACACCATTCCTTAATAATCAAAGAAATTGATTGCCATTAACTTCGCGGCAGACTTTTTATATCTTGCATTTTTTGCATTTAGAGATCACGAAGTTTTTCACACAGAGCTCTGTGGATCGTAGAGATAAAGAAAAGTTTCATCGCCTGTAATCACTGATTTCAGTAATCCTCGTTTGGAGCAATATCTTCCTTAAAAACTTCGCACACTTTAACACGCACTTGTTTTTGTTCAGTGGTCAGTAACCGAGGAATCCATCTCGCACTGACTCGCGTCATGTGTAGTTTGTCACTGAGTATAGAGTCATGTGTAGTTTGTCACTGAGTATCGTCATGTGTAGTATGTCACTGACTATAGAGTCATGTGTAGTTTGTCACTGAGTATAGAGTCAAGTGTAGTTTGTCACTGAGTGTAGTCATGTGTAGTATGTCACTGAGTATAGAGTCAAGTGTAGTTTGTCACTGAGTATAGAGTCAAGTGTAGTTTGTCACTGAGTATAGTCATGTGTAGTTTGTCACTGAGTATAGAGTCATGTGTAGTTTGTCACTGAGTATAGAGTCTTGTGTAGTTTGTCACTGAGTATAGAGTAGTGTGTAGTTAGTTACTGAGTATAGAGTCATGTGTAGTTTGTCACTGAGTATAGAGTCTTGTGTAGTTTGTCACTGAGTATAGAACCATGTGTAGTTTGTCACTGAGTATAGACATATGTAGTTTGTCACTGAGTATAGAGTCATATGTAGTTTGTCACTGAGTATAGAGTCACGTGTAGTTTGTCACTGAGTATAGAGTGGGCACTTCCAACTGAAATATGTAAATATTCTGCCATTTGTCTCACTGTGAGCCGACGATCCTCACGAAAAATCCCGGATGCAGTGCCTACCGTGTGATCAGTAATGTTTGTTTGCGACACCCCAGGTCCACCTTGTCTCTGAAATAGAGCCCTGAAAAGGCAATATTTTTAGGCCCGAGTCCGCCCCAGGCCCACGAAGTTAATGCCAGGCCCTACGCTGTCCAGTGATTTTCTTCAGGGCTCGGCCATTCAGGTCCTGCATAGGTTTCATTTGCGTAACTGTCACTTGCTTTAACACAGACGGTATTTGTACTGTAACTTTCGGGACTAACTCGAAACTCGTGTAAAAATTGGGCATAAATAAGTTAACTAACCCACCAGTAACCAGAAATATAGCAAATGCCATAAATAGTATTCAGCGAACTTAAGTAAATTATCGTCATTTCATAATCGAACCCTACGTAGGGTCAGATCACTGTTTATACAAGTCAAGTATTGTCTTCTTTGACACTTTAGCCCTGAACATAATGTAAATAGATGTTCAGTTACACACACGCACACACAATAACATGCTTAATGGTTAATAGTTAATACAACAGACTCTCGTACGCAGAATATGATTCCGTTCTATTGGCCCATAAATCTGAGTTTAGCACATAAGACGATCACAAGCAATATCAATATGCAGAAGCGCACTACTTCCAACTGCAGTACCGATCCTCAGTTCGGATGCTCTTTTCTTTCTCCGAAGAAATCGCCGATCTGTTAAGTGAGCTGTGAGATCACAAAAGCCGTAGCTCATGCGACCTTGGAACAGGGGCAAATCCAAGCAATGTGTGTAGGTGTGTGTGTGGGGGGGCTGCAACGCAGCATGGGAAACTCGGGTGGCTCCGAAAGCGAGGCTGAGAAGATGTTTTGGTTTGGGTGTCCAAAGTCCATGTCCGCTTTTCTTCGCTTTCTCTGGGCCAGCCAGCCAGCCAGGAAGTATTGCATTACATCTCTGGCGCCGGAAATCGGGTCTTGGGCTCTTCGTAAACATGTGCTTGTTCTGTGAATATGAATGTAATTACAGAACAGAACAGAAGCAGAATATATAAAACAAAACAAGTAAGCATTTCTTCTAGTTATGTATTACGGAAATTTGGCTTTTCCTTGTTTCCTTCACTTGAAAGAGCAGTTTGCATTTTTAAACCCTTCCCTCTGTGTTGATAGCTTTCTAACTTATTTGCTGCGTTTATATTTTATAAGTAATTTACTGCGTTTATAAGTATATATTTTCTTATTTTATATGTGTGCGCTTACAAGTAATTGCCTTGAATGTGCAACGAGGGCGCATATTGGAGCTTTAATTGATTCCTAATTCCTATAAATGCAAACCATCGTACGGAGCAAGTGTTATCTGGTGCAAACTACCAAAATAAATGGAATATGGATTCAAAGGGGGAGAGAGAGATTTCCAAAGATCAAAGACGAAAAGACACGCGCAAACTAAATATATAAATAACAAAAAATATGACACCGAATTTTCGGGTGTAATAAGCACGTCTTTTGAATCCGTTTTGACGCAAATTCAATTTATCACAGCTGTTCAAAGTCAAAGGAACCGGTATGGAAAACAATAGTATCTGACGGAAGAAAGAAGTTTTGCAATTGGGTTTTTAATCCCTCAGATATTGCTGTAAACGAAATCGTGAGCTTACGCCCTCTGGTTGCAAACTTGTGCGTTAAGAAAAACATGAATTTATATTAGAAACATTTCGCACCGGAAACGCTCTCTAACATAGAAACAATTTTTCAAATCGAACTCTTAGGAACAGAGATATCGACAAAAATAAGATGTGACTTTACGTCCCCTGCTGGGAAAGCCATGCATTATTTTAGGAAGAAAGTATTCTCAAAACGTTTTTCCATATCAGCAGCATCCGTCCAAGAGAAAAAAATGTAGTCGAGTTTTCAGTACCCCAGATTTTGCTATAAATACATCAGAAGCAGAAATTAACACTTATGCCCCCTGGTGGCCAAACCATTCTTTACCAAACATTAGAAATTATGTCAAAAATATTTTCCATCAGGTCTTGTATAAGACACAAGAAGAATTCTTCAAATCGGAGTTTCAGAAGCAGAAATAACGCAGAAAACGCAATTTACCTTTGTGCCTCCCAGCGGAAAGTCTGTGATTTACTTGAAAATTTTGAATTTATAAGAAAAACATTGAGCATCAGAAACACTATCCAACAAAGAAGGCATTTTTTCAAATCCGACTCCTAGAAGTAGAGATATTGACGAAAATAAGATATACATCTACGCCCCGTGGCGTAGAAACCATGCATTAATTTTAGAAGAAAATGTTTCTAAAAGGTTTGTCGACATGAGTACTATCAGTCTACAAACGACGAATTTTTTCAATCGAGAATTTAGAAGCTCGTATTTTGCTATATCAGAAGCGGAAATTAAGATTTACGCCCCAGAGTGGCCAAACCATTATTTTACAAAAATTAGGAATTTTGTGCAAACGATTTCCCATCAGGTGCTGTATCCGGTGCAGAAAGAATTTTTAAATCGGAGATTTAGAAGCAGAGATATAATGGGAAACGCAATTTACCTCTACGCCCCCAAGCGGAAAGTCTATGAATTACTTGACAATTTTGAAATTATATGAAAAATATGTCACACTTGAAACACTATCCAACAAAGAAGGAATTTTTCAATTCGGACTAATAGAAGTAGAGATATTGACAAAAATAAGATATACATCTACACCTCCTGGCGGAGAAAATGTGGAATATTTTAAGAAGAAAAAATTTCGAAAGTATTTATCGATGTAAGTGACATCAGTCCAGGAAAGAATTTTTTCAATCGATATTTTAGAAGCTAAGATTTTATGGTAAATACATGAGAACGAAAATTGAACGCTTACTCCCCCTGGTGGCTAAAGTATTCTTTACCAAAAGTTGGAAATTATGTGCAAAACATTTCTCATCAAGAGGTGTATCCGCTGAAGAAAAAAAAATTTAAATCGGAGTTTTAGAAGAAGAGTTATCGGGAAAAATGTAATTTACTTTTACGCCCCGTAGCGAAAAATCTATGCGTAATTTGAAAAAGTATCTATATCTAAATTACTCTTCGACATAAATGGAATCGAACAATAAAATAATTTTTTCAATCGGATGTTTAGAAGCAAATATGTGGAATCAAACGTATTTTTGGATTCGACATAATCTGCATTTACGACCCCTAGCGGCGAAATTGTGCATCGTAAAAAAAAAAACGAAATAAAGGATCATCATTTGCATATTTCAAGCTTCCCATTGAAAAAAGAATTTTTCGAATCGCACTAATAGTTGCAGAGATATCGTGGGTACAGGCGGACGGACGGACGGACAAACCGGTAACATAAGCACGATCTGTTTTTACAAAAGACGTGCTAAAAATAGCACAAGGCCGGAAAGAAGAATTATTGTGAGAAACAAGAAACATGATCACGGGAAGGGAAAGACAGAGATTTCAAAATCAGAATGACCTAAATTTATCAACAACCTGACTACACGGTACACATACAAGTGCAGGCACGTCCAAGCCCGCCCACGAAATTGTAGGCCCCGCCCGTCGCGGCCCGTAAGTTTTAAATTACATGCAGGCCCGGCCCGGCCAGTGCAGGGCTCTACTCTGAAATGATTCGCGGCCTTTGCGAAGTTCTTTTAGCCACCACTGTTCTGAACGATGTGACATCCCACTCAACACCATAGGCCTACAAAACCTTTCGTACGCTTCAATTGGTTTTCCTTAAACCAGCGAAGAACTTCAATATTGCACTCTGTTCCCCTGTGATACCCATGACTCGTCTGAGAGGCGGGCACAAATAGACGCTACTTGACAGCATTCTACGAGGTCACGTGCAACGCAACGACTCGGACAGGTTCATTCACAATGAGGGGAGTCGAGTGTATGCTGTGATGATGTAGTGGTTCCAATATGTAGCAATACTATTTAACTACAACGCGCAAGTTTTTCTTGAACAGTCCTCATATATGTTGTTTTTTGGTAGCGTATGAAGAAACAGAGAATTTCTATATTTTTGCACATAGAACATCCCTCAAGAAACAAATACAATATTTTATTCGTTATGCCAGAAATATTAACATGTAAAGAAATATTGAAGTAAAAGATGCAAAAAAGGGGGTGGTCTTTGTTCTCAAACTAACTTTTCGTTCATCATCAATTGATTTTCATTCCTGAACGTATCATTTTGCATTTTAAAAATTAGCCAAAGCCAATCATTAATGAACAGAAATCAAGGAAAGGGCTGTATGGTTGGTTGGTTATTAGATTTTATTGGCGCAAGGGCCATGGTTGGCCAAAGAGCGCCAGACACAAGACAAGGGCTGTATGGAAGACGTTGACATTTATTATTTGGATTTACCATGGTTTCCATTTTTGGAATTCAGATTTTGGTACCACCTAGAAACACGCATTTGCCATTAAAATTACACTGATTTGGCTTTGAATTAGGAACAACCTCTGTTTTTAGCACGTCTTTTGTAAAAAAAGATCGTGCTTATGTTATCGGTTTGTCCGTCCGTCCGCCTGTAGGCACGATATCTCTGCAACTATTAGTCCGATTTGAAAAAAATCTTTTTGCATTGCGAAGCTTGAAATATGCGAATGATGATCCTTCATTTCGTTTTTTTTACGATGTACAATTTCGCTGCTAGAGGGCGTAAATGCAGATGATGTTGAATTCAAAAATACGTTTTATTCCACATATTTACTTCTAAACGTCCGATTGAAAAAAATTATTTTATCTTTCCATTCCATTTATGTCGAAGAGTATTTTAGATATAGTTACTTTTTCAAATTGCGCCTAGATTCTCCACTATGGGGGGTAAAATTAAATTACATTTTTCCCGATAACTCTTCTTCTAAAACTCCGATTTGAAATTTTTTTTTCAGCGGATACACGTCCTGATGGAAAATCTTTTGCGTATAATTTCAAATTTTTGTTAAAGAGTACTTTGGCCACCAGAGGGCGTAAGTGTTAATTTTTCCTTCTGCTGTATTTGCCATAAAATCTGAGCAACTAAATTATCGATTGAAAAAATTATTTGGTGGACTGATGCCACTCACATCGATAAACCTTTTCGGAATATTTTCTTCTTAAAATAATCCATAGTTTCTCCGCCAGGGGGTGTAGAAGTATATCTAATTTTTTTCAATATCTCTACCTCTATGAGGCTGATTTAAAAAAATATTTCTTGTTGGATAGTGTTTTCAGTATGACATGTTTTTGATATAATTTCAAAATTTTCAAGTAATTCACAGACTTTCCGCTAGGGGCGGTAAAGGTAAATTGCTTTTCCCCTATATCTCAGCTTCTAAATCTCCGATTTGAAAAATTCTTTCTGCACCGGATACAGCTCCTGATGGAAAATCCTTTGCACATAATTTCTAATTTTTGTGAAAAATGGTTTGGCCACCAGGTGACGTAAGCCTTAATTTCCACTTCTGATGTTTCTGCAGCAAAATATGAGCTTCTAAAATCTCGATTGAAAAAAAAAGTAGTTTGTTGACCGAAAAAACCTTTAGGAGCATTTCTTCTTGAAATAATGCATGGTTTCTACGGCAGGGGGCACAGTGTTATATCCCATTTTTGTCAATACCTCTACTTGTAGGAGTCCGATTTGAAAAATTCCTTCTTTGTAGGATAGTGTTTCTGATGAGAAATGATTTTTCTATAAATTCAAAATTTTCAAGTAAATCATACACTTCCGCTAGGGGCCACAAATGTAAATTGTGTTTTCTGCGTTATTTTTGCTTCTAAAACTCCGATTTGAAAAATTCTTCCTCTATCGCATACAACACCTGATGGAAAATATTTTTCAAATAATTTCTAATGTTTGGTAAAGAATAGTTTGGCCACCAGGGGGCATAAGTGTTAATTAATGCCAAGAATATCCAACACAAGAAGTCACAATACACACACCGCATTGATGATAGTAATATAACGAGAATAACTCAAATAATATAACTGTAGAATAATTATATTAATATAACTAGAATTACTAAATTAATATAACAATTATAACCAGATAAATATAACAAAAATATCTGGGTTAATACAATTAATACAAACATTTAACGTGGACTAGGAACATCAAACAAAGATCTTCGCTCTTTCCACGTTTATAAGTGAATCACAGAAAAATTCTCATTGGCCGCAACCGGGAGTCGAACCTAGTGTCTTCCCGTCGAACCGAGGCTCTTCCAGTTACCCGACGCGTAACTGGAAGACTATGGGTTCGATTCCAGGTGGCGGCCAATGAGAATTTTTCCGTGACTCACTTATATAGTGGAAAGAGCGAAGATCTTTGTTTGATAAGTTAATACAACTCCTTGAATACATTCACCTCAATAAACACGACAAGAAAGCGATAGATTGGAGCCGAGACATGTTTACATCTGCGGTTGAATCGCACTCGAAGATGGCGACATGCTCAAATCACCGGAAAACTTTTAGAGCCGCGCATCGCTGTTCCGGTCATCCCTGCAATTAACACTCATGAAAGTACGTTTAAGGGTTAGCGAAAATGCTCAGGAACCGGAATTATTACACAACTCACGCGCATCATCTTCCACAATGGCCCATAGATGGCAGCACACGTAGACCCTGACAAATCGCGAGAGATGCTATGTTCATTTGTGGAGAGATATCATCAGCAAATTACCCGATGGCTGTCTTCACAGTTGGTAGCAGCGTGAGGAAACGCATATTCATTTCAACTCCAGCTAAGAAAAAATGCATTCAATAAGATTCATTAGAAAACATATATACTGTATATATTGCTACGCCACCATCGAAAACTGCATTGCCATCAGCAGAAGTTGTCAAACATGATCATATGTAGAGGATTTCAGGAAGGGAGTGTCTGACCACAGGTCTTAAACAACCCTTAGAAATAGGAAGCTAGGAGATTTGGGCTAGAGTGCCCGATAGGAAAGTGACAAGGAAGCGAAGTAGAAAGGGGAGGAAGACGCCCTTATTTATTACCGCGGGGCCAGTGCCCAGGGTCCGACGGCTTAACGTGCCCATCCGACGCACGGCAGGTATTTAGTGGATCGAGAGTTCGTACATGCCTGGGATCGAACCTGAGGCCCTTCCCGTGGCAGTCACGAACGTTGTCCACTAGGCCACCCGAGGCCCGTGTCTCTGTAAACGTTTCCCGAAACAAAATTTGGGGGCCGTCCGAGATTACAGGGGAGGGTGTTTCCTCACAACCTGACCAAAAGTGCCATGGAGTAGGGTGAGGTTTAGTAATTCGGTCTTCCAGTGGCAAAAATATAGCGGATGGTATTTCTTCGATTTGCTTTCTCTTTTTTTCTTCTTCTAATAGTTAAATTAAAATAAGACATGAAATATTTCAGATTTCTGATGATATTTAGCTAAATCAGAATATTATTATTAAGTTCTCGTATTTGTACTACCAAATCTATCGTGTTTTGTAGATGGTATCATCGGGAGTGTTGCAGCCTTGAATGCGTACGTTCATTTGTAGATCTTTATTTAAGAATGACAAAGTTCGGGTAGCATTTGGGAATAAATTAATGCCTAAATAATCAATATTTTCTGAAGAAAATGTTTAAATATACGGAAGATTCCTTTAAATAATTACATGTTTTCTTTCCGTTTCTCGACGGACTTCTAAAAGCAGTTGTCAAAAATAAAGCGGGTTGCTGGAATTAGGACGTACTTTTTAGGGGAGGAGGTGTCAAGAATCGGACTAAATGTGACATGGGGAAAGGCAAGAGTCTAATAATGGTAAAAAATCACGGACGTGCTTTATGGACGTCCGTGGCAAACTTTAGACTAGACCCTCTTCGATTGGATTAGATGCATGTTACTGATGGCCGACAGAGGGCGCCACATTAGTCAAACGTCATGGATCACCATCAGAATCTATTACGGTGCTTATACGCATCACGAAGCTAAACGTCACGGGCTTGGTTTCAAGCGCATCTATGCAATTGCCTGATCGAAGGAGTAACGTTTGTCTATGAAGTTTTCAACGTCGTTACGGCTGAAGTTTTCCTCGAAGTCCCACTTTCTTAATTTCTGATTTTATATCAATCTCAATAAATTAGATTGCTACCTCATGCATGTTTATCAAGTCTATCGGAAAGTAGAAATGCTTCCCAATGTCAAGAGGCCACGAAGCAGTGGCTTCAAATAAATCGTCCGGGATGGCAAGATGGGCCCGTTTACGGATTTCGGGGAAGACGTCGAAGCTGTGTTTTTTATATCACTTTTATTTGTCCCTGGCACCTGTGGTCCAAAGTAAGTGACGGGAAACGGTTTTTAGCTCACTGAGTTGTTTAGAGGGCTCATTAAACCCCGACACAGAAAGAAAATAATAATAAATAAATAAAGGCAGGAAGACAACAACAGATTCTTCGAAGAAATAAGCACGCCATCTGAATCGTTTCCAAACAGGAAACGTTTCCAGTGTAACATTTTAAAAACCAATGCGTCGTAGAGACATGTTTCCGATTCCGTTATACTGTATTTGCCGCTGTATCTGTGCTTAAAAAATTCAACACAAAATTCCTAAGCATTCGTCATAGGTGTTTTTGCGGCGACACCTATTGGCATCTCTGTTTTATGGGCGTTTCCGAGACTCATTTTTTGATATCTGTTCCTCCCCATTGTTTTCTGACCTATTAGATAAATAATCACTTCTGTCAGTTTTATTCTCAGCCTCCTTCCCTACGAGGGAATTATCAATCGATATTAATTGACACCTTAGGCATGGTAGTTTGATCGTTTTTCTTACTGGAAATTGTTCTGTAATTTGCGAAATTACCAAAGTGCGACATCGCTGAAAACTTCTGTCGCAACAACGTTTAAAACATCATGGAGAAACGCTACTCCTTCGACCAGACAAATGCGTAGGTGCGGTTGAGGTGAAGCCCTTGACGTCTGGCTTCGTGCTGGGAATTAGCAGCGTGATAGATTCTAATTGTCGTCCGTGCCGCTTGGCTGATGTGGCGTCCTCTATCGGCAGTCTGCAACAAGCAAATGATTCAGTGGGAAAGCAATGGCGTCCTCAATCTGCAAACACAATTAGATCACATTAGATTATCTGGTTGTATAGTTCTTCACAAATTCCCAATTAGACTAACAGGCACTGGCTTAAAACTCATAAAATAACAATATACAGTGATTTTACGCACATAAAATAACAATATTTCTGCACATCAGCATATAGGTGACGTATATAAACATAAAATAACAGTATACACTATCTTTACGCACATAAAATAACAATATTTCTGCACATCAGCATATATGGCGGGTATGCCCTATCTCGAAACCTAGAACTGATAGGAAAAAACTGATTTTGGAATAAGAGCCCCAAATATACCCAAGAATACGTCTAACTTCTGAGGCACTAGATTTTTGTTGTTGTTGTTGTTGTTGTTGTTGGGCTGTGTAATATACTATGAATCATTCATCATGCTGGTAGCAATAGTCTGTGAGATACTTTTACGTTTACTGAAAAACCTTAATGTATTCCTTGAGTTTAATTATCAAAACATAGTAAACATCAATAGAAAAATACACTAAATAAAAAAAAGCATTGAAAGTTGGAAGAAATTCCTTTACTGATGTTGGAATCTACAATTGAATCCACAATTGACCGGTTGTTCTTGAGATTGGGGGAGAATCCTTCTGCTTCAAGAACATGCTTCTAAAAATAAGTTGAGATGTCTAATAAAGTCTACAAGATGTATTACCCCACTAATTGCAGAAAAAGTTATGGTATTAACTGTTGAGCATGGGTCTAATCAGTCTGTTCAGAGAACTGAAATGGAACTGTGAATTTTCGCAGGGCAGTGACAAAATGTTTCATAGGAATAAGATAAAAGTATCACATTAGGATTATTCAAGAGGGGAAAACATCCTCATCCCTGGCTAAACAGGACTTTCTCAATGTAACCGAATCTACAGGGGTCTATTAAAATAATGTCAACAACGACTACGACTGGAAATCGCGCAGTCCACCGCATGGAAATCACAGGGACGACGTCACCCATGACGTGAGGTATATAAACGCGTGCAGTACGATATCCGTTATCAGTGATTAGTGCTTTGTTAACCGCGGGTTACCTAGTGGGCAACGTTCGTGACTGCCACGGAAAGGACCTTAGTTCGATCCACTAAATATCCGCCGTGCATTGGCTAGGGACGTTAAGCCGTCGGACCCCGGGTACTGGCCCCCGGTAATAAATAAGGGCTTTTTCCTCCACTTTTCTGCTTCGCTTCCGTGTCACTTTCCTATCGGGCAGTCTAGCCCGAATCTCCTATCTTCCTATTTCTAAGGATTGTTGTAAGACCTGGAGTCAGACACTCCCTTCCTAAAATCCTCTACATATGATCTGATCTGATCTATTCGTTATCAGATAGCTGTGCCACAGTCGCAGGTGAAAAAGCTCTTGTAGAGTAATTGTCGATGATGTCAGATCTCGGTGACCACAAAAATGAATATACATTAGTGCACGTCTTGCAGGAGCATCAGTAAATGGGTCGGCAGGAAGAGTTAGTGTAATACGAGGAACTCTATCGAAAAGTACAGGTACTTTCAAAAAAGGATACATCGGGACCTCCAAACGTGCAAATTGTGAACGTCATTCTTGTTAAATATTTCTAATTAATTAAAATCTATAATTCCTTTAAGTAACGCAGTAAGCCACTTACCAGCTGCAGGAAGATCTATCCTTAGTAATCACAGAAAGAAAAAGGGATTCCACACATATAAATGCTTCAATAACAACACACTAATATTTATTGTACATCTCCACAAAGAGGTAATAACTCACTATTCCAACACGCACACCCTCTACATATCACCGACATTGTTGATGTTCAGTCAACGATCAACCACTTAGATTACTAACCGACGTGAGCAGCAGAAAGGGATCTTCTTCTCAGGCAACGTTTGCAAGAGTAAACAACTAAAATCGTTTCGAGCAGCGCCACCTGCAATTTCTGTTAAATGTTCGCTGAGGCGCCTGGTTCGAAGAACCCTGACAGTCATATTTCTTATAATAATTTCTAACAATTCTAACATGTCAGACACGTGATAGGCAAATGTTGGCACGGATTGTACGACGGAATGCGAGATAGCGGTACCACAAATAGAAGCAGAGTTGTAAACAAACTTAAATGATCACATTTCCTTCATAACAGTTAGCACCTTGCTACATTGCAGCTGTATTTATGGCCGCGCTGCAATCCATAAACCTATGATTACCAATATCAGTGAAACATAAGGTGTATGATGGTGAAAAGCACATAAAAAATGAAATGATGAAGGCCGGCAACGTGTCATCTGATCTAATGAATAATAATACTGCACATTGTATTCCACCACTTGTAGCGTGTACGTCTGGAGAAAAACTTGCCAAAGCATTCTATACCGGCTCTTTAGTTCCGATTGTGAAGCGTGGAGGTGGATCGCTGAAGATGTGGGTGCAATATCATGCATTGCTCAGGATCATTGGTTATTCTACATCACATCTGTAGGCGCGGACTGGGTCGCCGTAATGCGTGTTTCATAAGTGTATACACGGAATTGTGATTGATGCCATTTCGGACGCGCGATTGGTTCAGATCTGTTTTGGGAGGTCTTTAGTAGGCGGTGCCTATGAGAAGAGTCACGTGACGGGGTCATGTAGTAGACACTTGCATAAGTCATTTTAATGTTCCATTTTGCGACAATGGTTACCTTTATCCAGTCGGAATTCGAAAGGAGGTAAATAAGAGAGTGTACTTTATTGGTAGGGTAACCTTTGAGTTTTTATATTAAGATGATTTCATGGTTCTTGTGATTTATCTTCTGAAGTACTCTCACTCGACCTCGTTCTCACAGAGACGAGAGATGTCAACACGTCAGGGCTCACTCCTCCGTTAGCTTCAGATCAATACCGATGTGTTTTGTGTTTCGTATCGAGAACGCATAAGTTGTTTAACTTTTTTTTTTTACTTTTGAGGAGAAGGGCGGGGTGGAGGGTTAAATGTGGAATTGAAGGCATTTTTGATGAAGTTTGAATGGAAAAGAATGTGAGGACTTTCCTAAACATTAGAATACGTAGATATATAGATTAGGCGTGCAACTTAATTCTCGGCCACAGGTACGACACGTTGACAGCAAATATAGCAAATCAAATACGTATCTAATTAGGGAAATAATTCCCGTCGTGTTGGATACATTTGAGCCATCGGTCAGGAAGCTGCTGAATGCCACTGCGGAAAAAATGGAGCTGTTTTGAGTTGAAAAAGTCATCAATATTAGTGTGGACCTCCTCGACAGAAGTGCGTGTCACTCAGGTGATGTTGCAGGGAGAGAAAGAGGGGATAATCCAACAAGGCAAAGTCTGAAGAATACGCCGAGTGGGACAAAATCTCCCATCCGAAGTCGGTGATCGTGTTTAAAGTCGTTTTCGCAGTGTGAGGACGCGCGTTATCCTGAAGCAGCAGGACAGGCCTTCTGCCCTTGCCGGTGTATGGCCTTTCACCTCCATTGCTTCAATCACACGAATGAGTTGCTGACAATAACGCTCAGCATTGATCGTTTCGCCAGGTTTGAGCAACTCATAGTGTACGACACCGCGCTGATCCCACAGCAACTACTTCCTGGCATGGATATTCGGTTTGGTGGTAATGGTGGTAGGCTGAACTGGTTAAACCCACGATTTGCGCAGCTTAGGATTACCGTAAAGGATCCACTTCTCATTACAGGTCAAACTCTTGTGAAGGAAATCCTTCTTCTTGAATCTGGAGAGGACACAGCAACATCATAGCGCCTATACTTGTTCGCAGCTGTGAGCTGGTGGGGCACCCAACTGCCCTCCTTGTGAATCCGTCGACGAAGCTTGTGCAGGCGTTTTGCAATGGGTTGCCGTGTGACTCCGAATTTCTGGGCGAGCTCTAACTGTGTACGACAGGTATTCGCGTCCAATAGTTGTTCCAGTTCCTCATCGTGAAGTTTCTGTGGCTGTCTCGAACGTTCTGCGTCACGGAGTTCGAAATTTCCTAGCTTAAACCATTGGAACCACTTCTTACACGTACTGTAAGACACAGAAGCCGCACCCAAAGGAGCACAGATCATTTGCTGGGGTTTCGTGGCATTTTTTTCTGCTGAAACGGGAACAGGAGGCAGTGCCTCGAATGTTGCTTCCCGAACGACATTGCTTTCACCGTCAACTTTCGTCCGTTTTTTCACTACAGCTGTGAGCGGTTACAGTTGCCTGGAAAGCTATTGGATGGCGCTGCAATCAGCCATTATCGCACACAGCTATTTGCAATTGCCGACGTTCTTTGATCGCTTGCGGTTTGGTGCCGATAATTAAGTTGCATACAATAAATTCATCGGAAGAAACTCTGTGGCGTTAAGGTTAGAAAATCTTCAAAGAGAAGAAATCCAATTTACATAAAACAGGAACTTAAAAGGAAGTTAAATTAGAGGTATGAGTCACAACTTCTTTTCATATTTCAAACACTTCTAATGGTTTCTTTCCAAGTTTTACCAAAAATTTCACGTTAATACTGTGTTCAAAATACTTGTCATTCATTTTCACGACCAGCGACAGATACACTGCGTTGTAAAAACGTTTTACAATTTCGAAAACGCTTTGTCTTTCATGATGTGGATAGAGTTCAAAAACGAACTAATATATGTATAAATATTGCTCAAAATAATTAGGAAGCATGTGTCTTTGGCGACATTATGCAAACCAATCGCTTAATATCTTAATGAAACGAAGAAAACTCAAGTCAAGTGTTGTGACGTAAGCAGCCAATGCATGTATATCCGTATGCAAATTTGTGTCTGTGCGTCAGAATAGATAAATCATAGACTGGGACAAAAACGAAAGTTTTGTTTTTTCTTTTTTTTTATTGGACGTTTAACGACCACCGAATGCAATTCAATAAGCAGTCTCCCGTCCCTAATTTAGGATCACTGATTTCAGGGAAGGGGGAGAGCCAGCGCCATAAGAAAAACACAACATCCATGCCTCACCGAGATTCGAACCCGGACACATCTCGACCGAATGATCAGAAGCCATCACTTAGCCAACTGCGCCACCGAGGCGGCAACTTTTCCGGGAGCTCTGTTATTCTTTCGCGTTTATTGTGACATTTCGTCTCTTGAAGTCTCCGTTTCGAATGATGTCTCAACAGCATGATTTACCTGAATCAACGGCGTTGAGTGCAGTTGGTAGGCTGAAACAGATCAGGCCCAGAAGGTGGTAGCAGAAGCCATTGGATTGATACGAAGTTTCATTTCCCGACGGTGGACACGACTCCAGGATATGGGAAGTGTTCGAAGAAGGCAAAGTCAAGGCCGTACACGAGTAACTGCCGCAAGGGGCAACCTTTATCTATTGTTAGCAGCTCGTTGGAGCAGGCATCAAAATGGTACTCAGCTCCTTCGATGACTTCAAGTGTCAACGGAACGCAGGTTGTCAACTCAAACTATCCACAATTGCCTTCATCAAAGTGACTTTTATCCATGCAGATTAATGGTGTGTGCCTTTTTAACCGCCCTACACCGTATAGCCCGTGGAAACTGGGCTTAGGAACATTGCGGTTGGTGACACGACGAGTGGAGTGAAGTTCTCTTCTCTGACGAGCCGTGACTCAGTCTGGTGTCTGGAAATCGACGAGCTCTTAACTGGACGGAACTCAGCTCATGAAATAGCCCAGCCTTTGTGCTGGAAATATCACACGTTACGGCGGACATGGTTTGATGGTCTGGGCAGGCGTATGTATCGGTGAACGTACGGACTCGTACTTCATGCGAAACGATAGTCTGACGGCGAAGAGATATAGAGACGAAATTCAGTCCTATTGTCATGCCACATGTTGCAGCCATCGGAGATTTGCTCCATATCATGGACGATAACGCCTGACCTCATAGAGGTCGACTAGTGGCCACCATGCTTCAAGAGGAGGAAATCGAGTGTACAGAATTTCCACCATACTCTCCCTCACTTAAATGCAAACGAGCATGCCTGCCACTCACTTGATAGATGAATTACAGCTCACCGGCCCCTCAGTTGACTCTTCGTGAACTGAAAACTGTCTTTATTAAAGAGTGCAAAGATACCTCTCAAACCTCCTCCATAACCCAATCGATTCCATGGTACACAGGTGTGCAGCGGTCTTAACCGTTCGAAGAGACCACAGACCTAACTGGAGGTCAATTACCATCTCCAAAAACTCGTTTTTTTACGCTATCCAACTGTAGGTTGAATACGCGTACAGTATATTCTGTAGCTTTGTCCATCTGTCTGTCTGTTTGCCTGTCCGTCCGTCTGTCCGCACGATAAATCACGTAAATATTGTTCGATTTCGATGAAATTGTAGTATGTGGTAGTGGATCATCTGGGGACCAACTTTCTCGAAAATGGGAGAAATGGGGTCAAAGATTAGGACACAGTAGCAGGATCCATTCCATTGCCCTTAACCGTCATAACGTGCGTAAAAATGGTTCGATTTCGATGAAATTTCAGTATGTGGTAGGGAACCACCTGGGAACGAACTCTTTCGAAAACGAGAGAAATGAGGTCAAAGGTCAGATAGTAGGAGAGGGTTCCATTCAATTGCCCTTGCGCGTCATAACTTACGTAAAACTGCTTCGATTGCGACAAAATTTTATCACGTTGTTCCGGAGGTATACTGAACGGGTTCTGTTGAATATAATTGAAATGGGGTAAAAGATCAGGACACAGGAGCTACATTTATTCCACAGCCGCTATCCTAATAACTTGACTAAAAATGCTTCTATTGCGACATAACTTTAGTATGTTGTTCCGGAAGTATACTGAACCAATTCTTTGTAGTATCATGGAAATGGGGATAAAGGTCAGGACACCGGAGCAGATTTATTCTATTCCACAGCCATTATCCTCATAAATTGATTAAAAATACTTGTATTTCGACAAAATTTAACTATGTTGTTCCGCAGGTATACTGAACCAATTCTGTTAAATATCATCGAAATAGGGTCAAAGGTCAGCACACAGGAGCGAGATTTATTTCACAGGCATTATCCTCATTACTGGAGTAATAATTTGAGTAATGATTTCTGGTATGTTGGAAAGCGTTTCATAATCAATGCATTGCATGATTTTGCTAACTTTTTCTTGTTGTGCAGATATGCATATTGTTGTATAGCATAACTCATCATGTATATTAAATGATAGTATTGCATAAAAGTTCACTAATATGTTTTTCTTACCGATCTATATATTTAAAACACAAGGCCATTTCTTTCTACAATCCGCCAACACCGCCCACTGGAGCGATTTTCGTGTTGTTGTTTTTTAAATGAAAGTTTCTGACCCACAGATTTGCCATCGCTAATTTTTATTGTCATAAGTAATTTTTCTTATGTTACCATGGCATTTTCCTTGTACAGTTCGCCGTAAGCGGAACGATACACGGGAAATCGGGAACTACTTGAAAGCGTTCTGACTCAGTAGCACATCCAAAAATAATAAAAAATAAATGAAATATCCTATGCCCACCGGAAAGAAGTAAGATGCCCTACGGTGAACGTATTATCCAAATCGGTTCTGTAGTTTTCGAGAGTAGTAAAACAAAATTCCGTATAATATCGTGAACTACTTTCTTTCACGTTGTGTGTGATGAGGTTGTATGTAAATAAAGCGGAACGATACACGTGGAATCGGGAACTACTTGAAATCAAAATGATTCGGTAGTACAGCCAAAAATAATGAAACATAAACGAAATAACCTATCTCCACTGGAAATAAATAAGCTTCTCGACGGTGAAAAAATTATCAAAATCGGTTTAGTAGTTTTCGAGATTACGTTAAACACACAAAGTTTCTCTTTTCATACATTAATATTATTAGTATAGATAAACGAAATAGCCTATGTCCACGGGAAAGAAGTAAGCTTCGCAAGGGTGAAAGAATTATCCGAATCTGTTCAGAAGTTTCCGAGATTAGTAAAAAAAAAAAAAAATCCATATATTATCGTGAACTAATTTCTTTCACGTTGGGTGTGATCAGGTTGTATGTAAATAAAGCGGAGCAATGCACGTGAAATCGGGAACTAATTGAAATAAATGGGATTCGGTAGTACAGCCAAAAATAATAAAAATTAAACGAAATAGCTTATGTCCACGGGAAAGAAGTAAGCTTCGCAACGGTGAGAGACTTATCCGAATCTGTTCAGTAGTTTTCGAGATTAGTAAAAAATTTCCGCGAACTAATTTCTTTCACGTTGGGTGTGATCAGGTTGTATGTATATAAAGCGGAACGATGCACGGGAAATCGGGAGCTACTTGAAAGCGATCTGATTTGAAGTACAGCCAAGAATAATAAAAAATAATAAATAATAAACGAAATAGCCTATGTCCACCAGAAAGAAATACGCTTCACAACGGTAAAAGAATTATCCAAATCGGTTCAGTAGTTTTCGAGATTACCTCAAACACACAAACAAAGTTACTCTCTTTATATACTAGTATAGATTATATAACGATACCGAAAAAAAAAACTTGTTAAAACCAAACTGGCAAAATAAAACACATTTTAACCCCACTGTGTAGTCATGTAGACCGGATGTCACTTCGGGTCACTGAAAGAATGCCCCAATCAGTGGCGGCTCGTGGTTGGACAAATAGGTGAAGAGGTACAAGAGCAGTATGAAAAGATATATACTGTCTACAATGCAAATCCCTTAATGAGGAGGACTTACTTATTTTTTGTATATTAAATCAATTTTTCTTCCTTTTAAAGCTGCAAATTTGTCGATTATGTCGTCATAAGATGGTTAGATGGTTGTTTCTTCGTGAGGATCAATAAAATGTCTTCCTGAATAGAAATATTTGCCAGAGAAGCAAGTCTATCTTGGGAACTAGTGTTTCTTGAGCAAGTTTGTATACTTTTAAGAAAACTTCTTTCCACTGGCACACTTGTAGATGTAATTGTTGAACTGAGGAAAACCAATTTATAATCTTCTGTAAAAATGTCTCTCCGTGAAACACTCGAAGGAGTTCTTGAGTCAATATATTCCTTAATTTTTCATCGGCATATACAAGACTCAGTACATTTTTAAGGCGCTGGTGTTTAGTAAATATGTTTCCGTAAACATGTAGATTTTCAAGAGCGCGAGTGGGAAAGCATGCATTAAATTATTCGAATTTGGTTGTGTCAGCAAGTCAAACAAATTGAAGTTTCTTACAGTCTTGAAATCTTATATCCATTTCCATAAGAATGTGGTCCAATATTTCAAAATACAATTGTTTATAATTTTGAAAAATTGTTTCCTGTGTAAGAGCAGCATATTCCCGTGCTTATTTCTGTGATTTTACTAGCTTTTCCTAACTGTGTTTCAAATAACTCATCGTTCCTCTTATGGCTCAAAAATTCAAGAGGTTTTTTTTTTAATTTGAGTTACACAGTAGTTTATGTTTAGTTATTTGTTCTTCAAAAGTTCGAATAATAGATCGATGGAGAACAAAAATGTAAATTCGAAAGTGTTCATATCATTCAAAGACCCCTTGGCCAGATGAATTGATTTTTTGTCTGATTATTCGCTATTCGTCAGAAATCCGAAAACTTCCTTCAATTTATCAAATTCTTCAACAACTACACTTACTAATTTTGAAGTGGAGGACCATCGAGTTCCCGTTATGGTTGGTCTGCATCTTGCGGTTGTTGATTTAAGTGTACAAGACCGCTTCGCAGAATGGTGAACAAACGAAGCAATTCCACTGAGGCTTGCAAAAAGTATTCGACACTTATAAATTTTAGAAAAACTCTGGTGTAATACAAGATTCAAACGATGAACTAAGCATTGCACAAAAACAGCTTGAGAAGCTTTACCCTTGACTTTTTTTTCTGTAGCCCATTTAAGTGTCCAGACATTATACTTGCCCCATCGTAGTATTGTCCTATTTATTTGTGTTGGTAATCAGACTGTTCCAAATTTTTTTCTAGCATTTTGTATAAAGCTCCCGACGTTCTATCTTCATTCACATCATGGAAACCCAAAAATCCCTCAACCAATACACCTTCCGAATCAACAATCAAAAATTATTTAATTTTTGACGTGATCGTTTATATATTCAGAAATACATTCAATTAATTCATTATGAATAGTTTTTATCCTTTCGTATTGATTTTCAATTTCTAAAGAACTGCTTCATATCAACAATGAAAGTAATTCAATGAAATTTCCACGATTTAACAAGACCATGCTTTCGTCATGGCCATGGAATGCTAGTTCTTGTTTGCTCAAGTACACAATAAACTAATACTGCATCAATCAGTGTCTGCAGGAAAAGTCTGTTTAAACGAAAGTTTTCGTTAAAATGCGTTTTCAAAAGCCTAGCATTCTTCCTCAGGGCATCGGCAATGGTGTTTTGAATTTTTTCAAAATTCCTTAACATTACTAATCCGCATTTCAGGGGTTCGCTAGAATCACGATGTTTATGAAGTGACCGTGTTACGTTTAATAAATCTGAGAATCCGTCTTTATTCCACGCCGAATGTTTATTACTAAAAAGTAAGCAAGACCAAAAAAAAAAAAATTAACACAGAAGTGCTGCAAATCCATTTCTATTCAGTAAACCAACAATTTTTAAAATTAATATTGTTAGATTTACCGCTCTTCTTGATTTCGTTCTTGGCAACAATTGTCGGTGAATCCGTTGGTCGTCCTTGAAGCAAAATGTCTCTTTTATCTTCATGTTTTCCCAGAGTAAATGGAGTTTGCAATAAATTAAAATGTCGTCCAGATTATGCATACTAAAAACTATTACTATCAGTTAAATTTTACACAAATCTAAAATATCAGTTAAAGCTTTCAACAAATAATCACAAAGCACAAAAGAACAAATTCCTTTCGAAAAATAATGTACCACAAGGAAAAAGCCCGAGCAGATTGCATGGTACCCTGGTAATCCGCCCACTCCACCGTGATCTCTCACGACTTTACGCTCAAAAACTGAAAGATGCAGAGGTAAGGCGCGTGAAGCTGAAACACTTCACTTGAGCGAGCAGATCGGGGAGGATGACGTCACGGTTACCATGGCAACTCGGCGGAAAACTGCAGACTTCCTAGCATTCTCATTTCGGCTCTTCACTTGCACTGTTTGGCGTATAAGGATTTGCTTTCCGTATTGAGCGCGCATGTGAATTAATATCTATTCAAAATTTTGAGTATTTTGGAACTGAATAAAGGCAAAAAAGAATATATTATAAAAAAAATACTGAAAAAAAAACTTTATTTCGAGTAAACTAGGTGAAGAGGCACTTCATTTTCTTCACCTGAAAAGCCGCCACTGGCCTCAATACTCCAATGCAAGCCTGTCAACGGCGTCCAAGCACATGTTTATCCAATGATGAGAAACGTCATCGTTAAATTCGCATATGGGTAGTCGGAAAAATTAATGGGGATATTAGGAAAATTTTGTTGTTGGTGACCCATCTTCTAGACTTCCCATTAATAATTCAATCGTTTATGCATTTATTACGATTCGTGTTATATGCCAAGAAAGATTTTAGTCACAGCTTTTTGAACCGTGCATGGATCGGGTTACGGACTAATATTACTGAATATTCTACTCTATCTGACATAAAAATAACACTTTACGTTCAACAAAATCAGTCGCACATGATTTTTCTTGCAATATCTCTTGCTCCCCTTATTATTTTGAGTAGTATATACATATCACTGCAACAGTCCGCGATCATTCGTTGATCTTGAAGTCACAACGTAGCCAGTCACGTCTGTTAATTGTCGTAGCCCGTATATTACAAATTAGTTTTACAACAACACCGGAAATAATCATTTCGAACCGTAAGCAAATTTATCCACTTCAAGACTGGTAGTGAAGCACTGTATGCTTTAGGAGAGCGATTTGCAAACGGAAAAAGTCTGACCACCGACAGAATAACAGCGGTCTAATAAAAGAAGTTGCTTGCACTTCTCTCGATGCAGGCGAGATAGAAACATTTTCAAACCCAGTGGCAGCGAACGCAACCTTGTTGAACGTACCATACGAAGTTTTCAGCCGTCTCTATGTTTTCCTCAGAAATAGTACAGGAGAAAAAAATATTGTCCTAGCAACCCTTTAGGTATTTCGATGTGAAATCAATAACTGCAACACGACAATGAAAAACAATCTGTCAAATTTAGAAATGTCTACTATGATTTCCTGATGAGTTATGGCTGTCGCACACGGATATTTTCAATTATTGTTACAGAATCTGGCTGGCCCTGTTGTCGTCCGTAGCAAATCATTTTTATGTCTGGAAACTCACTCCCCGCCCCGGTGGCGCAGTTGTCGAAGCGACGGCTTATGACCATTTGTCCGAGATGGGTCCGGGTTCGAATCACGGATAGGCATGGACGTTGAGTTTATTTTAAGGCCCTGTTTGTCTCCCTTCCGTGGAACCAGTGGCTCTAAATTAGTGACGGGAGACTGCTTACAGTCCGTTAAGCCTGCAATTCAAAGAAAAAACGCGTTCAATGATAATTTATAGAAATCTGCCTGTGTGATTGTAACATATTCAGTGTTTTATAAGCAAATGGAAGAGGTATTTTGTCAGCAGCAAAGTAATACAGCGATTATTCAGTTTGAAAGAGATTGTAACGAACAAAGTAGAGCTCAACATTTCATAAAAATCACTGGGAAAGTGCGTGATTTTTTTCTGTGTTGACTCTTTCCTAAAAGAAAGTCGCAATCTTGCTTTTAAACTAATTGCTTTAGATAATTGAATGTGTATTATGCATGTTATGAAAGACGTCATTTATGCCAAGAGGAACAAAAGCACATCCCAGAGGCCTTTTGTTCTGTAGCTGAAGAATATCAATATTTATTTTATGTTTTCTCTCCGATCGTACATCACACCTGCAGTCGTATCTACAGCATCGTAAGAGGACATCGTTTTAACTGATTCTCGCAAAGCACTAAGCATTTCCAAAGACTCTTTATAATATGAAGTTGTCTGCAAGGCTCCCTAAGTAAGCAAAATAAAAAAATTACGTTTTAATCTTAAAAAATCACCCAGTCTATTTGGGTGAATATGAAAACAGATTGCTGCTTGCATTCGTAAGTTTTGCAAATAACCGACAGTTACTGTGAGATTTATGTAAGAACACGAAAAGAACGATAAATGGGAGTCAATTTCATATCAGTAGCAAAATGAAAATATGAAATTGCAGGTATTTGTACTGAAGTCAAACTTGCATATTTTTGTACGTAAATAAAGTGTCTCAATCATAATATCTCTCAGTTGGCTGCGTCTGAAGTAACCGAGCATCATGTTTATTTCCTGAAGTAATTCTGCTTAAAAAATGCATAAAAGAAGTAGATAGTCTGCTGTTGTTTTAAAAAAGGAAAAGAAAATATACGATCTGCAAATAATAGGGCAAATTTCATTTGCGTAGTTCTCTAAAGCTGTTTTCAAACATCAAAGGACAAATACTTTTTCTTTACATCTAGGTAAACTGGCATACAACTACAGCACTGATTTGTATTAACTGAAAAGAAAACATACTTTCATAATATCAGTTCCTAAAAAACATGAGTTGCGTAATTATGTGGAATGATGTATGCAGTAAATTTGGGAAGAGTTTTCGTCGATTTCAGGTTCTTTTCCTTTGCAGTTTAAAAAATGAAAAATTTAGTTCCATTTCGAAGTCAGATGGGAGACGAAGTTCAAAATAAGTCACTGAAAAAAAAAAAACTTGAAAAGTATTGCACCCCTGACTTGGATTAAATGCAAGCAGAAACCACTTCTGTCAAGTGATAGTTTTGTTGCTTATATAACTTTTCCGTTGCAGAACTAAAAAATGCCTAGTATCTGAATTAAGAAATGCGCGAAGCTTTAGCGCTGCATTGAATTTAATTCGGGAGACCTGGTTTTAGGTTTAAACGTTCTTGTATTCCTTCACAAGTGATTTAATTTCTAATGCCTGCTCACTAAATGTAGAAGTTTTCAAATTATTTTTAATTCAGCATCATACTGAACAAATATCAAAATCAACTAGTGCGTAGTTTGTTGAGGTGCATCAAAGGTTTGTAATAAATGAAAAAAGTAAAATATTTTCATGGCAGCTGTTTGTACGTTACTCGAAAATTTTCGCATACCAGAAAATTTGTAAAAACAGTTACACAGTTCTTGAAGTATAAGCATATCTTTTGATTTTACCGATTAGAGAAAAAGCCCATTCATTCAGTGTTAGCCGCAAACGTACATCAACTTTCCTTTTGCATGAAACTAAAATATTTAGAATAAAAATATGACGTATATATATATATGTATGTCTAAATTTTAACGACTAAATTAAATGTTGCTTTTACAGCGTTAATATATAACACACCAGAGTTTTTGTATAGTATAAAGCTGAAATATTGAAAAATGAAATCCTCAATTTTCAACGTTAATATGTATCTTTGATTATTTAGTGAGGAAAGAAAAAAATACTCCCATGTTACGTTTTTGTACACTATGTCCATATTTCTAACTGGAACCAAAAATCTGGAAAATGTAATGCGTAAATTTTCTAGATCAAATGTACCTGATTTTTACCGACAAAATTTACTTTTATAATGTGATTGGTAACATATCTCAATTTTTCAACTTCATGAAAGTGTTCACAAGAGAAACACAGATCAATTATTAAAATGTGTACTGATTTTGCACTCCTAACTAAAATATCATATCTCGCTGAAGGAAAGTTAGACCATAAATCTTTGGAAAATTCTTTAAGAACATATCTGATTTTTGAAGATTAATTTCTCATTCGTAGAAACTAAGACAACACTTCTGCCTTAATAATATTCATTACTTGTTCTCATCACAAATAAGGAAAATTCCGGATATATAGATGAACAGTTTTCAAAGGAGTATCTGTGTCACATTTGCAATAAGTGTAAAAAACAACAACAACAACAACAAGAAAAAAAACCCAGAAGTTTTACGAAAACAGTTACACGGTAAAGTGTCTTTTTGTGCTTTCTATTTCCACGGATTTGAAATTCAGAGAAATCAAGTCAAGTTGAATCAAACGAATATATCTAGCTGTGCTTTCTAGAAATCAAAAAAGAAGGAACGCTCTGGTTCTGATAGTTCATCGAGTACTTAAACATATACTTCAGGCGAAGAACTGAATCATTCACACCGAACTCATGTTTCAGATAAAGAACTGAACGGTTATGTAGAGTTAACTGTGTTTTAAGAAATTCTACCAAAGAAAAGCTGTTTCTCCTATTTACGTACTGAAAGGAGAACGATGCTCTCCTATTGATGTCTTACAAATTAGCCAGTATTCCCCATCTAGTTGAACCAGAATTTAGAGCAAAATATTGAACAAACGGAATACGTTCTTGAAAACGAAAGCTAATCTCGGAGTCCATATTGTGTAACGTTTAAACGCATTCATAGATTCCCGGTGAACTAAAAAAAAAGGATTGTTTTTTCGATTCAACAATGATAGTTTCTCACGTATCTGGGCTTACACGTCATATGGAATCAAGTTTCAGAATTAAGTACTCGGCTATCTTCGAAGGTCTCGATAACATGGGCATCAGTGTCCCCGATACAGTTTACAACAAAAAACCCATTAGAAGAGCTCTTTCCTGGACGTTTCGCATGTTGCATTTTTTCTCTTTCTTCTATGAGCTAATTACAATATGCCAATTAGGAAGATCCGATACAGAGACAGCATTCACCACTCTTCTTTACATTATCTCTTGTGCACTGTGGATCTCATTGCGACTGAATGGAAGGCATCTTGTGGGATTTATAAGAAATCTGGAGCACACCGAACGCAAAATGTTTTATTTTAATACCAATGATGGTACAAGAAAAAGTTTTTTTGCGAAATTTCTCATTGTGCGTTCTACACGACTTTGCTCTTTGCTACTTGTTATGAGCTCAGCAATACTTATTATAGTTAAAGCATACACGATGCAAAGCGCAGCTCCTAAGGTAAAAACGCTAAAATACTGGGCTCTAGGAGTTAGCTTTGACATTTCTCGAGGTGTGTATTACTTCTTGGATTTTATTCTTTTAAGCAGCTTTCTTCACACAGTGTTAACTCTTCCCTGCTACACGACTTTATTTATTTCAGCCCTATGCTCAGAAATGTGTAGAATGCTTGCCCTGTTGGAGAAGCATCTGAACCTCTCACACGACCAGATGTTAATTTACGATGTACGTTCCGCATATGAGGCGTACAAGGATATTCAGAACCACATAGGCGGCCTAGATTCGGCCTCCTCTTATTCCTCGTTCCTTGCAGTTATTGGCCAAGTGTGTTCTGTTTTTGTCACTATAATATCAATTCAAAATTCAATTAGATCGAGAAGCAGCAGTTTCTGGATGTGGTGCGAGATATGGGTGTCAGTTGTGAACGTTATTTTTCTCGTTTTATCTGTATATTTTTCATCGTGCTTGCACAAGAAAAACAAAGAATTAACTTGTCGTTTTTTGACGATGGAAGAATGCTTTCCCGCAGTCAGAAAGGAGACAATAAAATCTACTCTTCTAATCAACCTTATTTGCCCAGAAAAGATGGGCCTGACAATGCTAGGCATGATGCCAATTAACCAGAACTTTATGTTGGCTTTGATTAGTATGGTTGTTACATACACTGTGGTTTTAGTACAATTTGGATAAGAGGAGTAATGTGAAAACATTTTCAACATTATCACATGCACACTCTGTATTGCCTTAAAATAAGAGCACCGCTGAATAAAATACCTTTCGCTTTGTGAAGAAAGGCATTTGTTTTCTGAATATAGTACGTTACACTATATACAGTAGTGGCCAAAATTGTGGAAACCTGTTGTAAAAAGTATTTTTGGGGTTTGATGGCTCATAACACAAACTATTTTGGGGGGTAATACCATTAAATTAAATATCAATGGGAACATAATTTCATCAATAATGTAGTGCAACAAAGTTTGTTCAATTATCTGTATTCTATGAAAAGTTATAGTCAAATCACCAGAAAAAGAAAGCACAACTTGCTTAGGTTGATATGAAGTAGCTTTCCTTCATTTCAATGTAGCCAATGAGCATCAGTGTTTAGAGAGCCAATCAGGTGTCATCTTGTTTTGGCAATAAGCCAGTCATGTCAAAGGAGGATTCAGCTATTGATGTCATGTATTGGAGCTGAGAGTAGAACATTTGTCAGTGTGGTATGTGATTGCTATCAAGTTTTTGTGTGTGTGTGTGTGTGTGTGTTCCTTCATTTAGTGAGCTTGTAAAATGTAATAAAATTAAAGAAATGGCGGGAAGAGTTGACTGGTCACCCAGAAAGCGACGTAAAACAGTACTATTAAGTGAACAAGGCCTCAGCTATGAAGAAATTAGAAGAAAAATTGGTGGAAACATAAACAAAGGTGACATTTCAAAATTTTTGAAGACGTATAAAGAGACTCGGTCACTACAAAACCAGACTGGTAAAGGCAGGAAAAGGTGCACAACAGCAAGTGATGATTGAATAATTAAGAGACTGTGTCTAGGTGTCAGAAGAAAATCATCTGGTTGTATACAAGATGAAATTGTGAAATGCAATGTGAAGTTGAGTATAAGGTCTGTTCGGCGTTGACTGCAGGAATTTTGTCTAAAAGCTAGAATTATAGGAAAAAAGACATTTTTATCTCTCAAACGAATATTGAAAAGATTAAACTGGGCTAACACCCATGTTTACTGGACAGTGGAACAACGGGACAGTGTTATTTGGAGTGATGAGACCAAAATCTCCCTGTTTGGTACTGATGGCATGAAATACGTAAGGAGAAGAATCGGAGAACGTTGTTTGCATTACATGTGCCGTGAAACACCCAGTGAGTGTTATGATCTGGGTTTGTATGTCATCAAAAGGTGTGGGCAGAATTTGCATGATTATTGAGAATATAAATGGTCAAAAATGCATTAATGAAATACTTAAGCCCAAACTGAAGCCTCCCGCACGTTTTTTTTTCAAGATAATAAAGCATTTATTTTTCAACAGGATTCAGCTCCATGTCATGTTGCTGCTGTGTGCAAAAAGTGGTTTCAAGATAATCATATCCCACTGCAGGCATGGCCTGGAAATAGCCCAGAACTTAACCCCATCGAAAATCTATGGAGCCGACTACAGAAAATTGTTAGTCAGAAGCAACCCAGCAATAAAACTCAATTTATATAATAGAAGCAATAATTCCATCTTGATTTCACATTATAACAGTTGCAGAACTAAAAAACTTGGTTCAATCTATGGAAAGGCGTTGTAAGGCCGTAATTAACGCTAATGATTATCGTACTAAGTATTAATTGGCATGGTGAGAATTTTTTGTATATCTCATTTTTTCTATGTGTTTCACTTTTCTTCTTTATAACTGCTGTTCTAATACAAAATTTTCATAAAAGTTATTGCATTACATTCTTGCTGAAATTATATTTCCATTGATATATAATTTTATGGTATTACTCCAAAAAAAAAGTGGTGTTATGAGCCATCAAACCTCAAAAATACACTATTTCCAAAAGGTTTCCACAGTTTTGACCACTACTGTATGCAATCGGCTGATCGAAGGAGTTGTGGTTGTCTGTGAAGTTTTCAACGTCGTTACGGCTGAAGTTTTCCTCGATGTCGCACTTTGTTAATTTCTGATTTTATATCAATCTCAAAAAATTAGATTGCTACCTCATGCATGTTTATCATGTCTATCGGAAAGAAGAAATGCTTCCCAGTGTCAAGAGGCACGAAGCAGTGGCTTCAAATGATTCGTCCGGGATGGCAAGATGGGTCCGTTTACGGATTTCGGGGAAGACGTGGAAGCTGTGTTTTACTGTTTTTCATGGCACTTTCTTCTGTCCCTGGCACCGGAAAACGGGAAACGGTTTTTAGCTCACTGAGTTGTTTAGAGGGCTCATTAAACCCCGACACAGAAAGAAAATAATAATAAATAAATAAAGGCAGAAAGACGACAACAAATTCTTCGAAGAAATAAGCACGCCATTTGAATCGTTTCCAACAGGAAACGTTTCCAGTGTAACATTTTAAAAACCAATGCGTCGTAGAGACATGTTTCCGTTTCCGTTATACTGTATTTGCCGCTGTATCTGTACTTAAAAAATTCAACACAAAATTCCTAGGCATTCGTCCGAGGTGTTTTTGTGGCGACACCTATTGGCATCTCTGTTTTATGGGTGTTTCCGAGACACATTTTTTGATATCTGTTCCTCCCCATTGTTTTCTGACCTATTAGATAAATCCTCACTTCTGTCAGTTTTATTCTCAGCCTCCTTCCCTACGAGGGAATTATCAATCGATATTAATTGACACCTTAGGATGGTAGTTTGATCGTTTTTCTTACTGGAAATTGTTCTGTGATTTGCGAAATTACCAAAGTGCGACATCGCTGAAAACTTCTGTCGTAACAACGTTTAAAACATCATAGAGAAACGCTACTCCTTCGATCAGACAAATGCGTAGGTGCGGTTGAGGTGAAGCCCTTGACGTCTGGCTTCATGCTGGGAATTAGCAGCGTGATAGATTCTAATTGTCGTCCGCGCTGCTTGGCTGATGTGGCGCCCACTGTCGGCCGTCTGCAACATATAAAGAATTCAGAGGGCAAGCCATGGCGTCTACTCAATCTGCAAACAAAATCAGGTCACATTAGATTATCTGGTTGTATAGTTGTTCACAAATTCCCACTTTGACTAACAGGCACTGGCTTTACACTCATAAAATAACAATATACACTGACTTTACGCACATAAAATAACAATATTTCTGCACATCAGCATATATGGCTGGTATGCCCTATCTCGAAACCTAGAACTGATAGGAAAAAACTGATTTTGCAATCAGCTTCCCAAATACACCCAAGAATACATCTAACTTCCGAGGCACTAGATTTTTGTTGTTGTTGTTGTTGTTGGGCTGTGTAATATACTATGAATCATTCATCATGCTGGTCGGAATAGTCTGCGAGATACCTTTACGTTTACTGAAAAACATTGATTCATTCCTTGAGCTTCATTATAAAAACATAGTAAACATTCATAGAAAAAAATACACTAAATAAAAAAGCATTGAAAGTTGGAAGTCTCTGAAATTCGTTTACTGATGTTGGAATCCACAATTGAACGGTTGTTCTTGAGATTGTGGGAGAATCCTACTGCTTCAAGAACATGCTTCTAAAATTAAGTTGCGATGTTTAATTACGTCTACAAGATGTATTACCCCACTAATTGTAGAAAAGATTATGGTATTAGCTGTTGAGCATGGGTCTAATCAGTCTCTTCAGAGAACTAAAGTGGAACTGTGAATTTTCACAGGGTAGTGACCAAAGGTTTCATAGGAATACGATTAAAGTATCACAGTAGAAGTATTCAAGAGGGAAAAACATCCACGTCCCTGGCTAAACAGGACTTTCTCAATGAAACCGAATCTACCGGGGTTTATTAGAATAATGTCAACAACGACTGGAAATCGCGCAATGCACCGCATGCAAATCACAGGGACAACGTCACCCACGACGTAAAGTATATAAACGCGTGCAGTACAATATTCCTTATCAGATCCGGGTACTGGCCCCCGGTAATAAATAAGGGCGTCTTCCTCCCCCTTTCTACCTCACTTCCGTGTCACTTTCCTATCGGGCACTCTAGCCCAAATCTCCTAGCTTCCTATTTCTAAGGGTTGTTTAAGACCTGGAGTCAGACACTCCCTTCCTAAAATCCTCTACATCTGATCTATTCGTTATCAAATAGCTGTAACACAGTCACAGGTGAAAAAGCTGTTGTAGAGTAATTGTCGATAATGTCAGGTCTCGGCGACCACAAAAATGAATATACATTAGTGCACGTCATGCAGGAACATCAGTAAATGGGACGGCAGGAAGAGTTAGTGTAACACAAGGAACTCTATCGAAAAGTATAGTTACTTTAAAAAAGGATACATTGGAACCTCCAAACGTGCAAATTGTGGACGTCATTCTAACATGTCAAACACGTGATAGGCAAACGTTGCCCCGGATTGTACGACGGAATGAGAGATAGCGGCACCACAAATAGAAGCAGAGTTGTAAACAAACTTAAATGATCACTTTTCCTTCATAACAGTTAGCACCCCGCTACATTGTAGCTGTATTTATGGCCGCGCTGCAATCCATAAACCTCTGATTACCAATATCAGTGAAACAAAAGGTGTATGATGGTGCAAAGCACATAAAAAATGGAATGATGAAGGCCGGCAACGTGTCATCTGGTCTGATGAATAATAATACTTCACATTGTATTCCACCACTTGTAGAGTGCACGTCTGGGAGAAAACTTGCCAAAGCATCCCATACCGGCTCTTTGGTTCCGATTGCGAAGCGTGGAGGTTGAACGCTGATGCTGTGGGTGCCATATCGTGCAGTGCTTAGGGTCATTGGTTATTCTACATCACATCTGCAGGCGCGGACTGGGCCGCCGGAATGCGTATTTTATAAGTGCATATGTTATCGTAAAAGTATGAAATCCATTATTTCGTAGAATACCTAGTTATTTCATGAAATAACTGATTAAGTCAGTTAAAGCATAAAACTCACTTGTATTCTATGGTTTAACTAGTTATTTCATAGAATAACGTTCTACACCCCGTTAAAGTGTAAAATAACCGAATAAATAAATCCCAAATTCAAAAGGCTGTAAAGTGATAACCACTGGTCAGAAATAGCACACCATTTTCAACCCACAGTAAAGTCTTATATAATAATAAGGATATTAACTTTTATGTTTCGTTTTGTAATTTATAAATTTTTCGGAAATAAGTTGCACAGAAAATCTGCAAATTGTGTTTTAATGAACTGAATGTTCAGAGGGAAAGAGAAAACTCTAGAATGTTTGGAACTTCAAGCTAAGAAGATGAAATTAATGTCAGATAAATCTCATTCTGAAGCCTCTGTGTGGCTTACAGTCAGTATCACAGTACCTGAAGTTGACAGAGGAATGGTTGACGCCAGATCTATTTTAGCTGTTATTATGAAAATAACCGAAGAAGGATTTTTTCAATTGGGAAGAAGAAACGGCCGCATAAAACAGCTATATTCCCGATCCCAGTTCAGCGTCTGTGAACAAAAACTAATTCAGATCGAAGAAGTGCCGGATATAGAGAAATCACTCCGGTCGGTTGTTACAGCTCAAAGTTTAGGTACCGGTCAGGGATTTAAGAAATGTTCATGTAAAACGCATTGTGTCAACAAAAAATGTATTTGTTTTAGAAAACAAATGTTCTATGCAATTTCAAATGCCATTTTAGTAATCCCTGTTGTAACAAATGATTTTATTGTGTCTTTATATAAATAACATTTTGTATGCTGTATAATTCAGTCAAATTGTTAATTTATAGAATACCTGGTTATTTCATAGAATAACTAGTTAAAGTGTGGAATTATTAATTTATTTCACGCTTTAACTAACGTGATCAGTTATTTCATGACCTAACTAGGTATTCCATGAAATAACCATATATATGTGATTGATGCCATTTCGGACGTACGATTGCTTCAGAACTGTTTTGGAGATTGCTAAAAGGCGGGGCCTATGAGAAGAGTCACAAACAGGGTCATGCACTCATTTCTGTATTCACATAAGTCATTTAGTGTTCCAGTGTTTTCTTTCCGACAATGGCTACCTTCATCCAGTCGGAATTCGAAAGGAGGTACATAAGAGAGTGTACTTTAATGGTAGGGTAACCTTTGAGTTTTTGTATTGAGATGACTTTATGGATCTTGTAACTTATCTTCTAAAGTACTCACTCGACCTAGTTCTCACAGAGCCGAAAGATATCAGCATGTCAGTGCTCACTCCTCCGTTAGCTTCGGATTAGTACCAATGAGTTTTGTATCGAGAACGCATAAGTTGTTTCTTTTTTCATTTTTGAGGAGGGGGGGATTAAAATGTGGAATTGAGGGCACTTTTGATGAAGTTTGGAGGGATAAGTATATGAGGACTTTCCTAAACATTAGAATATATATATATATACACGCTATCTACCAACAAGTAATTAGACACCTATGATAGCAAAGGAAAACGAAGTTTATTCACCTTCAATAGTTGGTGGATCCTCCACGAGCGGCAATTACAACTGCGACCCTCCGGGGCATGCTCTCAACCAGGCGTTGTACGACGGTTAGCGGTATTTTCTTCCACTCGGCTTGAAGAAGACAGGTCAGTTCCTTCACAGATTTCGGACGGTGGAGGCACCCCTTAAGTCGACGCTTCAACTCATCCCAGAGGTGCTCGATAGGGTTTAGGTCTTGGCTCTGCGCAGGCCAGTCCATTCGATTAACCCCATTGTCATCATACCAAGCCATGGTGGACTTCGCAACATGACAGGTGTCATTGTCATCCTGAATGTAACATGGGTCCACCCCGTAAAACTGCCACAATGTAGAAAGCGCATGGTCATCCAAAATGGTGCAGTAGCTTTCGGCGTTGAGTCTACTAGGAATGGCGACCAGGAGGAACACCCCCATAGCATAATTCCAGCGCCGCCGAACTTCACAGTTGACAAAATACATTCCGGAAGGAGGCGTTCTCCAGGAAGACGCCAAACCCAGACCTTGCCATCCGAACGGTAGAGGGTGAATCTTCATTCGTCGCTCCAGAGAACCTGTTTCCATTGTTCAAGGGTCCACTGTCGACGTTCTTTGCACCACGTTAGCCGAGCAGGACTATTGGACTTGGTGATCAAAGGCGTGTGGGCGGCAGCACGTCCATGAAAACCGAGCAGATGGGCTTCCTTACGAATGGTATACATCGAAAGAACACTCTCGGATGCCTGTTGAAACTACTCGCGAATGTGGCCCATCGATTTGGTGCGGTTCTTCCGAATTTCTCTGGCCAGCACCCGTCGGTCTTTAATTCCCAGTTTTGTGGGTCTACCGGGTCGGAGCACATTCCGACAGTCACATCTCATCTTCCACTTGCCAAACACGTAGGCCACTGTCGATTTTTGGTACTTCAACTCGCTGGATATGTTACGTATGGATCGGCGGTTTCTGTGATCCCCGACGATTACACCTTTCTCGAAATCAGGGGGCTCCGAATTACGTGGCATCTTGCATGCTACTGGTTGCGTTGTTGTTTCCCACACGATATTTAATGGCGGCGGCCGTGACATGTATCAGGACCGCAGATATCGTCGATTGCAGGGGTGTCCAATTACTTGTTGGTAGATAGTGTAGATATCTGACAGACGATGTTTAATAATCTGACAATGATATTATACAGACGATGTATAATATCTTGGACAGGAGATATCAAGTGAGGGTCACATTGATGAAAAAATTAATCGGCGTATAAAACTTTCCTGGAGAGCTTTTGGAAGAAACAGCATAATTTTCAAGAGCAATATGCCATTATGTCTTAAAAGAAAAGTGTTTGATTAATGCATCCTTCCAATGCTTACGTATGGTGCTGAGACGTGGACCTTAACTAAAGGAGATATACAAGGGCTGCAGACAGCTCAAAGTAGCATGGAGAGGTGCATGCTTGGTGTAACCGGGAGACATAAGAAGAGGAACTCATGGATCAGAAAAATGACAAGATTGGAAGACATCATGATCAGAGTGAAATCCCTGTAATGGCAACGGGCTGGACATACTGCCAGGACAGACCATGGATGGATAGTCGAAATTTTAGATTGGATTCCTAGGGACCGGAAAAGACCCAGAAGAAGACCACATGGGAGATGGGTGGATGAAACTCAAAAATACTCGGGAGTAACCTGGAGGAGACTGGCACAACACAGACCGTTGTGGAGATACCTTCGTCAAGCCGTCGACTGACAATGGCTGAAAATGATGATATCACAGGCCACTTACTGTTTAATCGGACACAAAATATGGCCGACAACATTCTGGAATATTTATTTCAAGGAAGCTGTTGTATTTCCACAGAACACTGCTTCCAGGTTTTGCATCGCATCATTAGATAGTTTTTTCCTAGTACAAAATCAATCTATTTGATTTTTTTCTGCTAGCTGGACCTCTTCGCATTCATGAGGGAAAAAAACGTGAACGTCATTTAAAAGCATTTGGGTGTGGAGACAAATTTTTATTGTTAAAGGTCCTTTTAAGGGTAATGAGAGGACTTTAAAAGGGGATTTTGAGTACCTTTAATTTACGTAGGCACTTTCACAACAGCACAAATCGCGATCGGCACTTAGCTGACGCGCTTGCATCTATTGACAGATACCGAGTCTTTAGTATTTAACTTGCTATTTATTTAAGTAGTCCTCAGTTTTAATATTGAGATAAATTTCGACTTGTATCAATCTGAGAAAACGCAAATATTCCTGATGATATCGTTCACAAACTTACTTTACAATGTTATTCAATACGATCTAGTTTACCATCAATATGATCATTTGTATATGTTTATCGTCACTATGATCACTTGTCATATGTGTTAAGTAACCTCACAGTAAATTTCTTAGCTAGCAGACCTTCACACCATAAAAGACAGGTTTCCTGTTAGGTGACTCTCCTCACAACGTTTGCTTATAGCCCATTGAATTGCTCACGGTGGTCGTTAAACCTCCAATCCTCACAGGCCACGACTACTCGCAATCTCCAAAGCGGCTGTAAACCATTCTCGTTGCGGAAATGGCATTAATCGCAATTCCGTCTATACACTTGTGAAATACGCCGCCGGGATTCCGGGAGAGTTCCCCGTGAGCCGCCATATTCTGGTCCAGTAGGACTTATGCTAACTCAAACAGAAAAGAAAAAGTATGTACATATACTTGCACTTCAATATTCTTGTAAAAGAAAATCAAGTGGTTTTAAAAAGTGCAAAATTTTACCACTTTTATGGTTTCAGAATACACGCACACACACCTATGAAACAAATGATCCGTAAATGTGTACCTTAGCGTCCTAAATTATTTCGTCGGAAAAATTTAACTGTGTGGGAAAAGTGCTACGTACAATATTTTAAGCATGCAAAATAATGTGCAAAATAACCAGCAAAGCAGGGGAGAGTCCGAGGGATTTGGGTGAGGCCCGCAGATCAAGGGGATTGCCCAGATTAGGAAAAGCATCTTAATGAAGACAAGATTTTAGTTTGCCACGTGCAATATCTTTGGATTAGTTAGGAGACCTAAGCAAGATTGGATGAAGGGGTATATTAACAACAATCGCATTTATTTCATGTTTATTCAGGAAACCCACTTTAAGGATTTTAAAGATGTTTATGCATTTAAAAAAGCCACTGGATTGGGGATTAGATTTTCTTTGGGACGAGTGGGCAGCGTTCGTGACTGCTACGGGAAGGGCCTCAGGATCCCAGACAGGTACCAACGCTCGATCCACTAAATACCCGCCGTGCGTTGGATGGGCACGTTAAGCCGTCGGACCCCGGGTACTGGCCCCCGGCAATAAATAAGGGCGTCTTCCTCCCCCTTTCAGCTTCCGTGTCACTTTCCTATCCGGCACTCTAGCCCAAATCTCCTAGCTTCCTATTTCTAAGGGTTGTTTAAGACCTGGGGTCAGACACTCCCTTCCTAAAATCCTCTACATATGATCTGATCTGATCTACAAGAGCATTGTGGGTACGTTAAGCCCTCGGGCCACAGGTACTGGCCCCCGGTAGTAAATAAGGGCGTCTTCTACCTCGCTTCCGTGTCACTTTCCTATCGGGCACTCTAGCCCAAATCTCCTAGCTTCCTATTTCTAAGGGTTGTTTAAGACCTGGGGTCAGACACTCCCTTCCTAAAATCCTCTACATATGATCTGATCTGATCTGCAAGAGCATTGTGGGCACGTTAAGCCCTCGGGCCACAGGTACTGGCCCCCGGTAGTAAATAATGGCGTCTTCTACCTCGCGTCCGTGTCACTTTCCTATCGGGCACTCTTGCCCAAATCTCCTAGCTTCCTATTTCTAAGGGTTGTTTGAGACCTGGGGTCAGACACTCCCATCCTAAAATCCTCTACATATGATCTGATCTGATCTACAAGAGCATTGTGGGCACGTTAAGCCCTCGGGCCACAGGTACTGGCCCCCCGGTAGTAAATAATGGCGTCTTCTACCTCGCGTCCGTGTCACTTTCCTATCGGGCACTCTTGCCCAAATCTCCTAGCTTCCTATTTCTAAGGGTTGTTTGAGACCTGGGGTCAGACACTTCCATCCTAAAATCCTCTACATATGATCTGATCTGATCTACAAGAGCATTGTGGGCACGTTAAGCCCTCGGGCCACAGGTACTGGCCCCCGGTAGTAAATAAGGGCGTCTTCTACCTCGCTTCCGTGTCACTTTCCTATCGGGCACTCTAGCCCAAATCTCCTAGCTTCCTATTTCTAAGGGTTGTTTGAGACCTGGGGTCAGACACTCCCATCCTAAAATCCTCTACATATGATCTGATCTGATCTACAAGAGCATTGTGGGCACGTTAAGCCCTCGGGCCACAGGTACTGGCCCCCCGGTAGTAAATAATGGCGTCTTCTACCTCGCATCCGTGTCACTCTCCTATCGGCCACTCTAGCCCAAATCTCCTAGCTTCCTATTTCTAAGGGTTGTTTGAGACCTGGGGTCAGACACTCCCTTCCTAAAATCCTCTACATATGATCTGATCTGATCTACAAGAGCATTGTGGGCACGTTAAGCCCTCGGGCCGCAGGTACTGGCCCCCCGGTAGTAAATAAGGGCGTCTTCTACCTCGCTTCCGTGTCACTTTCCTATCGGGCACTCTAGCCCAAATCTCCTAGCTTCCTATTTCTAAGGGTTGTTTAAGACCTGGGGTCAGACACTATTTTCCTAAAATCTTCTACATATGATCTGATCTGATCTGATCTACAAGAGCATTGTGGGCACGTTAAGCCCTCGGGCCACAGGTATTGGCCCCCCGGTTGTATATAAGGGCACCTTCTACCTCGCTTCCGTGTCACTTTCCTATCGGGCACTCTAGCCCAAATCTCCTAGCTTCCTATTTCTAAGGGTTGTTTAAGACCTGGGGTCAGACACTATTTTCCTAAAATCTTCTACATATGATCTGATCTGATCTGATCTACAAGAGCATTGTGGGCACGTTAAGCCCTCGGGCCACAGGTATTGGCCCCCCGGTTGTATATAAGGGCACCTTCTACCTCGCTTCCGTGTCACTTTCCTATCGGGCACTCTAGCCCAAATCTCCTAGCTTCCTATTTCTAACGGTTGTTTAAGACCTGGGGTCAGACACTCCCTTCCTAAAATCCTCTACATATGATCATGTCATCTTTGTGATCGCATGGATACACAGGGTGGCTATAGTTTTTAAAAGGAAATATGAAAAATCGGTGGGGAGGCCCGAATGCGACGAAGAAGGGAGGATTATTGCTGTTAAGGTTAAATTTCCGGGAAAGTGTCTTTGTGTTATTTTCGCTTATGCGCCGAATGCAGCAAAGGAAAGAAAACTGTTCTTCACGAAGTTAACGCATTTTGTTGATGGGGGAGCAGATAATGTTATATTGGGGGTAGATTTTAATACGGTAATGGACACGCATTTAGATAGGACTGATCATGGGTCACTATGTTCTAAAGTTTTTAAAGACACCATGAAAAATTTGGGATTAATTGATGTTTGGAGAGAAAGGTATCCGGTGGACCCAGGCTACACATGGTATAGAGGTATCTGTGCCACCAGGATAGATTATGTTTTCACGAGGGATTTATCTTATATCACAGGTATCATTAATGAAGATCCATATAGTACTTCATACTTTGTCACAGACCATAGGATCCTAAAGTGGGGGTTAGATTTCAGGGTAAGATTCAAAAAAGGGAAAGGCAGTGGCGTCTTGAAACTGACTTGCTCAAAAATGAACAAGTAAGGAAAACATTTGAAGAAATTATTCGTGAATGTGGAAATCAGGACTAGCGGTAATGGGGAAATAGGTGGGAGGAAACTAAATGTAAGTTACCCGTCATAGGAAAATATAGTAGTAAAGACAAGAGGTTTAAAGATTTAGCCTATCATAATTTTCTCAACAATGTATGGTGGGCACTAAGTAAATGGGAGGAATATAATGATATTGATAACTCGGGCTCCAAGAAAGAGATAAAGGACTTTCTAAACGAGTTCTACAGGAAAGTTGGGAGCGAGGACAGATTTGACATCTTTCAAGCAGAGTTAGCCGAAGAAGCGGACGTTAACCAAGTATTTAGGAAAATGAAGGCAAATAGGCAAAGGGTCACAATTAGGGATATTATGGGTAATAATTGCGTATGTAGGGACAGGGACAAAATTCTTGAGAGAGTGGTGGGGCATTTTGAAAATTTTTATTATCGGGATGATATTAGGGAAGCGGATATTGAAAATTGAATCAGGGACGTACCAAAGATTAGGGGGGGGATATTGCAGAGAGCATTAATGAGCCTTCGACAGTTAGCGAGGTGTACCGGGCAATTAGCAGAATGAAGAATGGGAAAGCCCCAGGGGTAGATGGCCTTACTGCAGAGTTCTACAAATAATTCAGTAGTATTCTGGCCACAGTGCTGTGCATTGTGCTTAATGAAGCTATTGAGGAAGGGAATCTTACAGAGTCGATGAGACACAGCAGAATTACTTTGCTGAATAAAACACCAGAAAGCATCTGTAGAGAAATTTCGGGGTGGCGCCCCATAACCATGTCCACTCTGGACTATAAGATTTTGGCTTCCATTATAAATGAGACGGTGGCAAAGGAGATAATTGGGGAAGAACAAACTTGTAGTGTTAAGGGGCGGAATATTTACTAGAACTTATTCACTAATAGGGCTATTATTAGGTATACTGATAAAAAAGGGAGTAAGTTAGCTATGATCGCCCTGGATCAGAATAAGGCTTTCGATTGGATTTCCCATGAGGTTATTCATAAGGAAGGTATGGGATGGGAGAGTTTATGCTAAGTGCAATTAGGACCTTATATGGGAACATGCAGGGGAGTATCAATATTGCAGGCTCTGTCTCCAGACAGTTTGAGATAAAAAAAAAGGGGTTCGTCAGGGGTGTCTCTTCTCCCCATTATTATTCATCCTGATATTGGAAACGCTTTTGCGGAAAATTAAGGGTCACGATCAGATTGAGGGATTTAGGGTTCCGGGGGCGAGGAATATTCAGGTGAAATACCATGCATATGCGGATGACGTCACACTCCTTTTACCGATGAAGGCAGTGTGCACCGCTCCATGGGGATAGGTGGGGAATAGTGTAGATGTACTGGGGCAAAGGTTATCAGGGAAAAGTGTCAAGTCATGATATGGGGTAATTGGGACTCGCAGGTTTTTGGGAACTTTGCTCTCACGCGGGGCCCTCTTAAAGTGTTAGGGGTACATTTTGGTAAACGAGGGATTCACGAGGATACAGAAAGGAAGTTTTGAAGAAATTGGAGGTGGAACAGGAGTTTTGGAAAACTCTTAGGTTATCAAGGGTAAACAGGGGACGCATTGCGAATGCTATTTTCATTAGCAAAATTTCTTTTGCGGGATTACTTGAGATACCAAAGAAGACTTGGATAGCTAAATTTAATAAGATTACATGCAAGTTTATCTGGATCGGACATGTAGGAGAGCAAGTTAGTCGTGACAGACTTGTCCGTTCTAGGGGGAAGGGGGTTTTGCCATTAAAGCTATCGAGGAGTGGCTAATGGAAGGTAATTTTTTTAGAACCAGGGAACTTCTAATAACAAATCATCCGTGTGGGGATATCATCGCTTATTTTGTGGGATCCAGGATTAAAAATTGAAATGTGCAATATTTGTATAGGGGACCGCAAGCCGAAGTTCCAGATTTAAGGTATAGGGTGAAGGATGGGATAATAGTTGCAATTGGGCAAAATAATAGTGGAAATTCGCTCAAATGGCAGCAGTTGTACGAACTAATGTTAAAAATTCCGCAAACTAAACCTCTTGAATTTAATACTAGTACAATGTTCTGTATAAAGAAGGGGTGAAGCAATATCTTTGCAACTAAGTGTACTCCGAATGAAAAGGATTTTCTCTGGCGTCTTGGCCATGATGCTCTGCCGTTACGACAGAAAATGGCTAAATGGGGAATTTGTAAAGTTTACCTTGAGGACAGAATTCACCTCTTTGTTAATTGTATCTTTGCAAGAAGGGTTTGGCGGGAAGTTGCCGCGTGGGTGGGAAAATCGGGGTTCGATTGCGAGCAGGTCATTATGCATTCACCTATTGAGCTAAGGGGTAAGCGGGTTTGTAATATTTTACTTACTGTGACTAAATTTATTATTTGGAAATTCAGAAAGAGTGTACTATTCCTGACCGCTATCGTTAGGGGGCAACAAAGCGTTATTACCCCTAGTTGGAAAATCAAGTGCGAAATTAGGGACAGGGTATTTGCAGACTGTAGGTGTTTTACGTTTGAGGATTTCCGAAGCAAATGCCTGTGTTTGCCTAAAATTGTTACAGGATCCCGGGACAACTATTTCTTCCATTAGAATTAAGATGTAAAATTTGGTGGTGGTGGTGGGGGGGGTGCATCCTCGCCTTTGACTCCCCGCTGCCTGGATTTGTTCTTCGGAGTTCCTTGGACGACGGAATTCTGTTTTCCGATCTAAAGTTTTGAAAATAGGATTTTGTTTTTCCTGATGTTTTTTTCTTTTCTCTCAGTTTCGATTCCGGGATTTTAATTTATTGAGTCAATCGTATTAAGCTCCTCAATTGCTATCCGGCCCGGGTTTGACTTCTTCCTCCCCATTATGCACGGACTGTTCCATGGGTGTGTGCGTGGGGGGGGGCCTGGAATGGAGAACTGGTAAAAATTTGGTAATATACCCACTTCTTTACCCGATAACTGCTTGCGGGGACTCGGGTGCAGGAATTCTTTTGGTCTCACCTTTTCTTGATTGTGTGTCTCGAAATCAAGCCGTGGCGTTTCCCTTCTGGGGGTGACAAAGCGGGCGTCATCACCTGTTGGGGCGCGGTGTGTAGTTGTTCGCTTGTGCCCCTTGAGGTTAAGAGGTGCGTGGTTTGGTAAGGCGTGCTAACCAGCACCTTGACTGGGCATGTCACCCTCGTTGTCGACAAAAGTGAAAAAAATATTATTTTTACATGAAAGGAAAAATATTTTCCGAAGAACTTACCTTGGGAGCGAAGGTTCGGAAGAGTACATGTGTTAGGTTTAAGATGACGGAACGGCGACTGCGTGAAGATGGAGTCCGGCGAATTGGAGCGTCATTGAGAACGGCAAGTTACGCGCGGAAGAATACACAAGGAAGCGGTTCAGCACATGGAGGAAAGAAATGAGGGGACATGCCCCGCGCCGCTAAAAGTGAGGTTGGTTGTCGCAAGGTACCATGGGATACTCCTACCCAAAAGATGCTGCTCGGCTATGGTGGACTAGAATGACTGGTGCCGAAAGCGACGGATTTCTGTGTCTCGCTCTCATTATTCTGCCATCCCCCTAAGAACTTTAATCAACGAATTTTTCTCCAGAAAGCATGTTCATATTATTTACTCCTAAAAAACCCTATTGAAACACATAACAAAATACAAACGTTTTGAAGATATTGTTATAAATGCAAGCAATGTGTTAAAACAAATAGTCATTGGATATGAAAACCTAACGTCATAAAAACTTTTAGCATTTTTTAATTTTTTTTTCTGATATAGGACAATTCATTCGTTAAGTCATTTAATTTATACATTTTACCTCTTTTTTTCTAAGATTTTTTTATTTAAATATAATTTTTTTATTACTCAAATGAAATGTAAGAATATTTGAATATTCAGCCAAAATGTCTAGGGGTTTTATTCGGAGAACGGATTATTTTTCTTGGAAATTTACTACCTTTCTTCCATTATTAATGCATTAATACGTATTAGAAAATAAGCCCAGGCTCCAGTTCATAACGGCATAGGTCTAGGCTCACATTGAGCTCGAGCAATGCCCCCTGAAACAAGGCCCAAACACCTCCTGCTCTCCGATGTCTGACGTGATTACAGGAAGGCCTGTTGAATTTGACGAACGACCGTAAATTGTTATTTGGCCACTGCCAAATAAATTGTTATTGGCAGTGGCCAAATAACAATTTTTTTGGTTGCTATGTGTTGCTAAAACGTGGAAAAAGCGATGCCTTTGTTTATTTATAGCAATTGAATTGATACAATTTTTTGTTTAAAAGTATAAAACTTAGTTTTAACACCCACCAACAGAGTGTTAAAACTAAATTTTATTATTTTTAAAGTTTAATTCCGCTACCACTTATGACACACTATTGGGCCAAAAATGAGAACATTTCGAACTATTAAACTGACGGTGCAAAAAGATTCCTTAACTAAAGATAAACCATTTTTTACATCTAACATATTCAGAAAAAATCTTTGTTTAACTTGAATGCCCTGGATAGTGTGTGTTGCAACTTTGCAGCAAGGGTAAATATTAGAGATAGTAAGAAAAAAGTATCTGTGAAGGTGAAACATAAATAAAACTGAAAATTATAAATGTGTCAAATAAAAACTAAAACAGATAGCGTTATCATGTTCGACTTCTTGTCGGTAATGTATTGGAAAACTAAAAATATAATATTAAATTCGATTTTGTCTATATTTCAAAGATTCCAACAATTTACTAATAAATATTATGATACAATTATTTAATCATTACGGAATACCATAAATTAAAAATAAAGCATTTGACACTGCTAAAATGAAAAAAATTGAATCCATTTGTGTTTTTTCACCTTCATCTTTTCGTATTTCCTGTAGTATCGAGTTACACTACTTTCCTGTTTTTTCATAATTTAAAAAGTTATTTTGTTTTGTCTAATTTTTTACTGATTTTTTTATTTGAAATGCCATTATCATGAACCTCTTGCTGGGTATATGTAGAATGTTCTAAAAAGTGATTTCTAAATAAATTGTATACTTCCTGTTGCAAGCGCAGACTCTTTCAGTTTGTTGTCTGATCTGTGTGGAAAGAAGTGAAAATGGCATTTTTAAAGGATCCTTACTTGAAGTTAAACAAAATGTAAAAAGTTAAAGAAAGTATCTATTAAAAATCTTAGTTTACTAAAAGAATGAATGAATGAGTTTCTGAATGGAAAAATAAGGTAAAGGATTAATAGATTCCTTAACAGTCCCTCATGTGTCGGCCTTTTGTTTGAGTAGGACATGAGGAATAAATTAAAGAAACAGAAGAAAAAAGAATTCGCGCTGAATAAATAGAACAAGATCAGTAAACGGAATGCACCGAGGTTGTCTTATTTATTAACTTTTAATTTTGCAACTTTCCAGTGCAAGTGGCAAAATTAAAACGGAATATCCGTTTTTATTTAGCCATCAAAAAAGCTTCAAATCGAGTTGCTAAACAAAACCCCAAGTTTCATTGCATTTGTCTTTCACTAGTAAAATCAACTAATTGTATCACTTGCCCTCGAAAAACACCCTTCCCCCTAAAAAAATTAATAAATAAAAAAAACTTATAACATTGAGTTTACAGATCTTGTTCTATTTACTCAGTACAAATACCTTTTTTTACCATCGCAAATATTTGTTTCAAATAGTTAGAAAGAACATAGTTTCAACTGTTATAGTTTCGTAAGCATCTAAGTAGAGGAAATCACTGTCACGTTATATAGCACCAAGGTTCAAAATTTGTTAGATAAGATGTTTTTGAATTATATTTCATTAGAAATATATCACAAACCCCATCAGAGACATAGCTAGAATTAAATATTAAGGATTGCTTTAAAAAAATTGAGGGTAGACTCTGCTCCCTCACAGCTGGATATGAATCAGTGATATGTGGTAAAAATAGTGCAGAAATTTATAATAACTATTATTTTATAATAATCCCATTAATTTTGTAATAACTGTTTCTTTCTATAAACTGTTTTTCAAGGTGCAACTCACACAACCATGGCTGTCAAGCTTACGATCAGAACACGAAATATTTTTCTCCTTATGAGACAGTAAAAGCGCATTAACAGGTGCTTTAAATAACGATGCTTTGGCGGCATTTTTGTAACCAATTTGACAGAAAGTATTTTCTGGAAAGTGTCGATCGCATTTTTAACTGAGTAATAAGCCATCTACTGTCCTGGAAAATTATATTTTAAACGTTTTTATATAAAAAAAATTAACGAATTCTAGTACACTCTAACACGAGTAAACAACAGCACATCAATGCACGACAACAAGAAAGTATAGGACGATTGTAGAACAGCGCCACCAAACGGTGTTCTAAAAACCGTGACATCTTTTAACATAGGACGTATAGCGCGCTTTCGACACCAATCATTTTAGTACACCATAGCTCGGCTGTAAGTACGGCATCGCGAAGTATGGAGGAAAGAAATTCTTTTCTCTATGTCTCAAAGCGTAGAGTAGATGCTTTTCCTGTATTTCTTAGTAATTTAAATTCACAATCACACAGCTGTCTTAGTTTCACCCCAGTATAAAAAATGTGCACCCTTGGTAATTTTCGAAACTCCGCTTCATAAACTATGTGGAACGGATTTCCCCCCATATGGTTCATTCTACTAAAACAAATGTATATTTTACGCAAATTCGATAATTTACGAAGTTATCGTTAGTTAATGAAATCTTAAAATTTCTCGCGAATAAGGAACAATCCTACAAAAAAAAAGTAACAATCCATTCAGTTTGAATCAAGTAACTTCATTTTCAATATAGTATCAAATCATTATAGAAATATATCATAACAACACTTGACATAATCAGGATTCCAACATGAAAATTTGATTTAACTGGTATTTCGTTAATAGCACAAGCAATAAATTTCCGATATTTTACATTGCAATAGGAAATGTTAATGAGGAATCAAAACTTCAGTTTTAAAACCCCACACATTCAGTTAGAAAGTACGACACTTCATTATAGAGCAATATAAGTATTTATTACAAAAAAAAAAAAATAACGTCAACATTTCAAGATTGTTTTCCATATTACAATAGATGTAAAAAATAACACGTTATATATATATCATCATCATCATTGTCAACCATTATCAATCCACTGCTGGACGAAGGTCTCCCCAAGTTTCCTCCACAACGGTCTGTCTTGTGCCAGTCTCCTCCATGTCACCCCTGCATACTTTCGAATTTCATCCACCCATCTCCCATGTGGTCTTCTTCTGGGTCTTTTCCTGTCCCTTGGAATCCAATCTAAAATTTCGGCTGTCCATCGATGATCTGTCCTTCTGGCAGTATGTCCAGCCCATTGCCATTTCAGGGATTTAACTCTGATCATGATGTCTTCCACTCTTGTCATTTTTCGGATCCACGAGTTCCTCTTCTTATCTCTCCTGGTTACACCAAGTATGCACCTCTCCATGCTTCTTTGAGTTGTCTGCAGCCTTTGTATGTCTCTTTTAGTTAAGGTCCACGTCTCTGCACCATACGTAAGCACTGGAAGGATGCATTGATCAAACACTTTTCTTTTAAGACATAATGGCATATTGCTCTTGAAAATTATGCTGTTTCTTCCAAAAGCTCTCCAGGCAAGTTTTGTACGCCGATTAATTTCTTCATCAATGTGACCCTCACTTGATATCTGCTGTCCAAGATAAACGTACGTGTCTGTTATCTCCAGCTTTTCTCCATCAATCGATAAATCTTCATTTCTTGTAAAAGCATTGAACATCACTTTTGTCTTCTGAAAGTTCATTTTTAATCCCACTTCTTTACTCTTGTCAGCAAGTTCCTGGATCATACTCTGCAGCTCTGATGGGGTAGTTGCAAAAATGACTACGTCATCAGCAAAACGAAGGTGGGTTAGATAATCTCCATTAATCTTTATCCCCTTGTTTTCCCAGCTCAGCGACTGAAAAACACCCTCCAATGTGGCATTAAAGAGCTTCGGAGATATGGTGTCACCTTGTCTCACTCCCTTTCCAATTTTTACGTGTGTTGTATTTTCAAACAGCCTAATCTTTGCACTTGCATTTTCATAGATGTTATTAATAATATTAATGTATGCATCTTCAATACCGCAGGTTTTCAGAGCCATTGTAACTGCTGATGGTTTCACCGAATCAAAGGCTTTTTCATAATCGATAAAAGCCATGCACAATGGAAGTTCATATTCCCTCTCTCTTTCAATTAGTTCTCTCAGCACGTGGATATGATCTATTGTGCTGTAGCCACTCCTGAATCCAGCTTGTTCTCTCGGTTGAGCCATGTCCAGTGTTACCTTCAAGCGGTGTGAAAGAACTTTAGTGAAGATTTTATAAACTACTGATAGGAGGCTGATAGGTCTGTAGTTTCCGAGATCCTCAATGTCACCTTTCTTATGTAGCAGGATCATTGTAGCGGTGTTCCAATCCTCAGGAATCTTTCCTTCATTAAGGCATCGAGTGAAAATTTGGGCGAGTACTGTTTCGATTTCTCCACTTGCTTCTTGTATGATGTCTACAGTAATTCCATCTTCTCCTGGAGCTTTTCCTCGCTTCATGTTCTTGATTGCATGTGCAACTTCTGCTGGAAGGACTGGAGGAACTCTGGTACTGGTATCTTTCATGATGTCTGGAGTGCATATATCATCCCTTTCATATAATTTGGAGTAGAAATCTTTCACTCTTGTCAAAATTTCACCTCTATTTCTTGTTACAGAGCCATCTTCTTTTCTCAGTGCCATAATCTGTTTTCTTCCCTTACTGAGATGTCCCTTTGCTATCTTTAGGCTTTGGTTGTTTTCAATTGCTTTCCTCACTAGTTCACAGTTGAATTTTCTTATGTCTTCAGTGATACTTTTTCTTACTGTCTTGCATAGCTCTATATATTCCACTTTGGAAGTCACATCTTCTTTAGTTGTCCTCATCTCTCTTCTTTTTGCATCAACATTTTGGTTTTTCCTGATAATTTGTTCACATGCAACTTGTTCTTAGACCCAGCTAATTTTGTTGCTGTTTCCATAAGAGCTTTGGTTACTTTTCTGTTAACTTCAGAGATGTCCACTTCTTCCGATGTTAGGCCTTCTAAAGCAGAGAACCTGTTCTTCAGTTCCAACTTGAAGGTATTATGGTGTTTTTTAAGGTTGGTTATGTCAATAGATTTTGTTTGTCTTATGAGCTTGCCACGTTCAAGTTTAGTGTTGAGGTGCATCTTACATCTCACCAATCTATGGTCACTACCTGTGTTGAACTTGTTCAGCACACTGCAGTCTTCTATGACGAATTTTTTGTTACACATAATAAAATCAATTTCACTTGTCGTCCCATTTGGATGTCTCCATGTCCATTTCCTGTGTGGCTTTTTCTTGAAGAAGGAGTTCAAGATGAAAAACCCTTCTGCCTCTGCAAACTCAACGAGAGTATTTCCACGCTGGTTTCTGTTGCCGTGACCGAATTTACCTACTGAAGTTTCATTCTGTTGCCGTTGCCCTATTTTTGCATTGAAATCTCCCATAATTATTTTCAAGTGCTGCTTACCTTTATTATTTAGATGACAAATTTCCTCATAAAATTCTTCAATTTCTTCTTCAGGATGACTTGTGGTGGGTGCATAAGTTTGAATAATCTGAGCCTGGTATCTTTTCGAGAGTTGGATAACAAGTCGTGCAGCTCTGTCAGAGGAACTTTCAACTTCTACAACTTTATCCTTCAGTTTCTTGTTTATTATAAATCCAACACCACTAGTTCTGCCAGTATCTGTCCCACGATAGTAGAAGAGATGTCCACTTTTCAGTTCGATGAGATCTTCTCCTTTTCTCCTTACCTCACTTAGCCCCACGATGTCCCACTTGATCCTTTGTAGTTCCTCTTCCAATTCAAGAAGCCTTGAATCAGAAGATAGGGAGCGTCCATTGTACGTAGCCAAGGTCAGCATCAGATGGCAGCCTAGTCCGGTCCTCCGGGGATTCTTAGCACCCTCTGCTTTCATGTCGCACTGGCCGCTGCCTTGGCCAGGTACATTCCAGCTGCCGGAGACTGAGGGCCAAGATTTAAGTTGTGGAATCATTTTGGAGGGGTTTGGCCATAACTCACCACGCTGGCCAAGCGGGTTGGTGAGTGTGGGATAGAATTTCCTCTAATCCCGATGGTATAGTTATACCGCTATTGGCGGTCGTCAGAGCCCCTTTAGTGGGAACAGGATGCACCACGAGAAGGCGGGGTTGACATTTGTCAAGGAGAGGCTGTGATGTTACGCATCACCTGACCTTACATCCCTATATATATATATATATATATATATATATATATACACATGTGCATACATGTATATGTACACACACACACACACACACTGGGGAAGGAAAACAAAAGGGGAGAAAAAAATCTAAAAAAAATGCATTAACAATTTTGCACCAAAGAGATTGTCTACTGGAATTATTTCAAAAGATACCCAAGTACGAATCTTATAAACCCTATTATAAGCTAGGAGTGATTTGTTATGACACAGAATAATACTCATGAAACACAAAATTACTGCCAACACAAAAATTAGATTTTAAAAAGGCTAAGGCCTGCATTTATTTTGGGTTACTCCACTCCACACACAATTAATTCCTGAACTACACCTTCCTCTGCTTAAAATTTAAAAAAAATTATCCAAAATATACTCATTTAACAGTTAAACATTCATTGAGATATGACATACACTTACGATTGATGGAATTGTTGTCAGTGACAACACAAATCACAGTAAAATACACTTACGATTATGGGAATTGTTGTCAGGGACAACACAAATCACAGTAAAATACACTTACGATTGATGACATACACCTACAATCAATGGTATTGCTGTCAGTGGCAACACAAATCACAGTAAAATCTTTATTTTCTAAGCCATTTAAAGTTCTTTGAGACATGCTCACCGTAAAGTCCATCCACTCAAAAGCACACGAATTATATAATAAAAATGCAATATAACACTTACGTGTGAAATGTGACTCCTGGAATCTTTTTAGGTCGATTCGTACGTCCGAAAGCTGAACAGGAAGGCATTTTTTCGATCCACTATGCAGATAAATCAAAAATACATTCATTCCACACAGCGCAAACCAACACGATGCTCAATGCTTCGGAAATGCTTTGGGTAAGTGTATCCCATGATCCTTTGCGAAACTACCCACGATTATCTAGTATGCGAGCTACCGCTCAAGGCGCATCCTCTCTTTTCTTTCCTTTATGGTTCAGAGTACGTAGTCATCGAAGAGGATTGTAGGAATACGCTGAAAGAGGTCGGTTTTATGCTGCATTGTAATAACATTTTTTGAAGGGTAATTGTGCGAAATCGTAAGTAGAAAATTGCCAAAAAGGCTTGAAATTTCATAATCCTCCACAATTCGACACGAAGCTCTAGGCCTCCCTGCCATAGCATGATTCCTGATTATAAGAAAATCGTTTATTTTCAACAATATCCGTTTCACGAGGAAAAAAAAAGAACGAACAATGGACGAAATAACAGCAGAAGTACAAATGAGGTGCTTGAAGAAATCACCGACTCCTTAACATCTTCGAAATCATAACCAAAACTTGGCGTTCAACTGGAACCAAAACTTCTTACTGAAAACTTCTGGTGCACATTATATCATTTACATTCCTTCATTTAATTACATTCCCAGACATTTTTACAATAAAAAACAAAAACATTTAACACCTTTCTTTGTTAATAATTAAAGAAACATTTCTGAAGTACTTCTTCTTGCACACGATTACACGACGCATCACACTCATCCGAAAAATACACCCCACTCCTGTTGTATTCTTCCGCGCATTCGCTAGCAACTCGTACTCCGTTCCGACGCACGAGGGCCGCGGGTGACCTAGTGGTCAACGTTCGTGACTGCCACAGAGAAGACCTCGGGTTCGATCCCAGGCAGGTATGAACGCTCGAACCAGTAAATATCCGCCGTGCGTCGGATGGGCACGTTGAGCAGTCGGACCCCTGGTACTGCCCCCGGTAATAAATAAGGGCGTCTTCCTCCCCCATTTTACCTCGCTTCCGTGTCACTTTCCCATTAGACACTCTGGCCCAAATCTCCCAGCTTCCTATTTCTAAGGGTTGTTTAGGACCTGGGGTCAGACACTCCTTTCCTAAAATCCTCTACATATGATCTAATCAGATTCAATCTATTCCGACGTACGAAACATTCACGTGGTGGCCGTTAGCATCGCTTCAGCCTCCCACACCAACTGCTGCAAACCATCGTACTCGCAGGTTAATACTTCGAAAAAATTATTTCCTTTTATCTAAAAATGCTATATTTTTGCACCTTTCCTCATTATTTTGTATGCCTATAGATTTGTACGTCGCACTTTTCTCACACAGTTAAATTTTTCCGACGATATTATTTAGGACGCTAAAATACACATTTACCAAATGTTCTTTTAACACAAACATTGTTTTTTTTATGCGTCTCCGCTTTCTCGACTTTCAAATTAAACCTTCATATTTGGTACCTTCAAATTATATTCGTCCATTTGGACTGAGATAGTATGCGATACAAAATCAAAATTCGTTGCGTATATTAATGCACAAATAAAGAAGATAGCTGTCTAAGCACGAACACTTTAGCTCAAACCATCTACAACACTCAAATGAAGCTAAGACGTATCACCGGTTAAAACCATGACGACACAAATAACTCATTCCATTGAGGTTTAAAAAGGTTTAATGTTAAAAACTTGCGAGATCTTTCGAACCTACGACTTATAGGTTCATCATCAGGCACCAAAACTCGCAAGGTGCGCATGAAACGTAGTGGTTATATACACGTGTGGTTATGGGCAAAGACCGCGCATGCGTACAAGTCGGAACAGTATGAGGTCATAAAATACATACATTTAAAATAACCTGTAGGGTAAAAACACATAATGGTTGTCATAAATATAAGAAATATAAAATGAAGGTCAAAGTTCCCTCGCCTGAGTTTTATATATGTACAATAAAATCAATGGTTGTCTAATCTTGTTTCTTGGTTTTTCAGTAGGTATCGCCAAGGTGCTGGTGTATTGGATGGAGCTTCATCATTACAACATTGTTCATTCAAATGATAAATATACAGAGCTTGTATATTTATCATTTGAATGAACAATGTTGTAATGATGAAGCTCCATCCAATATACCAGCACCTTGGCGATACCTACTGAAAAACCAAGAAACAAGATTAGACAACCATTGATTTTATTGTACATATATAAAACTCAGGCGAGGGAACTTTGACCTTCATTTTATATTTCTTATATTTATGACAACCATTATGTGTTACCCTACAGGTTATTTTAAATGTATGTATTTTATGATCTCATACTGTTCCGACTTGTACGCATGCGCGGTCTTTGCCCATAACCACACGTGTATATAACCACTACGTTTCATGCCCACCTTGCGGGTTTTGGTGCCTGATGATGAACCTATAAGTCGTAGGTTCGAAAGATCTCGCAAGTTTTTAACATTAAACCTTTTTAAACCTCAATGGAATGAGTTATTTGTGTCGTCATGGTTTTAACTGTGTATACTTTTGATACCGGTGATACGTCTTAGCTTCATTTGAGTGTTGTAATTGGTTTGAGCTAAAGTGTTCGTGCTTAGACAGCTATCTTCTATATTTGTGTATCAACCAGCACGATAGTTTCTTCATCATATCTATATTAATGCATTGAGGTTCACTTTGAATGAAATCTTTGTGTTGGCACTTTTTATATGTACACTCTCCCCCCCTTTGACGACATCTAAATCTGGTTTATTACTTTCTGAGATTACAGTTACGGAAAATTACTTTTTAAATTTGAAAGTAATTGAATAAAAATTAATTTTCGCATTCTTTAATTTCTTTCATTTTATAAATTTGAACTGAAATTCTTGCTGCAATATGATATATATATTATTTTATTAATGACACGTCTCTCTTCAAAATGAAATTAGTTTGTGGCACATCTGAATTTTTCGTTCTTACTGAAACCAAACAAACTATAATAAATTTGAATGCAGCTATCGTAATGAAATTCATAAGAATGAAAACAAGTTTTCGACAGTTTCCTTCAGAAAATATAATTTGTTTATTTCTTCTCAGCAATGAAAGTAATTTTGTTCTTACATTAAGGGTGATGGTGATATACCTTTTTTACTTCTTTTTTTTCGTAAGAAGAGTACCATGATAATTTTCCCCATTAGAGGGCAGCACAAAATCAGCTTCCAGGACTATTTACGGTTCAGCAACCACTGAACATCTGCAATGTACAAGTTCCCCTTTTTGAGTCCAATATTTCAGGCTTTGTCTCTGGTTACAAGCACGTAGCGCACCTGTACAATATGTGCGAAGTGTGCTTTCGAGTAGAATATCAACAAACTTTGGTGAAGTCAATAGTTCTCCGTTTGTTTGGACTGTTTTTAAAATGCACATGGACTCACTTTATAAATTTCTTTCGGGTTTAGAAGAAGACATGTTGTTAGCAACTAACGACTTTCGTTGGATTGGATTAAACTCCTTTGTTGCTCCCAGGGACGGATGGAGCTTTTGCGGGCCCCGGGGCGAAATTTCATTGCTTGCACTAAGAAATAAATCTCATATTTTAATACAGTCGTTACGTGAAAGATGTCGGTAAAGAATACACAGGATGTGAAACCCACAAATTTGCCTGTGACAGCGACGTATTCGCATCCCTCTGCGCTCCGGAGTTGAATGCTTTACTGATTAAGGTATACCGACGGAATTCATCTCTGTAACTTCTCCTTTTTAACATGTGCTTCACTCTGTAGTACTTCAAAACGAAAACTATCATAAAGATAAAATGATTATCTCAAAGAAGCATTTGCTTTAAGCTCAAGAAAGAGACCAGTACATGCATTGAAAGTTCAGAGAGAGATAGTAAAAACTGTTAAAATCTAAGATTTTCTTTCCGGACAGATGGGGTTGAGGTTGTATTTTCACTTATTGTATAAAAACTGCTTCACAAAATGACAAAAAGCTACGTGCGTAGCGAAATATTTTGGATTGCGAATATTTTAGTGTAGAAATGATAAATTCGTATAAATAGTTTGTTTCTCCTGCTCCATGTTTTAGTGATTGGTTTTTATTGCAAAATGGAGTAACTGACAAAATATTGACTTTTTAAACTGTTTTACGAGCTCATATATGATTTTTTTTAACTTTCTAGTAAAGTTTTTAAAGTCACTGAATAAATGACCTACATGTATAGCACGAAACCAGCTTTGATATTGTCCCTTTTTTTTTTTTATTTAAATTTAAGTATCGGGTCTGCACCAAATATTAAATGTATAAAAGCAAATTGTTAAATATACAAAATTAATATATATATATCATCATCATCATCATCATTGTCAACCATTATCAATCCACTGCTGGACGAAGGTCTCCCCAAGTTTCCTCCACAACGGTCTGTCTTGTGCCAGTCTCCTCCATGTCACCCCTGCATACTTTCGAATTTCATCCACCCATCTCCCATGTGGTCTTCTTCTGGGTCTTTTCCTGTCCCTTGGAATCCAATCTAAAATTTCGGCTGTCCATCGATGATCTGTCCTTCTGGCAGTATGTCCAGCCCACTGCCATTTCAGGGATTTAACTCTGATCATGATGTCTTCCACTCTCGTCATTTTTCGGATCCACGAGTTCCTCTTCTTATCTCTCCTGGTTACACCAAGTATGCACCTCTCCATGCTTCTTTGAGTTGTCTGCAGCCTCTGTATGTCTCTTTTAGTTAAGGTCCACGTCTCTGCACCATACGTAAGCACTGGAAGGATGCATTGATCAAACACTTTTCTTTTAAGACATAATGGCATATTGCTCTTGAAAATTATGCTGTTTCTTCCAAAAGCTCTCCAGGCAAGTTTTGTACGCCGATTAATTTCTTCATCAATGTGACCCTCACTTGATATCTGCTGTCCAAGATAAACGTACGTGTCTGTTATCTCCAGCTTTTCTCCATCAATCGACAAATCTTCATTTCTTGTAAAAGCATTGAACATCACTTTTGTCTTCTGAAAGTTCATTTTTAATCCCACTTCTTTACTCTTGTCAGCAAGTTCCTGGATCATACTCTGCAGCTCTGATGGGCTAGTTGCAAAAATGACTACGTCATCAGCAAAACGAAGGTGGGTTAGATAATCTCCATTAATCTTTATCCCCTTGTTTTCCCAGCTCAGTGACTGAAAAACACCCTCCAATGTGGCATTAAAGAGCTTCGGAGATATGGTGTCACCTTGTCTCACTCCCTTTCCAATTTTTATGTGTGTTGTATTTTCAAACAGCCTAATCTTTGCACTTGCATTTTCATAGATGTTATTAATAATATTAATGTATGCATCTTCAATACCGCAGGTTTTCAGAGCCGTTGTAACTGCTGATGGTTTCACCGAATCAAAGGCTTTTTCATAATCGATAAAAGCCATGCACAATGGAAGTTCATATTCCCTCGCTCTTTCAATTAGTTCTCTCAGCACATGGATATGATCTATTGTGCTGTAGCCACTCCTGAATCCAGCTTGTTCTCTCGGTTGAGCCATGTCCAGTGTTACCTTCAAGCGGTGTGAAAGAACTTTAGAGAAGATTTTATAAACTACTGATAGGAGGCTGATAGGTCTGTAGTTTCCGAGATCCTCAATGTCACCTTTCTTATGTAGCAGGATCATTGTAGCGGTGTCCCAATCCTCAGGAATCTTTCCTTCATTAAGGCATCGAGTGAAAATTTGGGCGAGTACTGTTTCGATTTCTCCACTTGCTTCTTGTATGATGTCTACAGTAATTCCATCTTCTCCTGGAGCTTTTCCCCGCTTCATGTTCTTGATTGCATGTGCAACTTCTGCTGGAAGGACTGGAGGAACTCTGGTACTGGTATCTTTCATGATGTCTGGAGTGCATGTATCATCCCTTTCATATAATTTGGAGTAGAAATCTTTCACCCTTGTCAAAATTTCGCTTCTATTTCTTGTTACAGAACCATCTTCTTTTCTCAGTGCCATAATCTGTTTTCTTCCCTTACTGAGATGTCCCTTTGCTATCTTTAGGCTTTGGTTGTTTTCAATTGCTTTCCTCACTAGTTCACAGTTGAATTTTCTTACGTCTTCAGTGATACTTTTTCGTACTGTCTTGCATAGCTCTATATATTCCACTTTGGAAGTCACATCTTCTTTAGTTGTCCTCATCTCTCTTCTTTTTTACATCAACATTTTCGTTTTTCCTGATAATTTATTTACATGCAACTTGTTCTTAGACCCAGCTAATTTTGTTGCTGTTTCCATAAGAGCTTTGGTTACTTTTCTGTTAACTTCAGAGATGTCCACTTCTTCCGATGTTAGGCCTTCTAAAGCAGAGAACCTATTCTTCAGTTCCAACTTGAAGGTATTATGGTGTTTTTTAAGGTTGGTTATGTCAATAGATTTTGTTTGTCTTATGAGCTTGCCACGTTCAAGTTTAGTGTTGAGGTGCATCTTACATCTCACCAATCTATGGTCACTACCTGTATTGAACTTGTTTAGCACACTGCAGTCTTCTATGACGAATTTTTTGTTACACATAATAAAATCAATTTCACTTGTCGTCCCATTTGGATGTCTCCATGTCCATTTCCTGTGTGGCTTTTTCTTGAAGAAGGAGTTCAAGATGAAAAACCCTTCTGCCTCTGCAAACTCAACGAGAGTATTTCCACGCTGGTTTCTGTTGCCGTGACCGAATTTACCTACTGAAGTTTCATTCTGTTGCCGTTGCCCTATTTTTGCATTGAAATCTCCCATAATTATTTTCAAGTGCTGCTTACCTTTATTATTTAGATGACAAATTTCCTCATAAAATTCTTCAATTTCTTCTTCAGGATGACTTGTGGTGGGTGCATAAGTTTGAATAATCTGAGCCTGGTATCTTCTCGATAGTTGGATAACGAGTCGTGCAGCTCTGTCAGAGGAACTTTCAACTTCTACCACTTTATCCTTCAGTTTCTTGTTTATTATAAATCCAACACCACTAGTTCTGCCAGTATCTGTCCCACGATAGTAGAAGAGATGTCCACTTTTAAGTTCAATGAGATCTTCTCCTTTTCTCCTTACCTCACTTAGCCCGACGATGTCCCACTTGATCCTTTGTAGTTCCTCTTCCAATTCAAGAAGCCTTGAATCAGAAGATAGGGAGCGTCCATTGTACGTTGCCAAGGTCAGCATCAGATGGCAGCCTAGTCCGGTCCTCCGGGGATTCTTAGCACCCTCTGCCTTCATGTCGCACTGGCCGCTGCCTTGGCCAGGTACATTCCAGCTGCCGGAGACTGAGGGCCAAGATTTAAGTTGTGGAGTCATTTTGGAGGGGTTTGGCCATAACTCACCACGCTGGCCAAGCGGGTTGGTGAGTGTGGGATAGAATTTCCTCTAATCCCGATGGTATAGTTATACCGCTATGGGCGGTCGTCAGAGCCCCTTTAGTGGGAACAGGATGCACCACGAGAAGGCGGGGTTGACATTTGTCAAGGAGAGGCTGTGATGTTACGCATCACCTGACCTTACATCATATATATGTACACAAAATGATTAAATTCAATTTGCGATTTGGTGAATTCGGAAAATATAAAGGTCGTTACAATAATCACTTTAAGTCTACAGATCTCCGTATTTGTACGGTGAAGGGCGATACCATTTTCGAAAACCGGGGGATTGGAAACAAAGGAACAAAAAACTTATAAAAAACAGAAACATCTTTTTAAGGGCCTCGCACCCGAAAACGTACACAGAAAAAATAATAATTGTAAAAAATTCTAACTAAAATTTTTGTTTTCTTAAACTGAGGGGCCCCTTAAAGTCGCGAAGCCCGGGGCGATCGCCCCGGTTGCCCCTATGTCCCAGCCGGCCCTGGTTGCTCAAGTACTTAAATTGCCGGCTTCCTAATAATATTCTCAGTTGTGTCGCCCCTCGTCAGGAGATAAGGAGATAAGCAGGTAAGCCTGCCGAGAATATAACTCATTTGAAAAATATCATTCCGCGATTTTAAGTTGCGAAAGCCGCGAACACAAAGAACCAAAACGAATACATTGGCAAGCGCGGAAGGATACATGTAGCACTTCGGAAATACGTCCGTGTTGTGTAAGAGGATGCCACAAGCCCTCAGTGATTTAGATGTGAGAATGGGTTTGCGATTGAACAAATTGGTGGAATGATTGACGTGTATTCCGGCTTCCAAAAAGGAAGATCTATAGCCTGTTGGTTCGTCGTTTCGAAATCGGGGACTGCATGTTTCGGAATAATACGCATAACTACGGTTCAAAACTGTGATTTTCTCGGGATCTGGCTATATTTGGAACATTTCTGAATCTCTGTCGTACATAGCGTCAGTGCTGGTGCATTAAGAACGATGAATCCATGTTATTAATCATTCCTTACATAGGACGTAAAGATGTTCTGCATTCCTATGTGATAGGCTCTCACGCTGCGTTCGTAAGAAAAGAAATGTAACCATTTGCTCCACAGAAATTCATTTCCTTTTTGTTAAAGCTTTAAAATATAACACGGTAGTTTGAATTGTTTGTATTAAACTGAATGCCGGCAGGGGAGAGGACTATTGTCTGCTAGTACAGTGAATTCATGGACACTCTACTAGCAGAAAATAGTCAGTAATAAAATTGTTTTTCTTACGGTGGAATGTTTCTTTGTTTTGCTGAATGAGTCCTGTGCATTATCGCAGTGGAGAAAGACTTCTGCGGTAACGCTGCTGTTCACTTAGTATAGAAAATCCACTCATTCATCAGATTGAAAGCATATAAGCACGGAAGGAGGAGCCCGTACTGTATTTACATCGTTCAACTAGTATTTTCCTCTTCGTTATTGGTTCAGACGGTTTTCTTGTGGGATGGTTTATGTGTCGCCATCTATCGGCATTCCGAGACGTAAAATATTCGAACCCGTTGGAGTATAATTTGAAAATTTACCAATGGGTGACAAAGCTGTGGATATACGTAACTCAGAGAAGGTTAGAAAATTATCATGAGCCACAGATATCTACAGAACAGTCTCGGGATCGCAGAACACCAGATCCCGGTAGATGCCGGTACAAAAGTGCGATGTAGTCTAAAAGATTGTCGTCGTTTATTTCACCAGCAAGAAATATTATTTTAAAAGTCATTTCGAAGAGGAAATTCAAAATACTGTCGGTAACTCTCCACAAATTATCATGGTTCGGGCAACAGAACTGATGTCATCTTGTGTTTTGTTCGTAGAACTCAATTACTTCTTTTTTTTTTTTTAATTGAACTCTCTTACAGTCAGATGCTGAACGAAATTTCGATTTCGGAAATGATTCATGCTACTTTACCGAAAGCTTTTAAATTTACTACTTGAAATTTCTTTGACAAAAACACAATATCACACTTTCAATAGTTAACCTTTCTATAGGAAGTGTAAAGCTTAAATAGAGAATGTAGCAAAATTCAGACTTTCTCTTTCTTGCTTTTAATTCCAAAGAAGGTTAGTTATTATTGTGGCAGATGGATTTCGTGAAATACTCAGAAATAATTAAATCAATCTATTCATAAAAACGGAAGAATAAGGCAAGTAGGTAACTGAAATTTTAAATATGATTAAAATGAGTAATAGTGTTTTATCATGCTTGTTTTTGACAAAAATAAACAAAAGTTATTTGCGAGCAGTGATGAGCAGTATCATTTCGTCCATGTCCTAAATACCACTCAACTTTTTTCGTTCACATGTTATTCTTTTACAAACATTTATGGGCAGTTTAATCATGTAAAAATTAAATTTAAAATTTTATAACAGTTGTGTATGTTACTTTATACAAGGAATCTTTCCTAAGTTCATTGAACTGCACGTTTCCAATTATTCTGGAAATGGAGCAGGGAATTTAATGCGTAGTGTTTAAGTTTCTGGGTTACGTTAAGAGCAACGTCGTATGAATATTTTCGTTATCAGAGTTCCAAATAGAAGCTTAAAATTTACTGCTTCATTGGTCTGTTAAGAACGAATGTTGTGTAAAGAAATATTGTAAGCGCCTGATCCAGTGCAGGCCTTTTTCTCGGGCCAAACCGACGACCCTGATCATTGGATTAACTCGGTAATGAGTGCACGGGCTCTCCTGCAAGTGAAGCTTGTGAACGCCAACGGAGTCCGAGGAAGACCTGCGCAGTAAAGCGGTTCTTATGACAGAGTCTTCTGCGAACAGCGGCCACAGTGGTAACGACGCGGAGATGCCGCCATGACAGGCTGGCACTGGGATACAATTGGTGATAACAGATTATTTTACAGGGAATCTGTGCTTTCTTGGGCCTCTGATGAGGAACAGTTGGCTGAGCAGAGGACCGAAGAATTGAGGGACAGGTTCAAGCGTCAGGGAAGTCGGCTGACGCAGGAAAACGTTGATGCGGCGAAGGATCTTGCGAAGTCGGGATTCGACGGGATAGGGCACGTCATTCTGAGGGTTGCCGGACATAAAAGCAGGTGACAGAGAAAGGGTGTGGGTAGGAAGGAGACGGAGAGACGCAATGGATCAAGATCTTGAAGGTGAGTTGCTTTATTGGTAGGGTCCCTCTCCCTCGGTTTTTGAATTTGGGTGTTTGTTTTATGTGGTGTTTTATGTTAACATACTACTTCCTTTTTAGAGTAAAGTAAGTATGGTCCCTAATTACCAAGGCGCCGGTCTGCGTATTGGTACGTTGAACGTTTACGGTCTCTGCACTGTCGAAAAGCAGAAGTGGCTCGCGGTCTACTTCAGGGACTCGGGTGTTGATATTCTGCTGGTGCAGGAAACTCACCGCAAGAACCCCGAGCAGGTTTTTGCGTTCCGTAGGAACATCTGCCTGTAGTGTAGGTAATCGCATGGAGCGAATGGCTTCACCAGGGTGGCCATCATCTACAAGCCGCAGTACGAGGGTTGAATCACGCAGATGCAGACCGATGGGGACGGTCACGTGGTGGCTATTTCAATTAATAGCGGATTGATGTCCATTAAGATAGTGTGTGTTTATGTTCCGGTGGAGGGGCGCCACTGGAGCGGTTTCTATGATCAGCTGCCGTTCTTCCTTAGGGGAAGCGAAGATTTTCTGGTCGTCGGTGGGGATTTAAATTTGGTGGTGGATAACCACATCGACCGGTTAAATACTCACAGGTGCAAGTGGTCAGAGCCGTGCAGAAGTGGTTTTACGGACCTGATTAAGAAACAGCAACTCAAGGACGTGTGGAGGCAGCTGTTTCCGCAGGAGCCGGGTTTCACCTGGCATAGGAATCATTTGTCTTCGAGGATCGACATGCTGTTGGTCTAGAAGGTGGATTAGGTTATGGGGACCGAGGTCTTTAACCCTAACTCACAGACGTTGTTTATCTCTGATTACAGTGTTGTTGTAATGGATGTCTGTGTGCCGGCACCAAGGGAGAGGAGACCGACACCGTGGCGCCTAAACGTGTCAATGTTAGACAACGTTGAAGCGCTGTCGCGCATTCGTTCGATCTTGGAGTCTGGTGCACAGACGGTCACCGATGACGAGATCCGCTGTTGGGATAGGGTGAAGGAGCACATTGGTTGCTTGGTGTAAAAAGTTAGCTAGAGCTAAGCGGGGAATCAGGTTTTTCTGATGAACCACCTGAACGCGGCTCTGTGGGGTAATGAGGACGGGTACCTGGAAATCATTACCCAGATCAGGCAAGAGATTACTGACTTTTATAGAGGCATTGGCTCTGAAGTTCAACTTCAAGGTGCGATTAGGGGTTTGAAGCATAAGCGGGATATTAATCACATTTACCGCAAGCTCGAGGCGGAGAGGAAGAGTGAGAATCTGGAAGTTCTCAACATTGATGGTACTGAGATGAGAGACAATAAGCATATCCTACAGGAAGCTGCTAGGAATTACGGCGATCTCTTTTCCGTCGAGGAAATTAATCTTGACGTCATGGATATGTGGTTGGAGGGTACGCCGAGGATCCCTGACATGGACTTAGAGAGTCTCGAAGACAAGTTCACGGTGTCTTAGGTGAGTGTGGCGATTCAAGCCCTTTCGCCAGGTAAGTCTCAGGGATGCGATGGTCTCCCATCAGAGTTTTACAAGAAGTTTCTTAATGTGTTAGCTCCCTGGCTTACCAGGGTGTACAAGGAGATTGTGCAGGTGGGTCGTATGCCGGGGACTATGCGGAGGAGCATGGTCACTTTGCTGTGCAAGAACCCTGACGCCCCGTCGTGGGAGTTAAGTGGTTGGAGACCGGTGTTTCTGTCCACAGTGGACTATAAGGTCCTTGCAAAGGTCATAAATAGCAGGCTTGCTCAGGTTGCCGTTCATCTCATTGGTGCTAACCAGACGTGTGGTATCACGGGGATGCAATGAAATACTAGGTGCATTACAGACGCCATCCCATACCTAGACGAGAAGGGCATTAAGATGGGGCTCTTTTTAGTGGACCAGAGCAAAACTTTAGATACCGTGTCGCACGAGTTTGTCGGAAAATTGTTAGAAGCCCACGGCTTCGGAGTATTTTTCCGAAGTGCGGTTGGTGCATCGTATAGGAACCTCTCCGTGAGAGTCATCATTGCCGGCTGTCTCTATCCCCTATTTGAGGTTCAAAGAGGAGTGAGGTAGGGATGCCCGCTCTCTCCCCTTTTGTTTGTTTTGGTCCTGGAAGCCCTTTTGAGAAGAGTTGCTAGGAAGGAAAGTATTAAGGGTTTCTCGGTCCCGGGGAAGGGGTAATCGCTGAAGTACCTTGCGTACGTCTATGATGTCGCCTTCTTCGTCGACACGGAAAGGAGCTTGAACGGGATGCTTTCGCCGATTACTGCAGTGCGACCGGTACCCGTCTCAATGAAGAGAAGTCGAGTATTATGCTTTGGGGTAAGTGGGAGAGGACGGCGGTTAGGGGTTTAGCCGTGACTGATGGGCCCGTTCGGATACTAAGTATCCAGTTTTCTAAGGGGAGGGGAGTACACGTTAGCACTTGGGGTAAAGTACTTGCGGAGATGAAGAAAGAGCAAGAACGGTGGCAGTAGAAGAAGGAGCAATAACGGTGGCATTTATGGGCCAAGGTAACTAATGCGCTTCTGGTTTCGAAATGCACTGTTGCCGAGGAAATTTAGTCCACACCCGAGAGTCTCATGAAGCAGATGGAGAGAGCGGTCCTTGGCTGCATTGGGCAGGGAAGAAGACCGAGGCTTGGGCGGTCCTGTACTGTCCCAGGTCGGAGGCGGGGGGGGGAGTTGTGTGTTTGTGAAGTCAAGCACCTTCCGACATGGCTCAGTGCACTCCAGTTTAAGAGTGTGAAGGCACCCGTGTGGAGCCTTGGCTTCCTGTTTCACGGGGTAGGACTCGTCCAAGTACGTGCCCGGCCACAGTTTTGTTGGCCTTTGGCGCGAGAGTATGAATAGGTCTTACCAGCTTGGGGGTCGCCTGCGGGGCTTTTGGAAGCTGACCGTGCCGGAAATACCATGCAGCAGATGTACAATGACCTGCTTCCTAGGCCCAGGGAGCATGTCGTCAAAGATTTCATCGTTTCTAGGAGCTTCTCTATAAGAGAGGCGTGGATGAGCATTCACTCGACGGCAAGAAGAGGCACTTTAGGTGGCGGTTGGTCAGAGACTGAAGCAAACTGCTTAAACTTTTTTTCACCGAGAGTATCCCTGCATAACAGATTTGGGGTAAAAAAATATTTTAATGTATGGATGTATATAGGCGAGAGAGCATTCTCTGACATAATAAACATGAGAAAAACACAGGAACAGAATGAAGAATTGTACTCTTGAAAAATTACTTCGTCTTTCAACAATCATTGAGGTAGATATATGCAGCAATATTTATAACAGTTTAATTGTATACAGTGTTCTCATCAAATTAAGTTGTTTATTTACAAATTTTAAATTTTAACGCTTCCAAAATTAAACAAACATCTAAACGATTAAATAAATTAGGTAGGTTGTCTTTATGTTTACATTGTCCTATACATATATAGTTAAAACAAATGGTGCACCATCCAGTTCTTTTATGAACAGCAGTCTGGTGGTTTCTATAGAAGTTGAACATGTTTTAGAGAATTTGCAAAACACTATTGGTAGGAAATACAGCCGCTCATATTTGAAAACGGGTTCGCACATGCCTATTTAAAAAAAAAACAATAATTAATGGAGAGGAACTGAATTTTCTGAATGTTTGGTTGTAAACTTTCTTGCTTAATCTTTTCCTTGTCTTGATGCTTTCTCTGTTTAGAAATAAAATTTTATGGTACGTGATTCCCAAAATGCTCGAAATTTCTGTGGAAAACGTACCAGGTCTTTTATCCTGTAAAGTAAAAACTGTTAATGATTATTACTTGGATGGCTGGAGTATTTGCAGCACACTTCCCGAGTCTCACGGGTAACCGCGTAAGAAATATCCAATTTTGTTTCTTTAATTTTCAATTTTCATTGTGACATTTTTAACAAGGATAACTGTCACAGGATTACTATCCGTTAGTTTGCTGTTTGTTTCCTATGTTTCTTTATATTTATGTTTTTTCTTTTTTCTATAAATGGGAGTGAAACATGGAGTAACACACAGCGACCATGTGATAAAACAAAATAATCGGTGAGAAAGATAAAAAGAAGAATGTTGGTAGACAGAGTTAAATGAACTTAGAAAGAACAGGAATAATAGATGTTATAAAACTATTAAGAGAACGAAAGTGGAGATGGACTGGACATGTTGGAAGACTGAAAGATGAAAGATGGGCACTATTAATAACAGAATGGCAACCAAGAGATGGAAAGAGAAGAAGGGAACTAGATGGAAAGATGACCTTCAGAAATCTAGAGGTGCTGATTGATGGACTGAGGTTGTGGATCGAGGAAGTTGGAAAAGAGTGGGCGAGGCCTTTAACCTGAAATGGATGTCAACAGGTTAAGAAGAAGAAGAAGAGAAAAAATAAGTCTATTCCATTCATTATTCTACAGAGAACGTTCATTCTCTGTGGTGGGCTGTCGTACAACAAGCATAGGCCTCATGCTTGCATTTCCTCCTGTAATTCTTATATTCAAATCTACACTGATTTCTTGACTCTTCTTTCTGGAGGGGAAAAAGAGGGTCTACTTTCGAAGTGTTACTTGTAGACGGGCTCGTATGCGTTTTCCATTTGCCCAGCCAAAAAACAAAAGAGCTCATGCGTGCTTCTGAGTAGAATAATAACTGACTTTCGTAAAGTCAAATGGTGTCCTTCGTTTGTTTGGACGGTTTTCAAAAAAACTGTTATGTGCTCAGTTGGACTTACTTTCTAAATTTCCTTGGATGCAGAAGGAGACACCATCAGCCGATAGCGTTTCTTTTTGGATTTGATGGTTTGATTGCGCAAGCATGCCCTCTTTAAATTACTGGCTCTTGTTATATCATCAGCTATATCTTCCCCCTAACGAAGGGACACAGCTGAAGGTATAGTCATCTTAAAATAAAAAATCCGTGATTTAAATCGCAAAAGCCGCGAACTCAAATCTAAACGAAATCCTAGACGAATGCCGCGGGGTGTTACACGTAACACTTCGAAAGTGCTTTTAAACCATCGACCTTACATACAGATGAGATCATATGTAGAGGATTTTAGGAAGGGAGTGGCTGACATCAGGTCTTAAACAACCCTTAGAAAGAGGAAGCCAGGAGATTTGGGCGAGAGTGCCCGATAAGAAAGTGACACGGAAGCGACATAGAAAGGAGAGGAAGACGCCCTTATTTATTACCGTGAGGACCAGTACCCACGATCCGACGGCTTAACATATCTATCCAACGCACGAAGGATATTTAATGGTTCGAGCGATCGTACCTACCTGGGGTCTTCTCCGTGGTAGTCACGAACGTTGACCACTAGGCCACCCGCGGCCCCAACCTAATATACAGATAGACTGCGAATGACATAATAATTTATGGCTCCAGCATAAAAAACAGGAATTTCACGTGATCTTAGTAAAAAATGTGAAAAGAAAATGTTTCGACTTGTAATCAGTGAGAAACGAATCAAATTATTATGCATATTCTGTGTCCTTATGGTGGTAATAACGTGATTCCAATCTGCAGTAAATTTTTATTACGGTTAGTATGGGCCACCATTCTACCTGAGTTTTCCATATTTGCAGTAATTATTATCATTTATGGGAAGAAATAATCAAAATTGAGGTTCAATTCCCAAGCTAAGAAACCTCTGGCGTTAATAAATTAATCTACGTGTTTCAAATTTTTCACAAATATTCATCACAATATCCTAATCATGGCCCATAATAAAGTCTACCTACACATACAGGTGCATATTTTACAAAAGTAAAGTTACTCTAAGTACGGCAACGTCATTTTCGTATATTTCAAGTAGTATATAACTGTATACTTCTGAATTTTTCACATTATTACAAACTGTAGCTCTGTATCATAAATTATTAATGAGGACACAACTTTACATAAAGTACAAACGTAGCCGGTTCATACAGCAATACATTAAACAAATGGCCTCCTTGGTCCTAAAGACTCATCTTATAACTCCGAAATGGTTGAAATTAAATTTCAATAAGGGACAATTTCTAAATAAATATATCCTTAGGTTTATTTTCCCTAAAACACGCACTTGTTGCCTACATGATTTACTCAATGGGGACATTTAAAATTAGCCTGTCTGGTAATAAGAAAGCATTGAAACTGGATAGCACGAAATCAATTCAGCCAAATATCACGTGACCTGACGGCTCCCATGTTGGGACCACTGCGGATCAGTGGCAGCCACTAGCAGTGCGCGGCCTATCGCTATACACTGAAAAGCAATTGAATTAGAGATACATGTCTAGTAACGTGTAGCACCACCTTTCAGCCTGATGACGGCGGCAATTCGTCTCGGCATGGACTCGACAAGACACCGGAAGCGTTGGGAAGCCATACGGATCCACGACCCCTGAACAAGCTCCCACATTTCACGAATATTTGATGGAGGGGTGTCAGAGCCTCGAACATCTCTCTCGATGGCCTCCCAGATGTGCTCGATGGGATTGAGGTCAGGTGATCTAGCTGGTAAAGGAAGCGAAGTCACGTCCGTGGAGTGTTCATCCAACCATTCGGATACAATTCGGGAGCTGCATTGTCTTGTTGCATGATGAGAACCCCAGTGGTATGTTGAAGACGCACAAACGGGAGCAAATGGTCATCCAGGATATCCCGGTAACGTTGACCTGTGAGGGACGATGTCACTCGTACCAGGGGTCCCATTTCAGTCCACGTAAACAGTTCCCAGACGATAATGCCACCCCCATCAGCTTGAAGAGTACCCTGCTGGCAAGAATGATCCATGGCTTCATGTGGTTTGCGCCGTACTCGTATCCTGCCATTTGCATGTACCAACGTGAATCTCGATTCATCAGTCCAGGAAACATTTTCCACATGTCTTGGGTCTAGTGGCGATGTTCCCGTGTCCATGCTACTCTTTGCACCCTGTGATGTGCGGTCAGCAGCGGTACCCTCGTTGGACGATGGCTTCTGTACCCCATAGCGAGGAGATGGTTCTGGATGGTGTGGCTGCTTACACGTTTTTGTGTAAGCAGATAAACGGCACTGTGGCCCGTCTATCCGCTGTTACAATGCGAGCTAGCCGACGATGACCCCGCTCATCCACACGCTGTTGTCCACGGCAGTTGGCCCTTGCAGGGTTGGTTTTACCGGATTCGATGTACTTATATGGCGCACCCGTAACACAGTGGCTCGTGAAAATCCTTATGCCTGCACGACTTCCGAGATGGAGTGACCCATTCCTCAGGTCCCAACAATTTGCACGCGATCAAATGCGCTTAGATCCTTCGTTTTACCCATACTGCGTCCGACTCTTACTGATCCCCGTCGCATCACTCCTTATATTGTCGGATCGCTGCATACGTCACGTCGTTTCCGTTTACAGGGCCGCCCACAGCGCCGCTTTGCATAACGCCAGCTGTCTCTAATCCAATTGCTCTTCAGTATATATCGTCGAAGTTCTGAACGAAAATAGTCATTTTTGTACTTATTCACAAACACCATAGGATCGATTCTTATTTGTCCCATTACTATTACCCAATTAATCTTAATTGCTCCGTACAATAGAATATACTCAGCTAATATCAAATGTTTCGTTAGCCTGAAACTGTACGACCTGTATGAAAATTTTTATGCCGATGGCTAGAGCAGGATGAAGTGAATATACTTCATATACTACCTAATGCCGGTACATCAAGCCACATCATAGCTCACTGAAAAGAACAGGACCTGAAACGAAAGGTCATGTGATCAACTTAGTCCTAATTCTCAGCTTATTATTTGTAATTATTTATTACTTTTTACTACTGAAAGCAAATTATATTTATAAGTGCCACAGATATATTAATCTGAACCCTCCTCAAAATTTAATATTACACCCACTTACATTTTTTTCACAAAATTGCCACAAGAATAAAGCAGTTTTGACTGGAAAACACAATGCAACAAGGGTTTTTAAGAGACTTTAATCATAAGAATAATAACTGTATTCACTTCCAGTAAAAACTTGGAGAAATTTCACAAAGGTAAGACTATTTTAGTCACATGATAACCGTTCGTTTCAGGGCCTCCTCTTTCCAGTGGGCTATGCTGCACTATCATATGACATCACGTGCTCCTCTTCGCGCCGAAGTACTCTATTGGTTGATGTAATGACTGGTATTTATGTAGATGCGTGTTGTCATTAGGCATCACATTTGGCATGCTATCTGCTGACGATATCATAAAGGCAGTTAAGTCGTCAGAAACTGCGAGGCGAGTGAAAAATGTGATTAAAACAACACTAGGCCACAGTCGATAATAAAACTGTAATTATTATTTTAAAATTGACTTTTTCTGACCTTTCAATAAAGCAGTTATCTGCAGCGGCATTTCATGCAGTTTTCAAACATTTATGACGCTCGCGAAATGATACAAAGGCTTTAGAAGAACAGATGCCGCTCTCAGTAATTATGTTTTTGTTATACATTTTTAGAAACTTGACCACAGTTGGAATTGGAAAATATAAAGTACAGAGCTTTAGGGCGAATTACCCTTCAGGTTTTAATTTAAAAAAAACTTTTTTCAATTTATGTGATTATTGTGTACGTTTATTTATATTCAACAGAAAACCACAATATCATCATTGCAGAGGCGTTCCAAACCAATAGAAAAATATCTTTCATTTTTCCCCGAAGTTGATTTTACTTTTTCGTTCAAAACAACGATTTCTTACAAAATTTGAACATTTCAAGGTGATTTTCTTAAATCCAAATTTTTTCAGAGATGTTTTCTGATGTAAATCTTATTTTATGTAGTCACTTAGAACAATTCTGTTGTAAGTATTCATTTGCATGTTTCACTTTTTCCGTCCGTCTTTTACAGACATGCATATGTATGTATCACACATATTCTACTTGCATTAGAATTTCAGCAAGAGCATTCATTTAACTCCATATAATGAGGAAAAGATTATTAGAAGCTAAAATCAGCATAGTTAATTGTTGAAATTTGATACGGTTGTATACTGCCGGAATGGTGCGTGTAGGGGTGCTTCTTTCCGTTTTCCATTTTGACTTTCAATGTGCTACTGCGAGTTATAAATAGTCCCATACGAAATGCAAAGGAACACTTGGGTAGTAGCGAGTATAATAATAACAGACTTTCCTAAAGGCACGGAATGTTCTTTGTTTGTTAGGATGGCTTTTAGTACGTAACTGAACTGAATGTGTATATTTGCTTGGGATTAGAAGGAGACACTGACAAAACGTTTGCGATAGCATCTTTCGTTGGATTGGATTGGATGGATTTCCTGGGCAGGTACTTATATTGTCGGTTCTCTAATTATATCCCCACTTATGCCGCCCAAGTGAAAAAGAGGGCGACACAGCTGAGTAAATAACTCATGTCAAAATGAACAACACTTGGTCTAAACTTTGAAGCCCAGATCTCAAACTTAAGCAAAGCAATCGGGAAACTTAGCGGAGGGATACACGTATTAAACAAAGGAGCCGGGAAACTCAGCTAAGGGATACACGCATGTGAGAGAACGCCATGGGTCTTCAAAGTTTTAGGTGTGAGATTGCATCCGTGGATTAACGAATTGGTGAATGATTGACCATCGCGTGCGTATAACCATTCATCTGGGAATCACGGAATAGCAACTACAGGCTTCTGAGTAATAAGGATAACTTTGGCAGAGGACTGAGTTTCTTGGGTTTCCCTCTATGCGGAACTTATCTGAACCTATTTCGTAGGTGGCCTTATATATTATATAGTTTAGGAGAATTAATATCAATGATTCCGCGATATTAGTCCTTCCTTATATGGAAGGTTACGAATTACGATACACTGCATTTCCTACTGGACATATTGTCAGTTTGCGTTTGTAAAGAAAGAAATGTAACCCTTTGCTCTTCCTTTCGGAAAAGCTTTAGAATTCACCACTGTAGTTGGAGTTGTTTGTATTTCACTGAATACCGGACGGCGCCACATGTGTGTTCACAAAACCTGCGAAGAAACTCTTCGGAGATCCTAAGATGTTATATGATTGGCTGAAACTCTGTGACGTGCTTTAACCTTTCTCGCCGCTTTTCAGGTCAATGTTTAAGTATCACAGCGACAGCACTGCCAATGTGGCAATTGTTGACTAAGGGTTTATTGGGATGGTTTTAAAATATAAAGTGTTATTACATTTTACTATATAACTATAATTTCCTTTAGTACCGAGTATTGCTCCGAACAAGGTAATGCTTTAATCTAGGAGATTTAAATGCAGCAACGAACTATCTTCTATTTTACGTAGATATAATCTTTTGAATATCGGTTGGTGCTCAAATATATCGTGACCAGAAACCCCGATTTTTGTTCCAATATGAACCGATTCGTGAAACAGCAAACCAAATTTTATTTTGTGGCTTATTCCTTTTAATAATTTGGCTGTACCACGAACTTAAATTTCGAAAAACAAAAACAATATCAAAGTTGTTTATTGGACGTGCTGCCATCTATTGGCCTATTTGTAAACACAATAAATAAAATAATAAACGGACAGCAGATCGCTGTTGGAAGTACAGCCAGGAAGGGTAGGAATACTACCCCAAAATTTTAATTACAAATCTCCTTTATTCCTTAATAAAACCCATACATTTAAAATATTTATAATACGAATTTATTTTAGAGGGATCCTTATTATTCTCTCCACACACAAAAAAAATATTTCTTTCTTTGAACTTTCAATCGATATTATATACTTTTTCTTAAGCTTGAAGCAAGTACTTCTGTGACATAATATACTCCGGCCCTGAATATCAGTGTCAAAACTTCTCGGAAACTTACCTCGACTGATTCTCTTGTCAGTAATTTTTGCTTTAAAAAAGCAACTAAAACTTTCCCTTTCAGGCATAATTTTCGGGGTGCCTAGTGGTCAGCGCACGCGACTGCCACGGAGAGTGCTCCGGTTCGATCCACGAGTACTGGTCAGACGGAAATAATTAAGGGCGTCTTTCTGCCACTTTCCGGCACTCTAGGCCAAATCTCCGAGCTTCCTATTTCTAAGGGTTGTTTAAGACCTGGGACACTCCCTTCCTAAAATCCTCTACATATGATCTGATCAGACCTAATTTCCAGAACTTGATATTATTGTAATCTATATAGAACGAAGCACAGGTACTATACATATATCCGTTTATGGACAAAATAACGCACTATACAAATGCAAGCTTTCGTTTTCTACGGAGAGCTTCCTCAGGAAGTGTAACCTAGACAATAAATATATAGCTAGAAAATATAATCTAGCTGTATATTTATTACGATACGATATTTGAAGAAGTTTTAGGGAGGGATTGTCTGACCCCAGGTCTAAAGCTATCCTTAGAAATAGGAAGCTAGGAGATCTGAGTTAGTGACCTCAATAGGAAAGATAAACAGAAAAATGAGAGAAAGGAGACGGTGATATATCTTTCAAACTATCAACCGTGGCACCAGCCCTAGGGGAAAGGGAACCAAGCACCGCACAACATCACAGAGAACCACAACACCACCCGGCTGCCGACGTCACCGGGGTGACTGAAAACTCACCGCAACCAAATTCAAATGCCGGAGCAGAATCCATTCTCACCATCTTGATGCCAATCTGAAAAAGAAGGGGGTGGTGGTCTGTCTAACATCCACTATTGTTCACATACTTACTCTGTCTCTGTCAAGGGAAGTCAACGATCGCCACCTTAGTTTTAGGATACCTAATGAATTCGCTGGGATCATAGTCAACCGTGCAAGTCCATTAGGGTGGGTTTCCGCTTTCTTGAATAATTTCTTGGCGAGTCTGGTGGAAAGCAAATGTACCTTCTCCATTCCAAGTCTGTTCCTCAGGTTCCGAAGTAGGATCCAAGGGGAAGCTCCTGTGATCATACGAAGTGCTAGTCTCTGTACCCTCTCGATCCTCTCCAGCTGATTCCTACTAATACCTATCCAGATGGGACCCGACGACCATCGTGTACAGCAGTATTACGACCGTCTACTGCTGTACCGGCCCGACGACCGTCTTGTACAGCAGTGCCTTGTTCCGTGTTGTAAGGAAGCAGCTCCGGAGGAATTGTGGAGCTAGCTGCCCAAGGCATTGTCTAGCTTTATTCGTGTTGTAGATGGTGTTCGCCACCCACGAAAGTCGAGAATCTAGTTGGAGCCCTAGGTACTTAATTTAGGAAGCACAGCGGTTTATCTCTTGAAACACAAAGAGCTTTGGTAATCCTTTGAGAGAAAGACCTGGAGGAGCTTGACTGCTCTTCCTTTGTTCAGGGACCTGATGACAACAGCTGTATCATCTCCGTACATCATGACCTGCCTTTGTTTGGGTTTGGGTAAGACATGCAGATAAATGAAGAACAGCGGTGGTCCAAGAGCCGAACCCTGAAGAACTCCAGCCCGAATCTTCATTTTCGAAGAAAGCTCACCGTTAATCTTATCAGTGAAACTGCGGCTGTTGAGGTACGAGCCAATCAGCTCAACTAGTGGGCGAGAGCATCGAAGCTTCTGCAACTTGTGCAGGAGACCATCATGCAAAACGCGGTCAAAAGTGTTGCTAATGTCCAGAAAGACAGCAGTGGAACACTCGTTCTTATCTCGTCCTTCAGAAACGAATTCCGTAAGTCTGATCAACTGGTGGGTCGTAGTTACAGTCGCCTGCAAACCACCCTATTTGTCAGGAATCACATCATTATCTTCACAGAACTTTAGAAGCCTAGAGAATATGACCCTCTCCAGGAGCTTACCCAGAATGGCAAGAGAGATGTTGGATGGTAGGTCTCAGGTAAGGTATGATTGGTTCCAGGTTTGGGCAACACCACTACCACTGCCTTTTTACAGTCCCTGGGGAAATACTTCAGCCGAAGAGACCCGTGGAAAATCTCCACCAGTGCCAGAATTCAGCTCTCAGATAGCACTTGAAGAGGTCTTGCCGAAACCACATTTGTTCCGGCAGCTTTCTTTACCTTTAGCTTTTTGGTGTGTCGAGTTACCTCGATGTAACTTACAGGCGAGATAACTTCGTCTGTCTCATCAAGATCGTATGTAGCTAAAGCTTCCATGGCCCTATCCGTGTGACTGGGATTTTGGATGTCATGAGGTGAGACTGCTTCTCCAGGGCACTAGCAAGGACACCAGCCTTCTCGTCATCACCGTACACCAAACCCTGTGGACCGAGAATGGGTGGTATGACAGTCTTACTGCACCGGAGTTTTCGAAGGACGGTCCACACATCATCCGGACGAGGTTGACCCGCATTGACCAGGTACTCGTTTCATTGTAGTTCTCTGGACTCGCGGATTTCTACCCTGACGAGATCGCGACACGAGTTATAACGAACCCTGTCGTCAGCTGATCTCGGTCGCTGCCAGATCCTCCAGAACTTGCTCTTATTCGGGATTAACCGGACAATGTGTGAAGGAAGTGCATAAGGGTCTCGGGCAGGAGCTGTGGGCTTCCTGCATCGATCCAAGATTGCCTGTATGCAACGAGTGAGTTCCTCCACCGCACTATCGACGTTCGGGCGAATACAACTGCCCACCGTAGGCGGATCAACCTGAGCAATAATTTCTGGAAAAACTTCCAATTAGTATACATCATCGTCCGTCGGGTAGCTGCCACTCCGTTCAATCACAGTCAAGCCTAGGAACCTGCCTCACAAACTGGAGGACAGCAAAATCCATATCACCAACCCGATGTGACGGGGTGCAAGTAGGACGGACCAAACTTGCAACTACTTATTGCTAATAATATATATATTATTTAGAATATAATGTTATTTATACATATTGGCTGCTAAATATCTATCTATCTATCGTCTAGGTTCCACTGTCTGAGGAACCTCTCCGTAGAGAACAAAAGCTTGGCTTCGTATAGTGCGTTATGACGTCAATAAACGGATATATATACAATATCTACCAAAAAGTAATTCGACACCTGTGATATCAAAGGAAACGAAGTTTATTCACCTTCATAGTTGGTGGAGCCTCCACGAGCGGCGATTACAGCTGCGACCCGCCGGGGCATGCTCTCAACCAGGCGTTGTACGACGGCTAGCGGTATTTTCTTCCACTCGTCTTGGAGAAGACAGGTCAGTTCCTTCACCGATTTTGGACGGTATGGGCACCCCTTAAGTTGACGCTACAACTCGTCCCAGAGGTGCTCGATAGGGTTAAGGTCCGGGCTCTGCGCAGGCCAGTCCATTTGATTAACCCCATTGTCACCATACCAAGCCATGGTGGACCTCGCAACATGACAAGTGGCATTGTCATCCTGAAAGTTTTTTTTTTTTTTTTTTTTTTTATTGGAGGTTTAACGACCACCGTGAGGAACTCAATAGGCTATAAGCAGTCGCCATCCTGAAAGTAACATGGGTCCACCCCGTAAAACTGCCACAACGTAGGAAGCGCATGGTCATCCAAAATGGTGCAGTAAGTCTCGGCGTTGAGTCTACCAGGAATTGTGACCAAGGGTCCCGTGCCATACCAGAAAAAACACCCACATTACATAATTCCACCGCCACCGAACTTCACAGTTGGAAAAATACATTCCGACAGGAGGCGTTCTCCAGGCAAACCCAAACCCTGCCATCCGAACAGTAGAGGGTGAACCTTGATTCGGCTCTCCAGAGTATCTGTTTCCACTGTTCAACGGTGCACTGTCGACATTCTTTGCACCACGTTAGCCGAGCAGCGCTGTTGGACTTGGTGATCAAAGGCTTGTGGGCGGCAGCACCTCCATGATAACCGAGGAGATGGGTTTCCTTACGGATGGTATTCATAAAAAAACACTCCGGGGTGCCTGTTGAAACTTCTCGCGGATGTGACCCATTAATTTAGTGCAGTTCTTTCGAATTTCTCTGGGCAGCACCCAACGATCTCTAACTCCCAGTTTTGTGGGTCTGCCGGGTCGGGGCGCATTCCCAAAGTCACCTCTCATCTTCCACTTGCCAATCACGTAGGCCACTGTCGATTTTGGGTGCTTCAACGTGCTGGATATGTCACGTATGGATCGACCATTTCTGTGATACCTGACGATTACACATTTCTCGAAATCAGAAAGCTCCGAACTGCGTGGCTTCTTGCATGCGACTGGTTGCGTTGTTGTTTCCTACACGATATTTAACGGCGGCGGCCGTGACGTGTATCAGGACAGCAGAGATCGTCGATTGCAGGGATTACTTGTTAGTAGATAGTGTAGTACCTGACCGCCAATAGCGGTATAACTATACCATCTGGGTTAGAGGAAATTCTATTACACACTCACCAACCCGCTTGGCCAGCGTGGTGAGTTATGACCAAAACCCTCCAAAATAACTCCACAACTTAAATCCTAGCACTCAGTCTCCGGCAGCTGGTATGTATCTGGTCAAGGCAGCGGTCAGTGCAACATGAAGGCAGAGCGTGCTAAGAATCACCGGAGGACCGGCTAGGCTGCCATTGGATGCTGACCTTGGCTACTTACAATGGACCCTACCTAACTTCTGATTCAAGGCTTCTTGAATTTGAAGAGGAACTAAAAAGAATTAAGTGGGACATCGTCGGGCTAAATGAAGCAAGGAGAAAAGGAGATCTCATTGAACTGAAAAGTGGACAACTCGGTTACTATCGTAGGACAGATACTGGAAAAACTAGTAGTGTTGGATTTATAATAAACAAGAAACTAAAGGATAAAGTTGTAGAAGTTGAAAGTTCCTCTGACAGAGCTGCACGACTCGTTATCCAACTCTCGAAAAGATACCAGGCTCAGATTATTCAAACTTATGCACCCACCACAAGTCATCCTGAAGAAGAAATTGAAGAATTTTATGAGGAAATTCGTCATCTAAATAATAAAGGTAAGCAGCACTTGAAGATAATTATGGGAGATTTCAATCCAAAAATATGGCAACGGCAACAGAATGAAACTTCAGTAGGTAAATTCGGTCACGGCAATAGAAATCACCGTGGAAATACTCTCGTAGAGTTTGCAGAGGCAGAAGGGTTTTTCATCATGAACTCCTTTTTCAAGAAAAAGCCAAACAGGAAATGGACATCGAGACATCCAAATGGGACGACAAGTGAAACTGATTTTATTATGTGTAACAAAAAATTCGTCATCGAAGACTGCAGTGTGCTAAACAAGTTCAACACAGGTAGTGAACATAGATTGGTGAGATGTAAGATGCACCTCAACACTAAACTCGAACGTGGCAAACTCATAAAAGAAACTAAATGTATTGACATAACCAACCTTAAAAAACGCCATAATACCTTAAAGTTGGAACTGAAGAACAGATTCTCTGCTTTAGAAGGCATAATATCGGAATATTTCTGAAGTTAACAGAAAAGTAACCAAAGCTCTTATGGAAATAGGAACAAAATTAGCTGGGTCTAAGAACAAGTTGCATGTGAACAAATTATCAGGAAAAACCAAAATGTTGATGCAAAAAAGAAGAGAAATGAGGAGAACTAAAGAAGATGTGACTTCCAAAGTGGTATATATAGAGCTATACCAGACAGTACAAAAAAGTATCACTGAAGACGTGAGGAAAGCAATTGAAAACAACCAAAGCCTGAAGATAGCAAAGGGACATCTCAGTAAGGGAAGAAAACAGATTATGGCACTGAGAAAAGAAGATGGTTCTGTAACGAGAAATAGAGGCGATATTTTGTCAAGAGTGAAAGATTTCTACTCCAAATCATATTAAAGGGATGATACATGTACAGCAGACATCATGAAAAGTACCAGTACCAGAGTTCTTCCAGTCCTCCCAGCAGAAGTTGCACATGCAATCAAGAACATGAAGCAGGAAAAAGCTCCAGGAGAAGATGGAATTACTGTATACATCATACTAGAAGCAAGTGGAGAAATTGAAATAGTACTCGCCCAAGTTTTCACTCGATGTCATAATGAAGGGACGATTCCTGAGGATTGGAACAACGCTACAATGATCCTGCTACATAAAAAAGTGACATTGAGGAATTCAGGTACAACAGACCTATCAGCCTCCGATCAGTGGTTTAAAAAATCTTCACTAAAGTTCTTTCACACCGCTTAAAGGTAACACTTGACATGGCTCAACCGAGAGAACAAGCTGGATTCAGGAGTGGCTACAGCACTATATATCATATCCACGTACAGAGAGAACTAATTGAAAGAGCGAGAGAATATGAACTTCCACTGAGCATGCCTTTTATCGATTATGAAAAGGCCTTTGATTCAGTGAAACCATCAGGAGTTACAATGACTTTGGAATCCTGTGGTATTGAAGATGCATACATTAATAATATTAATAAAATCTATGAAAATGCAAGTGCAAAAATTTGGCTGTTTAAAAAAACAACACACGTGAAAATTGGAAAGGGAGTGAGACAAGGTGACACCATATCTCCCAAGCTCTTTAATGCCACATTGGAAAATGCCTTTCAATCACTGAACTGGGAAAATAAAAGGATAAAGATTAATGGAGATAATCTAACTCACCATCGTTTAGCTGATGACGTAGCCATTTTTGCAACTACCCCATCAGAGCTGCAGAGTATAATCCAGGAACTTGCTGACAAGAGTAAAGAAGTGGGATTAAAAATGAACTTTCAGAAGACAAAAGTGATGTACAATGTACAATGCTTTTACAATAAATGAAGATTTATCGATTGATGGAGAAAAGCTCGAGATAACAGATACGTACGTTTATCTTGGACAGCAGATAACAAGTAAGGGTCACATTGATGAAGAAATTAATCGGCATACAAAACTTGCCTCGAGAGCTTTTGGAAGAAACAGCATAATTTTTAAGGACAATATGTCATTATGTCTTAAAAGAAAAGTGTTTGATCCGTGCATCCTTCCAGTGCTTACGTAAGGTGCAGAGACGTGGATCTTAACTCAAAGAGACATACAAAGGCTTCAGACAACTCAAATTAGCATGGAGAGGTGCATGCTTGGTGTAACCAGGAGAGATAAGAAGAGGAACTCGTGGATCAGAAAAATGACAAGAGTGGAAGACATCGTGATCCGAGTTAAATCCCTGAACTGGCAATGGGCTGGACACACTGCCAGAAGGACAGACCATCGATGGACAGTCGAAATTTTAGATTGCATTCCAAGGGACAGGAAAAGACCCAGAAGAAGACAACATGGGAGATGGGTGGATGAAATTCGAAAGTATGTGGGAGTAACATTGAGGAGACTGGCACAAGACAGACCGTTGTGAAAGAGGCTTGGAGAGACCTTCGTCCAGCAGTAGATTGATAATGGTTGACAATGATGATTATGATGATGATGATGATACGAGCGTACTGTGTTTCATTGTATATCTAGGCGACGCATTAAGAAACCAATCAAATATCTTAATATGCGTATATTGTAATCTATGTTGAGATTGATCAGATGATCACTGAATCAGCTTTTCTCTTTCCTTCCCGTTCGTTTTCCTCCACGCTGCATGCCATTGGATTACGTAAACCAATTACGGTAGGTTGAGCACCCTCCGAAGAGTTTCTTCGCAGGTTTTGTGCAAGTGCGAGTCAGACAACAGACAAGAAACCAAAAAGCAACCGTAACCAAGGAAGCATGAAGCAGCCCCGAATCTACGTGTAATTTTATCTTACTCTACAACAAAGAGCCCAGGCACACACACTCCATTGACATGCAAATACACGCTGAGACAAAGAGCCCCGTAACATGCATTCCAAAGATATGTAGATACGAACAAAAAGAAACGGTGAACCGAAGAAGAAGCACTCAAGGGAAATGTCTTGAATCCTTTAGATTTTGTCAAATACATATCTTTCTCTGATGGCCCGTAACGTGACAGCGCGTGTACATAAACATGTGCAGTATGATTTTCGTTATCAGATAACGGTGTCACAGTCGCAGGTGAAAAGGCTGTTGTGGAGTTTTTGTCGACAATTTCAGATCTCGGTGACCTCAAAAAAGGAATATTCATTGGTGCACGTGTTGCAGGAACTTCAGGAAATAGGACGGCAGGAATAGTCAGTGTAACCCAAGGAACTCTATCGAAAGTCTAATTATTTTCCAAAAGGACACTTCGTTGCCTCCAAACGTGCAAATTGTGGACGTCATTCTAAGATGTCGCACACGGGATAGGCAAACGTTAGTACGAAGTGTACTACGGAATACGAGACAATGGCACTGCATATAGCAACAGAATTGTACACCAACTAAAATGATCGCTTTTCCTTCATAACACTTATCAACAGACTCCATTGTAGCTGTGTTTATGGCCACGCTGAAATTCATAAATTTCTTATTACTAATATCAGTGCTACAAAATGTGTATGGTGGTGCAAAGCACATGAAAACTGGGATGCTAAAGACTGGCAAGGTGTCATGTTGTCTGATGAATAATAATAGGCCTACTCCACCACTGGTAGAGTGTACGTCTGGGGAAAAACTTGTGGAAGCATTCCATACTGGCTCTTTGATTCCGATTGCGAAGCGTGGAGGTTGATCACTGATTCTGTGGGTGCCATATCATGGCATTCATTAGGGCCATTGGCTATTCTACAGTCTTGTCACATCTGCAGGCGCGGACTGGGCCGCCCGGATGCCGGAAGAATTCCCAGTATTCCGGCGGCCAAAGTCCGGTGGGTCGACATATTCTAGGAAGTACGTCTTATGCTAACTCAAAAAGAAAGAAGAGTATGTACATATACTTCAATATTCTTGTAGAAGAAAATCAAGTTGCTTTAAAACTTCAAATTTTTACCAATTTTATGGCTTCAAACACACACACACACACACACACACATCTATGAAGCAGTTGCTCTTTTAAGACAAATATTGTTTTCTACTTGCTTCTGCTTTGTCGACTTTCAAATTTAAACCCCGTCCCTTTGGGCTGAAATAGTGTACGATACAAATTCAAAATTAATTGCGTATATTGATGCATTGAGGTTCACTTCCAGTAAACTTTTTGTGTTTGAGAGTTTTATATGTGTATGCTTTCTTTTCCTTTTTTTACCCCTTTCACACGACACCTACGTCTGATTTACTACTTTTTGAGATCACAGTAACACGAATTCTGTTAAAGCTACAGAAAGTTACTTTCCCCATTTGAAAGTAACTGAATGAAAATTAATTTTTGCTTTCTTCAATTTCTGTCACTTTTTTAATTTGCACTGAAATTCTTGCAATATATTATTAATTGCAGGTAACTCTTGAAAAAGAAATTGCAGTGTGGCACATCTGAATTGCCATTCTTACCGAAAGCGAACAAACTATAACAAATTCTGAATGGAAACAAACTTTCGGCAGTTTCTCTCAGAGAACACGTATCTTGTTTATTTTTCTCAGCGGTGTAAGTAATGTTGTTCTTAAATTAATGGTGATGCTGATATACCCTTTTGGGGGGGGGGGAAATTATATTATGATAATTTTTCCCAAAAGTGAGCCGCACAAAATCGGCTTCCAGGACCGTTTATGGTTCGCCAGTCAACAACTTCACACCTGCAATGTACAAGTCCACCTTTTTGCGTCCAGTATTGCAGGCTTTGTCCCTGGTCTCAAGCACCTAACGCACTAGTACAATATCTGTGAAGCGTACTTTCGAGTAGAATATCAACAAACTTTGGTAAAGTCAATAGTTCTTCGTTTGTTTGGACTGTTTTTAAAATACAGTTGCACCCATTCTATAACATTTTTTGGGAAGTTTAGAAGGAGACAGCATTTTTCGTTGGATTGGATGAAATGGTTTTGTGGCTCAAGTATCTGTATTGCCGGAGCCGTACTTATATCCTCAGTTGTGTCGTCCATTGTGAGTTGATGGGGATACAGTTGAGAATATAACTCATCTCAAAATTAAGATTCCGTAAATTAAATAGCAAAAGCATCGAACACAAATAACCAAAACGAATACACCGAGCGAAGGATACATGTAGCGTAGCACTTCTGTAATGCTTCCGCTTTGTGTAAGAGGACGCCACGAGTCCTGAATGATTTAGGTGTGACAATGTGTTCGTAGGTGAACAATTGGTGGAGTGATTGACCAATACGTGCGTGTATTCCGGCTTCCGAGTAGGAAGACCTATAACCTGTTGGTCCGTCAATATTTCGAGATCGGGGACTACATGTTTCGGAATAGGTATAACTAAGGCCAAAAACTGTGATTCTCCCGGGAGGGGTCGCAGGTGTTCTAGTAATCAACGTCGTGACTGCCAAACGTTCGTGACTGGCAGGTACAAACGCTCCAACCACTAAATATCCGCCGGGGGTCGGATGAGAACGTTAAGCCGTCGGGCCCAGGGTACTGGACTTCCGGTTATAAATTAGGGCCTCTTCCTCCCCCTTTCTACCTCGCTTCCGTCTGACTTCCCTAATCTCCTAGCTTCATATTTCTAAGGGTTGTTTAAGACCTGGGGTGAGACACTCCCTTCCTAAAATCCTCTGCATATGATCTAATCTAAAATCTATAATTAAACTAGCACGTTTTTTAAAATCTGTTGCACAACAATTAGTTACTATTAGTTATCAATTAACTGCAAGAGAATATCATAAAGAAAGTATAAAATACAGTGTTAAGCGAAACGTCAGAAGCAACTGCAGGTGGCCTGTGTTATTTCTTTTGAAAAACTGTAATTGCATATGCGAGTGGGTACTAAATAATGTCGACTTGTCCGTACTTAATCGACAAACCAAATTTATCAATGCTAAAAACTCATGGAACAAGCAGGATTATAATGTTTCAGGCGATAAAGCTCTTTGTCTTGACGACTTCGGGATTAGACATTTTGTGGTTTGCTCCGGTTGCAGAAATGGCTAGTTAAGCTTCTGCGCAGGTGTATCATCCCTGTTTAGGGAGCAATACTATGGATAATAACTGGCACCAAGCGTCACTTATAAAACTGTTTTTCTTCTGTTTTTCTTTTTTGTTGTTTTTCTTATTTCAGTGTTTTTCTACCATTGAAAATTTTCTTTGATTTCCCGAATAAACCCTGTGCAATACCGCAGTAGAGAAGCACTTCTGCTGCAACGCTGTTGTTTACTTAGTACAGAAAGTCCACTCATTCATCTGCCAAATACAATACAAGCACTGAAGGAGCCCGTGATGCATTGACAAAGTAAGTATCTCTGACGACGTGGTCAAAAGACAAGATGGCGCCCCCCCCTTCCACCACCACCAAATTTGTTGTTTCTCTAAACGGTGCGGGCTCAGGACGTGCATGTATCTCTTTGTCTGGAGTATGTTTTATTGCGTTATGTTAAGCAATTTTGCAATGATATTTATTATTAATTAAAAATATAGTTTTCGTAGTGTACCAATTCAATGTATGTTCCAAATTTTTGACCTTCAGGATTTTGTGAAAAATAAAATCATTATAATAATAACATTTATTAATGTAAAACAATATAATGCACCAGATAAGACACGATGATGTGGGAGAAAAAGGAATTATTAAAACAATCTTAATGAACAGTTCCGATGCAAATGGAAATTACCCACTGTTGCTCCCGATGTGTGACTGTATCATAATTATGGGCCTTTGCATGGACAAAATTATCAATTACAGAAAAGTGGTTTATACTCAAGGTTGTGTTCCATTTCTACACACATTATCACGACTGAGTAAAACTTTTTTCTTCAAATAAAGTCCTTTTTTCATTTTTAGCACGTCTTTTGTAAAAAAAGATCGTGCTTATGTTATCGGTTTGTCTGTCTGTCTGTAGGCATGATCCCGATTTTAAAAATTCCTTTTTGCATTGGGAAGCTTGAAATATGCGAATAATGATCCCTTATTTTGTTTTTTTTTTACGATGAACAATTTCGCCGCTAGAGGGCGTAAATGCAGATGATGTCGAATTTGAAAATACGTTTTATTCCACATATTTTTTCTAAACAACCGATTGAAAAAATTCTTTTATCTTTCTGTTCCATTTATGTCGAAGAGTATTTTAGGTATAGTTACTTTTTCAAATTACGCTTAGATTTTCCTCTAGGGAAGTAAAAGTAAATTACGTTTCCCACGATATCTCTCCTTCTCAAAGTAAGATTTGAAAAATGTGTTTTTTAGGGGATACAGCTCCTGATGGAAAATTTTTGCATATACTTTCTAATTTTCGGTAAAAAATACTTTGACCACCAGGGGGCGTAAGTGTTAATTTTTGCTACTGATGTATTTGCCATAAAAAATGAGCTTCTAAAATCTCGATTGAAAAAATTCTTTCGTGGGCCGATGCCACTCACGTCAATAAACCTTTTCGGAATATTTTCTTCTTAAAATTTGCATGGTTTCTCCGCCAGGGGCCGTAGATGTATATCATATTTTTGTCAATATCTCTACTTCTAGGAGTCCGATTCAAAATTCCTTCTTTGTTGGATAGTAGTTTCAGTGTAACATGTTTTTCATATAATTTCAAAATTTCAAGTAATTCATAGACTTTCCTCTAGGGGGCGTAAGGGTAATTTGCGTTTACCTTTATATCTCTGCTTCTAAATATCCGATTTGAAAAATTCTTTATGCACCTGATACAGCTCCTAATGGGAAATCCTTTGCACATAATTTCCAATTTTTATAAAAAAATGTTTGGCCACCAGGAAGCGTAAGCATTAATTTCCGCTTCTGATTGATATATTTGCAACAAAATCTGAGCTCCTAAAATCTCGATTTAAAAAAAAAAATTGTTTGTGGTTCGATACTACTCACGTCGGTAAACCTTTTAGAAACATTCTCTTCTTAAAATAATGCATGGTTTCTACGCCAGGTGGCGTAGATGCATATCTTATTTTTGTCAATATCTCTACTTCTAGGAGTCCTTTTTTTAAAAAATCCATCGTTGTTGGATAGTGTTTCCAATGCAAAATGTTTTTCATATAAATTCAAAATTTTCAGGTAAATCATAGACTATCCGCCAGGGGGCACAAAGGTAAATTGCATTTTCTGCTTTATTTCCGCTTCTAGAACTCCGATTTGAAAATTTCTTCCTGTATCTCATACAACACCTGATGGAAAATCTTTTTCATATAATTTCTAATGTTTAGTAAAGAATGGTTTGGCCATCAAGGGGCATAAGTGTTAATATCTGCTTATGTATTTTCAGCGAAATCTGAGCTCCTGTAAACTTGACTCAAAACATTCTTTCGTGGACTTATACTGTTCAAATCGAAAAACCTTTTGAGAATACGTTCTTCTTAAAGTAATGCATGTTTTTTTCGCCAGGGAGCGTAGATTCATATCTTATTTTTGTCTGTATCTCTGTTTCTAAGAGTCAGATTTGAGAAATTCTTTCTGTGTTGGAGAGCGTTTCCGGTACGAAATGTTTCTCATATAAATTCATATTTTTCTTTACGCACAAGTCTGCAACCAAAAAGCGTAAGCTCACGATTCCGTTTACAGCATTATCTGAGGGAATGAAAACCCTATTGAAAAACTTCTTTCTTCAGTCAGATGCTGTTGTTTTCCATAACGGTTCCATTGACTTTGAATAGCTTTGATAAATTTAATTTGCGTCAGAACGGATTCAACAGACGTGCTTATTACACCCGAAAATTCTGTGTCATCTTTCTTGTTTATTCTTGAGACTGCTAAAAATGATCTTTCAGCGGAACAATTCGTGACTGGTAAGGTTCAAAACATTCTCAAAGCTATTTCTAAGTCTGGAAATGTACTGTGAAGATTGTTATCAATGATGGAAATGTACATATCCCGTGGTGTGTTCAAGTCTTTCGCATTCATATATGACTGCAAATGTTGACATTCGTCGCTTAGAAAGTTTTCAAGGCCACGTTCCACGTATAATACACATTCGGGTGGCTACTCACTCTATTGCTTATTCTTTCATATTACTGCAGTTACGAATTAATGATATAGTTTGACCTTTGTTTCAAAATGCCTTGCTATTCTCTTTCTATTCTCTAACCACACCCAATTTTAATAACTACTACTTTTTTGTATTAAATTATAAATATTAATTTCTAGATTATTTTTATATAGCATGCATTTTGTTTGTGTATGATCGAGTTTGTGAAGAATAGGCTCAACATCTTCATTAATCTTAGAAATAGAAACAATACGTGAGGCTCAGGTCCTCGAAAGTAAACAAAGTACAAGAATTCTGCCTTAGATGCACGATTAAAACTTGCAGGAAAAAATAAAGTGTTTATTAAAAGTTTAAAAAATGAATAATTTAAAAATTTATTTTTTTGAATATTATTAATTAAAAATTAATAATTAAAATTACAAAATATATTTTAATTTTTAACTTCTAATAAACTCCTGCAAGTTTTAATCGTGCATATAATGCAGAATTCTTGTACTTCGTTTGATTGGTTTTTACACGAATATTTTACTGCATCCTCTAAAGTAGTTTTGGAGGGGAAGAACTTGCCTTACGCAAACAATAATTGTAATTGCTTTCACATATTACTATAAACTAGCATATTATTAGATGTCAAGGCAAGATGGACACCCATCGATCTTTCTTCCCCTCCTCCTCCAAACCAGCACATAACAAGTTTCAATGTCAGACTGACTCATGCAACAATTAATTATTATATCATTTTGTCTAGCCCCAATACATCGTCAATCGACGCTCTTGCTAAGTTAATGCTCTCTGTCCACACATATGGAGTGACAATTACAAAGAATGCTTGAAGTTTTACAAATTAATAAATTTTGTAAAATTATTTAAGACATTTATTTCTTGATTGGTGGTTCTCAAATATTCATAAAACAACTTCCAGCTTGGCACCCCTCTAAATCTGGCGTCCTGGGCCCGTTGCTTAAATCAGCCCTGCAGTTACGTAATTCCAATGTTCAGCTAGTATTCCTCCCTTCATCGTTGGCTCAAATAATTTTCTAGCGTGATGGTAGATGTGTCGTCATCTATCGGTATTTCTAGGCGTAAAATAGTTGAACCAGTCTAGGTATAATTTTAAAATTTACCAATGGGTGAGAAAGCTGTGGATATAACGTAGAGCAGTTTAGAAAAATATCATGGGCCACATATATCAATAGAACAGTATTGGGATCGCGGAACACCAGGTTCTGGTAGGTAGCGACACAAAAAAGCCTGATGTAATCCAAATGACTGTCGTCATTTCATCCTCCAACACAAATTATTTAATAATCATTTCGAAGAAGAAATTGGAAATACTGTCGGGAACGCTCCACAAAAATTCATTGTGAGGGCGACGGGAAGTGGAGGCATCTGGTGTTCTGTTTGAAGGACTCAAGTATTTTTTTTTAATTGAACTTTGTTACAATCAGATGCTGAGCAAATTTCGATTTCGGAAATTATTCGTGCTGCTTTGCCGAAAGCTTTTAAATTTTCAACTTAAAATTTCTTTGTCCAAAACAAAGTGTGACACTTTCAATACTTACCCTTTCTACAGAAAGTTTAAAGCTCAAATAGAAAATGCAGCAAAATTCACACTTTTTGGTCATGGCTTTTAATTTCAAAGAAGGTTAGTTATTCTTGTGGCAGATGGTTTACGTGAAATACTGAGAAATAATTAATTCAGTCCATTCATAAAAATAGATAAGTAAGGCAAGTATGTAACTGAAATTTAAAATATGGTAGAAATGAGTAACACTGTTTTATTTTGCTTGTTTTCACTAAAAATTGACTGAAGTTATTTGCGAACAGTGAAGAGCACTATCATTTCGTTAATGTTCTAAATGCCACCCAACATTTTCGCTCACATGTATTGATTTTTACAAATGAATTAATCAACAACTTAAGGATGATACACAAGTATGTGAAAATGTTTGTTCTACTCAACATGACGGAAGAAAAATGGACTAAATATTACGATATCGACAAATGCCAAAACATCAAATTTGTCTGTGAAACAAATATCTGTCTTTCGAATTGTTATTGATGACAATATATATTGAGAAATTACCTGTCGACCATTTGACAAGAAAGGAAGAATCTTTTACAAAACATTTATATGCAGTTTAATCATGTATACATTAAATAAAATATTTAATAACAGCGATGTGTGTTACATCCTGTATGCAAATGCTGACGTATGCTTAATAGCTCTTTTCCAATTATTTTAGAAATAGAGCCGGGAATTGAAATCTTTAGGTTTGTGGGTTCCGTAAAAGTTAACTTCTTATAAATGAGGCATCGCACGAATATTTTATTTTATCACAGTATTTAATAGAAGCTTAAATTTACTGGTTGTGCAAAAAATATTGCAGCACTTTGAACACTTTTGGCATTTTGAATATTGGGTTTCTTGACGTATATCTCCAATTTAGCTTCACGTTTTTTAAGCATCTGTTCTTATAATAAATTATATAATTTGTCCGTTGTAATATCACACTTTGCGAACAGAAGATGAAATTCTTCCAATTTCCTTATATATATATATATATACAGTATATTGACAAAAATCACCGGACACCTAGAAGAGAAACACAACATAGCATTTATTGACATACATTAGTACAGTGTCGGTCCACCTTTAGCCTTAATACATGCACAGACCCTTCGAGATATGCTTTCGACAAGGTTTTGGAACACAGCGATAGGTATGCGCTTCCATTCAGTACATAATGCTGCCGCTAAGTGTTGCTTAGTTGTAGGCCTTGGTTCCAAACTTCTTATGCGGCGCTCTAATTCATCCCATAGGTGCTCTATGTGATTAAGTTCAGGACTATGTGCTGGCCTGTCCACACACGATACGGAATTATCGTCAGACCACGCCGTAACAGTCCTTGCTTTATGGCTCGGGGCATTATCCTGCTGGTACCAACAAATTAGGGTTCCATAGTATTGCCACAACGTTTGTAGGGCATAATTGTCCAGAATATCGAGGTAGACGTGCTGGTTAACAGGTTTGTCCACGATAACCAATGGGCCGGGACCATACCATGAAAACCACCCCTACACGCATACACTGCCAGCTCCAAACTTGACCTTAGGAACAGTACACTGTGATAAATAGCGTTCCCCCGGCTGCCGCCATACCCACACACGGCCATGAGACTGATGGATCGTGTATCTGGATTCATCAGTCCATAGGACCCGTTTCCATTGATCTGATGTCCACGATAAATGTTGTTCACACCATGCTGAACGACGAGCAGCATTCCGAGTGGAGATGAAAGGCTTATGAGCAGCCGCACGACGACGGTAATCCATGGAATGAAGTTCTCTGCGAATGTCTGCCGGTACGTTTTCCTACTTCAGGCACGCCGTATGTCTTCCACTTATTCAGTACATCCAAAACAGTTGTATTGGGTATGTTTAAACACCTCTCGGTTTCTCTTATGGACGACCCACTAATATAACACCCAACAATCTTTCCTTTTTCAAAGTTAGTTCTCTCCCGCCACGAAATTTTCACTCCATCTCATAGTGCGATATGATCGCAGTCAGCTGCAAGCTTGTTTTTATACCGTTTGCAGCTGTACAGCGTATCTTAACAACGCAGCGAATTCATTCATTTGTATTTGAAGGGATGTTCGGTGACTTTTGCTAGTATAGTGTATATATATATTCGTAGTGCGTTCAAAAAGTTCCGAGACTAGGTACGTAGCGCACTAACATATGGCAGTACACGGATGCGCAAGCAGCGGTCGAGAGCACTGACTTTCATGAGTCATTGTGCCGGGTGGCATCGTTCTGTGAACATCGGGAGCTGTGCTACACGATATTTGGTGACCACGTGCAGAACACAGCTGCGATTTCTGTATGGACTGCAAACTAGACCAGTGAGCGAACATCAAATTCTGTGTAAAACTCGGCAAATCGGGAACGGAGACGCATGAAATGTTGCGGCAGGCTTATGGCAATGAAGCAATGAGTCGTGCGAGGTGTTTTGAGAGGCAATCTCGCTTCAAGAACGGCACTGGAAGACGATGAGAGGTTAGGGCGACAGTTCACGAGGATGATTGGAATCGCATCCTAATTGCGCTGAAAATTGGTATGTGCAATATGCATGTGTAGGAACGGAAATTAGTGCAGTTTCAGAGCAGTTTGGGCATTTATTCGGGTAAAACGGCTACACGAGTAGAATAGTTCTGTGCATTGTAACACCAGCTCTGGCTCGGATACAAGCGGTTACCCGGCGTGGCATAGACGCATAGAATTCACTGATACTGTCGTGGGGTATAGAATGCCAGATGGTGCCAAACATTAAATGTCGGCTGCCATCCTTTCGGGATGGTGTCTACGCCCATCCCGAAAGGATGGCAGCCGTCATTTCGAGATGGGCGTAGGTGGCGTCCTATCATGTCGTGAACAAGTTCGATCGGTGAGAGGTCGGGCAATCGTGCTGACCACGAGAGGGTGTCAACATTACGGACACTGCCCTGGCAGACCCGTGTGGTATGTGGCCGGGCATTATTCTGTTGAAAAAGTGTTTAATGATGCTGGGATTGGAATGGCAACACCACGGGTCGCAGAATGTCATCAACGTACCGTTAAGCAGTGAGTGTGGTACGAAGGATTACTACGGATGTCCGGCTATCGTAAGAAATGACTCCCTAGACAATCACTCCCGGTGTGCGAGCCCTGCGGTGTTACGGAGTATAAATTCTAGAATGTTAGGCAAATATATTAAAACTCATTTCACAACGTTTATTTGGCTTTTGTGCTCCATTTCCTTTGTTTCAACGATGCGTGAGAAAATGTTGCTTGTTCATTCCACTATGAAACATCAGAAGCACGGTTAATCAAACCCAAGTTAACAATGTCTTTCCATGGTAAAGGCAGAACTTGGGCGCTGGCCAGATCGTCTACAGACACAGATGCGTTGGTCATTTAAGCCAAGTGCAAACCGAAACCCATTGCTGAAGAAAACAGGATGCTACTGGACACTATCTCACGTTGATCGGGCGTCTGGCCCGATCAACGTGAGATGGTATCGACGTGCTGGCGATGCTCGCTGGTCAGTGGTAGGGGGCAGAGTGGCCTCTTCGAATGTAGTCCCCGTGCCGGATTTCGTCTGGAAACGGTCCAGATAGCCACTTCCGTACCTTTAGACTGGGCAACATGGCGACGGATGTTTGAGAGCGAAGAATTTGATTATCTTTGTGTGCTCTCATTATCGTTAGATCCTCGCGTTCTGTGTTTGCCTGCGTACAACTAGGTTGTTTCCTCTTAGACGCATTTGGTCAAACATCGTCCAATTGCCACGTCGCTCCGACCCAAAGCCTGGACATGCGGTGAGTCCACCAACCAACTCGCTCAGTTAAATTATACGTCGTTGCACAATCTCGCTCAACTGCTCGTATTGTGCACGGATCAGACGTCTATGGAGGCTCACAGTCCATGGGGGATAATGCAACCGCAATCGTCTGTTAGTATTCTCCCTGCGTGCGAAATTTTCTCTTGAAATACATTCTCCCATGCGCGGTACAGGTACGCTATGGCAAGCCACTTTGTAGTCATTGTTCGTTAGTAATTTTCATTCATTTGTGCATTCGGTCCGGAGGTACTTGCATGCGGAGTTTCTTCAAGATCAAACGACTTTCTCAAGGTATTTTGTCTGATATATTTTATTTTATTTTTGTGCAAAGGGTATATTTGTGGTCCAGCGAGAGTCGTCGTATTTTATATACACTGCTGGCTACTCAAAATGCAACACCAAGAAGGACACGAGATAGCAAAGCCAGATTTACTGGACACGTAACAACAGATACAAAGATGTAACGATTGAGCTTACAGGCCCGTGCGACTTTCGGAACACGCAGACATCAATAGTTCGTGTGGCCCCCATGGCTGGCAACAACGGCCGCTACACGCCGCGGCATCAAACGAAAGAGGCTTTGGATGTGGGCTTGGGATATGTCGGTTTAGGCTGCTTCCACACGTTGCCACAGTTATCAGGCGTAGCCTCTGGTGGTGCTTGCCGGGCCACTCGGTTGCCGATCAGCGACCAGACGTGTTCGATGGGCGACATATCGGGAGAACAGGCGGCCCACGGCCGCAGTGACACCTGGTGGGCCGTGAGGAATTGTTGCACGATGCGTGCAACGTGCGGGTGCGCGCCTTATCCTGTTGAAACGTGGCCACTGGCAGGTCCTGCAAGTAAGGGAGGACTACAGGCTCCAAAACGTCGGAGATGTAGCGGTGGCTGTTGAGTGTACCGGTGATGCGTACCAGAGTGGTGCGGGTGTCATATCCGATTGCGCCCCAAACCATAACGCCAGGCAACGGACCGGTATGGCGATGCATAATGCAGGCGTCATACAGTCTCTCGCCGCGGTGCCGCCACACGCGGATCCGACCATCGTGGTGTTGCAGGCAGAAGCGGGATTCGTCGAAGAAGACAATGTCGTGCCGGTCCGTAGTCCAGGTGCGGCGTTTAACGGCCCACGGCCGCCGCACTTGCCGGTGGTGTAACGTCAATGGTAATCGAAGCAATGGGCGCTGTGCGACAGTCCTCGCTCCTGCAGACAACGTCGAACGGTACGTGCTGACATAGGTTGCTGCGCAACACACCATAATTGCTGCGCTAACGTTCGTGATGTGGCGGTGCGAGCTGTCAATGCCCGCCGCACAACATACTGGTACTCTCGTTCGGTGGTGTGCCGCGGCTGCTACAATCACTCACGTCGGTCCGTCCGTCTCTCCTGCACCCACCGAATCCATACTCGCCTCACTGTAGCTCGATGTCGTCCCACACGAGCGCCGATGTCTCGGGACGATAAACCGCTGTCTCGATTAGCCACTATTCGCCCTCTGTCGAACTCCGAAACGTGCTGGAATGACTGCCGTATTCTGCGACGAGGCATCAGGAAGCTTCCCACGCACAGGTCCGGCAGCACAACACACTTCCACTACTTACACCCGGCCTTCTATGCAGCCTTCTAATGGTGCTTGTCGGTGGCGTGCCGGGCGCACATGATTTGCATATGCCCTGCAACGCTAATCGTTTGCATGTCTTCTCGCGGGCGATGCATGCTGCGAATTTCAGGCCAATCGGATGCTTCCTTCTTGATGTTGCATTTTGGGTGGCCAGCAGTGTATTTATGTTTCGATCAAACTCAAACCTGTCAGTTCCTCTTGATTTTGTTTACGTCTCTGAGGCAACTCACCTGGTTCAATACACAGAATCTCACACGTGGAAATATGAATCCAGACACGTCTTTAACAGAGTAACAAAGAGAAAAAAGGTTTAATTCAATTTATCTCATGGCTTTAGAATTAATGTTTTGGCGGGTAGTAAGAGAATTAGCTGATACCTATTCCTGTCCGTCTGATCTACTCAGGGATATTTCGTGCTTTTTCTAGTCAGGCTAACTTCTCCGTTAACGAAATACAAACGAAAAATGATCGAATCTTTCTAAAACATCATTTCTGCACCGACGCCCAAACAACACCTGCCGCTCTCTTCAGACAAAGACCGTCTGCCTAAAGAGAACCACGTGTTCCTCCTCACCAAAAAAACTTTCGTGCACCCTCATAATAAACCCAGAAGCATTCTTAATTTCCTTCTTATTTTTAGCGCCGATACAACAGATTAGTTTTACGCGGTTTAAGTTTACCTTACACAGTAAAATAAAACTGCGTGTTAACTCAGGCTCTAGATACAAGGTTTGGCTCATTCGGCAGATTTTAGTTGTCCCCGGAAGTTGCTGCTGGTGACGTAACTGAGATTCATCGCTGAGTGTTAGGGATAGCGTTTGCTTTGCTCTGTGCTGGGTAATCTGGTGATAAATACAACTACTAAGCTGCCGAATATGAAGCGAAATGGTGAAATAATTTAAAGAAACAAAAGGAGTGAAACAGAACATATCATTGATTGTTTCCTCTTTTATATATATGTGTATTACTTCCATCAAACGCATTGCTTTTTCTGTGTAATAACAAAACCTCGGCTACTGTAATTTTTGTTAAAAATTTCGGATGCTCAGGTGTCCATTTAATTTTACTTTTACCCTCTACAAGAGAGGTTACCTGTGTTTTTGTAAGCATGTTTCGAAAGCATTTTTTTTTATTTGTGATTTTTCGTTTTTTTTTTTTTGTTTTTCTTTACCTTAATTTTCAGTTCTTTGATTTGTTTCAATAAAAGCCGGCGCGAACGATTCAATCTTCTGGCTTTGCTAGAAAAGCTCTTTAATAAATCCTTTTTTTTTTCGTGTTTTCAGAAAGTTTAGCTCTTTTTCCGTAATTGGCAATTTGTCATTTCAAAAATTTACTTTTTTTTTTTTGGAACATATCACATTTCACGCGAAAAATTGTTTCTTCATCTGATGCAGGTTGAATTGGGGCCACATTTTCTTCAAAAGACCTTTTTTTGGGACAAAAAGATTTTTGGTCTATCAAAGGCACCATGCAGTATTTTTCTCTTTCCTTGTCTTTCACCTCTTGCAGTGACATTTTCAACGGTTTGATCTCGGTAAATGACTGTTCGTACAGCCGACGATTTCAGTATTTTTTCATTGGTTAACCAAGCAGGCGATTCATCATATCGTCTTCGTACTTACTATTCAAAAAGTGCTCAGTGCAAATCCTGGCCTTTTTCAAATTAAAAGAATCTGCTCTGCAACACCTGTTAACCTAGTACTTTGTAACTACTGAGTCGTTTCCGGGGAAACAGTGAACAATTATGTGTCGCTCTTTCCTATTCCTGCAGATATTTTGGCACGTAGCAACATTGCAGGAAACCATTGTACGAAAACGATGTACTAAAGAAATTTTATAAAAAAAATTCGATGTCAGAAATACAACCACATAAACAGCAGATAACTAATATGAATGCAACAAACGTGGGTTAACAGCATCCACAGAGCGCTTTACATCGCGCCCTGACACGTGACATGCATGCCCGTAACGTCACTAAGCGGCACAGGCGAGGAGCACTTCAACGACCAGAAACGTTTCAGCCCAAATGGCGTAAACGACCATAAACGACTCAGCACAAATGGCGCAAACGAATGTATTCCAAGTGGAAACTAGCATATTGAACTATATTTAAAAGCAATTTTCTGAAACAGGGCTGATTAATCTTTAGAACGACCTTGCCTGCGCCTTCGTGACATCCCACCAATGTTGTGGAATTGTTGTCATAACTGTGAAACCACTTTGGCTTTGATATTCGTGACCCTTGCGACCCGGGTTTGTGAGTGACCCCCTTCTGGTTGTCTTACCGCTCTCTATAGTAGAGCACGGATGCACGTGTATGAGGCATATGGAAAACATGCGCAGCCATCGGAACGCTTCTACCACGCTCCGTGAACGATGCCGTTCCCTGTTGCTTAAGAATGTAACTCAATTTACATAATTGGCAGCTATTTAGTGTCTGATATGCACATTTATCTAAGACTATTTTCTTCTCGTGTCCATTTGGTTACCTTCTGAAAAGATCGTAACATTTCATTGAGAGCGCTAGGTTTTTCCTGCTATTGCCTTCGGGACTTGAATTTTTCACACCAGTGTAGTGTCCAAAGGTACTATACTGTGCAAATTAATTGAGACAAAGTAAAAATTCACTCATTTTTCCAAAACTATGTCTTCATATCATTCTATTCCTTGGAAGTATGCCCTCCTTTAGCAGAAATGACCTCTTGAGTTCGTTTTGGCATTGACTCCACTAATAATGAGTGCACATATTTTTGACTTCATAATCGTGGAAGCACACTTTTATAGCATTCGTTATCATGCGTTCTTTGGTTGTACAGTCCATTTTACCTAAACGTCTCTTTAAAATATTCCACAAGTTTTCTATGGGATTTAAGTCTGATGAATTTCCAAGCCAATCAAGCAAATTAATTTAATTTTCCAGCATGAAATTCTTGACCAATTTCGAATTTTGACATGGGGCCAAGTCATGTTGAAATGTCCCGTCAAAAGTTTGCAAGAATGGGACAATCCTATATTGTAATATTTCTACGTACTTGGCTGAATTCATCATACCTTGAACATTAACTAAGCTTCCAGTGCCATTTGATGTGAAAAAACCCCAAAACATCTGTTTCAGAAGGTGTTTTACAGTTTGTTTGACATGCTCAGGTTTTAAGGGTTCACAGTTGCTTCGTCTAACGACATTTGCTTGGTAACCCTGCACAAATAAATGAATTTCAACACTGAAAATTACCTTTTTCCAGTAGTCAGCAGTCCATGATTTACATTTTTTGGCCCATGCTTAACGTTTTATCTTCAGTTTCGCATTCAAATATTATTTTTTCGTTGGTCTTCTTGCCTTCCGGCCAACTTCCAGAAGCCTACGGTGTACAGTTGAATCACTAAAATCACAACCGCTAGCCAATAAATCTCTTTGAAGGTTGGTGCTTGCTTTTTTGGATTCTTTTTACTATTTCTGATTAGATATTTAGCGGTTCGTGGAGTTGTTTTTCGTTTTCTTCCACATTTACCTCTCCATTTTGGAGACGATGATCTAGATCCATTGTATCGCGTAAGCAGTCTTGATACACTTGATTTGCCTACACCAACTGCAGAAGAGATACATCTCTCTGTCATACAAGTGTGATCCTTCAGAGAAATTAGCACTGCCAGCAATGGCCCAGCACTATGTTGCCGCTGCCGAACCGTCAATAAAATGTCCGGGCGGCCAACAGAAGGGCCAGCAGTTGAGGCCAACACCTGGCCAGCAGTTGGCACCCCCATCAGTTGTCATATGCCACAAAAGGGCCATCAGTGGTCCATCACAGGCAGTAGCTGCCACAAGTGGCCCTTCAGTGGCCCTGCAAGCACATGCCAGAAATGATGGCTAGGCTAATGTGGTCCGCTAGTGTGCCGTTAGTGGCAGCCGGCAACCACGTGACGTAACTGGTGGCTTGCAGAATCTTGTCCGCCAATTTCCCAGTAGTAGCCATAATAATAATAATAATAAAAGCAAAGATAACCGCAGTTTCCCAAAGCTACAATGTTTTTTCTACCCTTACGAAGCTTGTGAATTAACGCACTGCGCTGGGGAAATTTTCTCAACAGATTGAGAAAACACCCGTTTGTATCTGAGTAGATGTGAACTTAGGCCGTTAGCGTGATAGCTGAGCTCTCTACCGACCGGACCAGTTTGCCACGTTCGAGCATATGCTTAAAGCTGTCTCTTTGGTATGCAATGTGTAATCGAATGCTTCCCTCTTTCATTTTATAATATTGCGAGGTATGTTTCATAAAAGTCAGTTTCATATAATTAATAAATTAATTTTTTCAACGTAACGATAGTTTTTTGGTTTTTCTTACCTTAAGGGAACTTCACTCATTTTTAAGGCGTGTACATACTTAGAGTCGCTTTCCAAAGTTTTGTACTGTCCTTGCCGTCTTGAAAAGAGATTGTTGAATAAATATATATTTACCCGGATTCATGTCACATTCTGTTACATTTTTAATGTTGTGTATTTCCTTTCCGTTGTCCGAAGCTACATTTGTTTTAAAGAGTAAAAGATATTTTATTTTACTTCTCGTTATTTTTAGAAGCGAATTCCTCCCAGTCTTGTGTATTCAACCCATGGATGAGTACACCACATAGCGTTGCTTTTTTTCTTTCAAATAATTAATAAATTTTGTACGCGTATAATTCTTTTTTTTTTCCAACAAACGTTGTTTTAATGGTTTTCCAGGATATTTGTTTCAAGCGGTTTCAAATTTTTTTCTTGTTATTCATGCACTCCATTCCATGAATTGTTATTCATGGGAATAGAGTGGGTGTATTTCATGGCTGTAATCTAGTATTTCACGGCTTAATCTGATATCTTCGTCGACGTAAAATCTCATTAGGAAATTAATTCGCCTCTCCAAATATGGATTTTTTCTTAACATCCACTAAAATAATACGATGGCGATAACGTCGTCTTTAACTAACTGGTACCATGAGAGACACAGCAAGTGTTGCTTCTGCGCATGAGCAGTCCCGTTGCTTCCACTTGCTGTTGGGGTTGCATTGGTTGCCAGCAACAGGCCACTAGTGGCACTTGCTTGCAGGCCCACAATTCACGGCGATGCTGCAGGGCCATCAATGGCTCGCCAACTGATAGCGCTGCCACCAACGGACCACTACCGGGCCGTGAGCGGCAGATTTCAGCCAGCAGTGACCCATCACTGCCAGCTGGTGGCCAGCAGTTTCCCAGCACTTGTGTTTTTGCTGGGTAACATCCACCTGTCACACACGAAAGCTCACAACTGAAGCTGAAGTGCCTATTTCCTGTTTAAAACCGGTCAAACCATATTCTTACTATCAAGTTCTAACAGTCACACCACCTCACAACTGATAAAACCGGTTTACGTGGGTTTCCGACATGAACTGGCGATCACATTACAATTCTGAGAATAAAATAGCTTGTCCCAATTAATTTGCACGGTATAGTATTTGGAAACATGAGATGCTTCAGAAATTCCCTTGCGCTCACAGGCCACAGCTACACTTGGCAACTTAATCCGCATTTGATTTTGATTTTCTGTTTCCAAACGAAATACTTTTTCAATCCGAATACTTTTCATGCCAGATTTAGCATCCCATTTTTCATCCCCAATCCGCTCTTTCTCTGATGTCTCGTTACTTGAATTATCTGAAGCTAGCTTATTTAACTCTGATTGATAAGTTTAAGGCTAATCCGAAGGAATTTTGATTTCTTTAGATTTTCTCTGTATTGCACGTTTGAGCTTTTGACCACAAAACGAGTAGTCACAACACTTGCGCGTTGATGTATCAAAACTCCTATTTTCCTCAGGCACCCATAAAGCATTTTTTTTTTCAATACTCTCGCTGTTTCTAGATTGAGTGTATTTTCTATTTCTACACTTTTCGTGAAATGTTTTAATCATATATGAAACCTGTTGACGGAATGCAACTGGAATAGCCTTAGTCCATAGGATTTTGACTTCTAACATCAAAATGTTAGAAATGTGTCTAGAGTTGTCTGTGTTTCTTTATGGAACGCCTCCGAAAAATTTAGATGTAATAACAAATAATTTCGAGTCACATCAGCATAAATCGGAAATACATTGTCTTTAAATTTCGAGGGTGTCCAAACACGTGACATTTAACGTCTTTTGTAGTTTGAGGCATAGTTGTTTTATATTTCATAAGCGCACAACAAACAACGGTGCTGCGTTGAGTATTGAGTTAACTGCAGAAAACCGAACTCAAAGGATAATTTCTCACAAGTCATTAAATAAACAATCACCAAACAATTTACTGTAAACGGAATGCACGATTAATTGCACCGCGAACGTACAACTCCTAACGGAAGCTACAGCGATACTAAAAGTCAAACCAAAAGTGGTGCAGGTGTAGACTTCGGGTCGGGTGGTCGATAATCTGATCCTATTTCAGCATGGTCACCTGAAAGTTTACGGTGGTTGAGGCGCCTTTAAATATCATTTGATCGAGGTGAATTTTTAGACAGCTTAAAACGTTTTAAATTTTTAATGCACATATAGGCATTAAAAGTTTGGATCATTAATGTAGTTTCGGGAATTGTCTTGATTAACGGTCAGCACCGACCATAGAATAGTTTTTATGTATTTCTATACTGAATATATTCTGAGAATTATTTTAAGCAAATTTAATATCATATCATGCTAAACTTGAAAACATTAATTTTTAACATTTCGCGACCACAAAGCCCAATGCTCCCTTACAAGAGCCGCAGTCACCTGGATAGCATGAGTAGGATTTCCTAACCCCACCCCCATGTTCTTTGAATTTACACGGCAGCGATCGATGGATTAGTCGTCCTTGTTGTCGCTTTATGAAAAAGCAAACCAGAGGCTGATTTGTCCCAGGAGAATACGTCATCTATGCACCGGTGATATACAATTCCAACCAGTGCACTCCATCAGTCATTGTATATACATTCATCTATCAACGTATCCTAAATGGAAATAAATCTGTTATGTTATGTAAGAGTCTCAGCTCTGTTGAAAGTGAGCGTGTGTCCTTCACCAAGCCTCTTAAAAGGTGATTTTGAATAAGGTTGTCCAGGCGTTACTTGCATTCTGAACTGGTGCACAAAAATAAGATGACAATTTCAACCAAGTGCCTGCTCGATAATATGTTAGAACACTTAAACCCAATGCCGAACCAACTTATAGAGCAGTGGGTGATAACAACTCCCCCACCAACAAACAAAAGAATCTTATTAATTGAGTTACGAGAGCACATCCCGTATGAAAATTCATCACAACCCCAGTTACTTTTCTGCGGTTAGAAGCATTAAATAACGTTGCTGTGGGCTAGGCCTTTTTCTGCTCAGGGAGATTTTTATTTGTGGATTTTATCGGAGCGAGCTACAGATTCTTTACGCAGATATCATAAAACCCAAACTTATAGCTTTATACCCCTCCCTATTTAAACAGGGGAGACAGGGGGAAATGAATTCGATATGTCCTTTGCGTGCTGGCTGAGGAATCTGCTTTATTGATGTTGCAGGCAGTCACGCCTTTGGAGACAGACAAAGCATCTTAAGTTGAGCTCAATTAAGAGCAGTAAAATCTCCCAGCAGGGTAAAAGGTCTGACCTAACTGATGTTCACCTCCGCCTCGCGCATACAGTGTTACCACCTCTTTAAAAGAACCTATGACTGAAGGAAATTGAAAAGAAAAAATTACAAACCTCACTACACACCCGACATTCCCCGAACGTGTCTTGAAGGAAAAGACTGTTTCTTCCGCGTCCTTCGGTAGCATTCGAGGGTCAAAAGCAAATTTGTCATTGACATCCATTTCTTTTTGCTTTATTTATTGTTGATAATTGATTGAAAATAAGTTATAGTATTCCATACTTAGTAAATGTTTAGAAAATGATTTGTTTTAACTTGAGCGAAAGACTTTGTCTACATTATTGGGGGAGTCAGATGCTACTGAAGGACTCTCATCCGTCTCTCCCTCGAAATGGTCTAGAGACCCCTGGCCGGTTGGATTTTCAATTTTTACTCCCACCGTGAGAATTTGCTACCATTTTTAAGACGGTGGAATAACTAATACATATACACTCATCGTCAAAAAAATAGTTGCACCCAGAAGGACGTGTCGGATTGCAATGCTATTCGGGAGGAAGGTAAAGGTTACCAGGGACAATAAATGATTAAACATTGAGACTGATATGAGCGATATTCATTGAGCTACACGCCAATAAGTTGTATCTCTCAGTATGGTGTCGGACCGCCATGTTTGATCACACAACAAGCTAGACGTCTCGGCACGGAGTTGTACAGGTTCCTAATGATGTCCTGCGATAAGCCATCCCAGGCAGCTTCAATCTCCTCATACAGTTCCTGCAGGTTGTGCGGTAGGGTGCAGCGTGAATAGCGCGTCCAATAGCATCCCACACATTATCAATCGGCGATAGGTCTGGCGATGCGGATGGACATGGCAGAGTGTCAGTGCCTTGAAGGCCAACTCTCTAGACAGCAGCAGTATGTGGAAGAGCGTTATCTTGTTGGAAAGTCTCACCGAATTGAGACTTCAGAAAAGTTAGTGCCACTGGTTTCAAGACCACAATAACGTAACGTTGGGCCGTCAAATTTCTTGAAATGAACACCAAAGGTGATCTGCCGTCGTAAGCAATTGCACCCCACATCATATGACACCATAAATTCTGGACGTGTAAAGCTCGACAGCAAACCTTTTATCTTGGTGATGACCACGATGCTTCCACACACGGATTCGTTCGTCGTCTCCTCCAAGACAAAAGCGAGGCTCATCACTGATGATCACCATCTGCCATTCTGAGTGGCTCCATGACAGTCTGTCAAGACACCATTGCAGTCTTTGGCGGTGATGCAATGGTGTTAAGGGCAGTCGTCGTAACGATATGCGTGCTACGTTGTGCAGCCTTCTGCCAATGGTGGTGGCACAAATCGGACGATGCATGGAGGGCACCACTGCTCGCTGAATATGCGCAATCGTGGCTGTTGGGACATTTCGCAAATGTCGGACAACACGTCGGTCCTCTCTGTCTCTGGTTCGTCTAGGTCTCCCAGAACCTTCCTGTCACTGCTGCGTGCCTTGTTCTATCCGCTGCCGCCAAGCGCGTGCTATGGTGATGATATCAGCACGACCGGTATGGCGCGCGATACGGCGATAAGACCATCCCTCTTCCCGAAACCCCACGACGCTGCCCTTCTCAAACTCCTCCAACTACTCGAATTGCTTCAGAACTTTTCTACGAGGCATACTTCACTTGCAAAGGATTCAACATACCCAAAAGCACTAGTCAGAATGGCAAGCGCACGCAACGTGACGACCTTACTATATATAGCAGGTCAGGAACAGTGATAAGACCACTCCTTTCTTGCGTCACATGCGCGGCTGAGCGTGATACTTGAATCATTTGCATAGCTCAGGATGACAAACCTACCCAACAAATTTCATTCCTGTCGGTTGCTTCCTTCTGGGTACAACTATTTTTTTGACGATGAGTGTATTTATGTGTTTGATACTCTCCCTACGAAAAGATCATTATCCAGAGTACAATAAAATCGAGCCGTCCCGGTGGCGCAGTGGTCTACGTGATGGCTTCTGTTATTCGTCCAAGATGGGTCCGGGTTCGAATCTCGGTGTGGCATGGATATTGTGTTTGTCTTACGGCACGGCTCACTCCCTTCCTTGGAAGCAGTGGTCATAAGTTACGGACGGACGACTGCTTATAGTCCATTTAGTTGATCATGGGGACCATGGAACCCCCAATAAAAAAATAAACGGGGAGTCGGACAGGTTGATATGCGAAACTGCCAGCTCGTATTCAGAAAGCTAAAGGGAGTGGCTGCTTCCCTGCCTCATCAAAACCGCTGGTAGAAAACTGGTGAGAAGGGCACCGTCTTCAAATCTTCCCTGAAGTACTAAAAAAAGGCTGGAGACAAGGAGACGAGATTAACTTCCAAGATTTCATAATGATTATTAAAATTTACTCTAGCTGAAACGTATGAACCCAAGGTACAGACTATGTATGTTTGTAAATCAGTACAAGTAACAAAAGTGACAGCGAAGACTTCTTCCTTTATCAAGAAAGAAGGGGTGCCTGCAAGTATAAGAGATGAAAGAATGGCGAAAATCTTCCTAAGTAGGTGAATTTTTCTTAGAAGCGTAGGAGCACTACTTCATCGTAAATATGCTTTCCTCCGTTTTATGACAAAAACAGGCAAAATGGAAAGCTGAATTCTGATTACAATTTCCTACCGCGATTTTACAGCCCCACTAAAAATCCTCGATATCAGGTGAAATGGGTTTTAACCATTCGGAGGGCTAGCCAGGATCTTACAATTCTGTGGAGGAGACAGTTATCCACCATCACATGAGCAACGCTAAGTTTTATAACCATTTGGCAGTCCCTAATTTGGAACTCCTGTCACCAAGGAAGGGTTTAAATCAGAGCGCACCTCCCATGCTACGCACGAGATTCGAACCCGGATGAATAACCGGAAACCTGCTCCTCTGACCAGTCGTTTACTTGTGCGGAAATCTAAGTTCTGTATCAACTGAGAAAAATCACGCTTCTAACTGTAAGCCTCACCTACATACGGTTATGTGTATTAGTCAACCTGGAAAAATCCTAGAAGGCCGCTAGCAAATCCGGCATTAAGGTCGGGGGTGGGCGCAGGTTATCAGGGCTCAGCATTTATTGGGGAGTCGGTTAGCAAATCTGCAGGTGTCACTGGTTAACTCATAAAAATTATTAGCGCTACGTACCGATATGTATATACAGTATATAAAAGTGAAAGTCTGTATGTTTGTTTGTTTGTCCGCTATACAAATCTACAGTTTTCAACTTAGAGCCACCAAGTTTGGTATACTATCTCATGATACTCTAACTTAGACCGTAGGAGGGTTTTGGTTGGAAGGGATCAGAGCTCGTTGGTCAAGGGAGCCTCCGTACAAAAATTGTCGTTATTTTAGTTAAAATTTCTACAGTTCTCAATTTAGAACTACCAAATTTGGTATACTATTTCATGGTACTATGGTTAGACCTTGCACGGTTTTGGGAAGGGGTCGGAGCGGGGGGAGGGGGGATGGGGTCAAGTGCCCCCATACAAAATCTTCGTAAAAAGATCGAAAATTTAGAACAATCAAATTTGGTATTTATCTAATGGTACTCTAATTTAGACCGTAAATGGTTTTTGGAAGGGGTCAAAGGGCGCCCATTCAAAATTTTTTCGTAAAAAGTTCTACAGTTTTTAATTCACAACCACAAGATTTGGTATAGTATCTCATAATACTCTGACTAAGACAGTAGACAGTTTTGGGAAGGGGTCAGAAACGGAGGGTCAAGGGGTTCCCCATACAAAATTTTCGAAAAAAGTTCTGCAGTTTTCTATTCAGAATCACCAAATTTGGTATGAACGGAAAAATTACAAGAATATATTTTTCATTCATAAAATTTCACATACCGAACTTGGTGACTCCACGAATATTTACCCGGGAAATACCTGGTACCCCTGCTAGTTTAAAGTAAAGGAATGTATAGTTTTTGCAGGATAAACCAGTTTGTAAAAGTAAAAAGAACACTCCGATTTCTCTATCAAGAGAAATCACACTTTTCTGCAGAATATGTAGCACGAAGAACATCTACATTTGATTAGAGTGCAGCGTTTGAGACGCCTCAACGACATTGTATTATTAGTGAAAATCAGGATTTATTGCACTGTGTGATTGTAAACCTCAAAATTTGAATTTGGCACATTTGACATTGCCTTTATTTTCGGCGATATATGTATGCCTTTTGGCTTTTAATGGAAAACTGCCTTATCCATTCTTTATTGTAATCTCAAATATTTGTGTCCCATTTCATGATATTAAGGTCTCTTGCCGTTTTGATGAGTTTTGTTAATTACCATGTGTCTGCTGTTAACTTTTAACAAATCTGCTGTTTTTGCACCAACGTGATATTGTATTCCATTTCTGTAAGAAGATCATGCTTTCATAGGAATATGAGTTTTCAAGATTTTTATCGTAAATTTTGTATAATGTGCTTCCTGATCTTGTGGAAAATTTTACCTGTAGCACTTTGTGCATTTTTGTTAAGCAATTGTTATTGCTTATCAGTAACTGTGCATTCCACCATCATTTGATTGTTTTTATTGCATTTGTTACTGATGGATGTTGTTGTTTTGACGACCACCGTGAGCAACTCAATGGAGCGTAAGCAGTCGGCCTTTCCTAACTTCGGGCCCCGGCTTCCAGGGCACAGAGAGAGAGAGAGAGAGAGAGGCGGTGCTGTAAGTCAAACACAAAAACATTTCTTACCGGGATCCGAACCCGGACCCTCTCGGACAAATGGTCGTAATAAAGCGATTAGCCACTGCGCCACTGGCGGGGCTTACTGATGAATGTAATTTGAGCCTTTTCTTGCATGAAGGAGAGTTTTATATTTTGTAAGTGTGTGCCGTTCCCCTTTCCCCCACTTACGGTCCCTACAGAAAATGTTTAAAAAACACAGAGTAACAGAATGTGTTTTAAATACACTCACGGACAGTGAAATTTGCGCACCTGTAAGAAAACATGCTACAACCGTGAAACTTTGCAAATAGCTAGAGTGTGTGCTGGTATGCAAATGATCCGCGTTTGGTGCGAGTGAGCATGACCGAACACATTGTGATGGCGCTGCAAGCTCGAACCGACAGCCTTATAAACCGCAGTGTAGTCGATGCCTCATGAAAGCAAAAACACCGTCCGTTGCAAAGAAGAGTACAGAGTGACAAGAATGCCTGGTAGATTCCGCCAGCGACGTCGATTTAAGCAACTTACAGACTGTGAGAGATGCCGGATAATCGGGCTGAAAACAGCAGCGTGGGCGCCGCGCCGTATAGCCCGCCACGTGGATCGTTCTGATCATACCGTCCGACTGTGTTGGGAGCAGTGGACACGTGACGGCACTGCCCCACGGCGGAGCGGCTCCGGAAGGACCAGGAGGACCGCCGGTAGAGAGGATTTGCAGACTGTGCTCCAGGCACGAACGGATCTCACGGGTACCCGGTCCACAATGCAGGCAGATACAGCGGCTTCTGTGTGCCCACTAACCATATCCCGACGCCTCGCGGAAGCAGATCTGTGATCCCAGCCCCTTACGTGTGCTGCCATTAACAACGGAGCATCGCCGGCTCCGTGTGCAGCGGTGCCAGGCCAGAGCGACGTGGAACGCCACAGACTGGCGTAGTGCGGTCTTTAGCGATGAGTGCCGCATCGTTTTGGGGACAGATGATCATCGTGCTCGAGTGTGGAGGTCCCTGAGCTAACGGCACAACTCCAACCTCGCTATCGAGCGTTACACCTATCCCCACTACAGGCATTATGATCTGGAGAGCCATTGCTTATCAGCTCTAGTAGTGGTACGTGGATCATTGACGTACCAGCGGTATGTGGATCATTGACGTACCAGCGGTATGTGGATGAGATCCTACTGCCCCTTGTGCTCCCATTCCTGGCCGGTATTCTAGGTGCGCTATACCAGTATAAAAATGCACGCCCGCACACGGCTCGGGTTGCCAGGACTGCCTACGTAATGTCCAGACACTTCCATTGCCAGCCCGCTCCCCGCACATGTCCCTTATCGAGCATATGTGGGACCAGTTGAAACGCCGGCTCCATTTAAACACATGTGGCGCAGTATGCCACAGCACAACATCAGGCGTCTGTTCGCCTCCATGCCGGACCATATTGCAGCATGTATCGCCGCACGAGGCGGTGCGACGCACCATTGAAGACGACCGGATTGTGTGACGCAGATCCCTCTGAAATTGTCCTGCAGCTCTGTTTGGCCATCATGTGTATCATTCATCTGTGTCATTACGTCCATGAAATTTCAGTTTAATCCGATGCTTCCTACTTGGTGTGAAAATTTCATTGTCCGTGAGTGTGTATTTGCTGACGATTAAATGAAAAGTTTTTAACAAATATTTGCAGAATTCAAGCAAGCCTTAACTGAACTTCCTAATTAACACTAGAAAATGACTGCGAAACCGGAATTATAGAATGGATCACTAAATGTTTAAAAAAACCGTTCAACCTATCTTTGGATTCAGTTTAACGAAATCAGACATGAGTTTCCAGAATATATTCCGTTTCATTCCTCCTGTTTCCCTTCAAAATATCATTCAGCAGCACAATATTTTCACTTACAGTCCTTCTAAACTTCATCTCACTTTTAGCATTATTGCAGCAGAAAATTCTTAAAAAAATCTGTAATTGAAATGATGAATACTGTGTTCACGTTGACCTTTTCAAAATGATTCTTAGTTGTTCTCTTAACGCAATATATTACAGCAATTAATTAGCATATTCGCATGTTACACTAGAAATAAACTGACTTCTTCTGTATTGCACATTTGCTTTTATTGACATTTTATCAAAAACTGTACATAGCATTTTTTTATTACTTTTTAAATGAACAACATTAACAATATAAAGAATAATTTAAAGTACAGGGGTTGTCCAAAATAATGGAAACACCATAAAACAATAGGTGTTACGCACCTAATATGGTGTGGGAGCACCCTTGGCAATTAAAACTGCTTGAATCCTCCTTGGAATGGATACATGCAAGTCGTGGATGGTGGTGAGTGGCATCATGTATCAGTCTTCCTACAGAAACTGCTTCAATTCTTTGAGAGACGCCTGAGAAGGATAACGGGATTGCATTCTGTGTTCCAACACAAACCACACGGGCTGAAGGATGTTTAAGTCCGGTGATTGTGCAAGCCAGGGAAGGTGTGCAACTTCTACCTCATGTTCCTCAAACCATGATTGAACAGTTCGACTTCTGTGAATCGGGGCATAATCATCCTGAAAGTTGCAATCACCTGACGGAAACAATGTCTGCGCATTTGAATGTACATGGTCAGCCAAAAGAGTGACATAGTCACCGGTAGGGATTCACACATGTAAGGTGATAATGGGACCTGCTGCAAACCACGTGATCATGGCCCAAACCATTACAGAACCGCCCACATGCTTCACTGTAGGAAGGAGACAGTCTGTGTTAGAGGTTTCTGCGGGGGTTCCCCACACGTCAACCCGTTCCGTGGTGGGAAATAGTGAGAAACTTGATTCATCGGAAAGCAAGACATGTTTACATTCAGCCGCAGTCCACGTTCTACGTTCCTGGCACCACTGTAGTCTCCGTTTCATATTCACCTGTGACACCAGGGGTTTTGCAATCGCAGTTCTGCCGTAAATATTGTGCTTATGCAATTCCCTTCGCACGGTATGGGTCGACACTAAATTTTTGATATGTGTATTACGATCAGCACTCATTTTCGTCGCCGTGGTCTTCCTCCTTGCGGTCACAATCCTCTTTAATATCCTCCAGTCGCTGGCCAGGGATTTTGGGTTTCCTTCCACAGTTCTGTCTCTCAGATGATGTTGTGCCGTGAACATTGTATGCTGTCATGACCTTCGACACAGTAACTCTCGATATCCCTAATACCTGTGACACTCTGGTTACCAACGCACCAACCAGTTTTAGACATGTGCATTAAGATCAGCAGGCATTTTCGTCTCCGTGGTCTTCCTCCTTGCGGTCACAATCCTCTTTAATATCCTCCAGTCGCTGGCCGGGATTTTGGGTTTCCTTCCACAGTTCTGTCTCTCAGATGATGTTGTGCCGTGAACATTGTATGCTGTCATGACCTTCGACACAGTACCTCTCGATACCCCTAATACCTGTGCCACTCTGGTTACCAACGCACCAACCAGTTTTAGACATGTGCATTAAGATCAGCAGGCATTTTCGTCGCCGTGGTCTTCCTCCTTGCGGTCACAATCCTCTTTAATATCCTCCAGTCGCTGGCCGGGATTTTGGATTTCCTTCCACAGTTCTGTCTCGCAGATGATGTTGTGCCGTGAACATTGTATGCTGTCATGACCTTCGACACAGTACCTCTCGATATCCCTAATACCTGTGCCACTCTGGTTACCAACGCACCAACCAGTTTTAGACATGTGCATTAAGATCAGCAGGCATTTTCGTCGCCGTGGTCTTCCTCCTTGCGGTCACAATCCTCTTTAATATCCTCCAGTCGCTGGCAGGGATTTTGGGTTTCCTTCCACAGTTCTGTCTCGCAGGTGATGTTGTGCCGTGAACATTGTATGCTGTCATGAACTTCGACACAGTACCTCTCGATACCCCTAATACCTGTGCCACTCTGGTTACCAACGCACGCAACCAGTTTTAGACATGTGCATTAAGATCAGCAGGCATTTTCGTCGCCGTAATCTTCCTCCTTGCGGTCACAATCCTCTTTAATATCCTCCAGTCGCTGTCAGGGATTTTGGATTTCCTTCCACAGTTCTGTCTCGCAGGTGATGTTGTGCCGTGAACATTGTATGCTGTCATGAACTTCGACACAGTACATCTCGATACCCCTAATACCTGTACAGAACTCCTGGTTGCCACCAACGCACCGAACCAGTTTAGACATGTGCATTAAGATCAGCAGCAGGCATTTTCGTCGCCGTGGTCTTCCTCACTTGCGGTCACAATCCTCTTTTAATATCCTCCAGTCGCTGGCTGAGGGATTTTGGATTTCCTTCCACAGTTCTGTCTCGCAGGTGATGTTGTGCCGTGAACATTGTATGCTGTCACCATGAACTTCTCGACACAGTACCTCTCGATACCCTAATACCTGTGCAACTCTGGTTTCCAACGCACCAACCAGTTTTAGACATGTGCATTAAGATCAGCAGGCGTTTTCGTCGCCGTGGTCACTTCCTCCTTGCAGTCACAATCACTCTTTAATATCACTCCAGTCGCTGGCAGAGGATTTTGGGTTTCGTTCCTGGTTCTGTCGCAGGTGATGTTGTTGCCGTGAGACATTGTATGCTGCCATAGACTTCTACACAGTACCTCTCGATGCACCCTAATACCTGTGCCACTCTGGTTACGCTTGCGCACCAACCAGTTTTAGACATGTGCCATTAAGATCAGCCAGTCATTTTCGATCGCCGTGTTCTTCCTCCTTGCGGTCACCATCTTCTCCAGTTTCGCAGGGTTTTGGGTTTCTTTCCACAGTTCTGTCTCGCAGATGATGTTGTGCCGTGAACATTGTATGCTGTCATGAACTTCGACACAGTACCTCTCGATACCCCCAATACCTGTGGTTACCAACGCAACAACCAGTTTTAGATATGTGCATTAAAATCATCAGTCATTTTCGTAACCGTGGTGTTCCTCCTTGCGGTCGCAATCCTCTTTAGTATCCTCCAGTCTCTAGCAGGGATTTTGGGTTTTTTTTCACAGTTCTGTCTCGCTGATGATGTTGTGCCGTGAACATTGTATGCTGTCATGACCTTCGACACGGTACCTTTCGTAAACCCTATACGGGTGCCTTTGTTGTTACTGACGCACCAAACAGATTAGCTCCTACAATCTGTCCTCTTTGGAACTCCGACAGGTCACTCATTGTGTCTTCACCCTTTGCCATTTTATCAAAAGCTGTACATAATTTTTTTATTACACTTTAAATGAAACAACATTATCAATATAAAGAACAGTTTAAAGTACAGGGTTGTCCAAAATAATGGAAAAACCATGAAACAATAGTTGCTACGCCCCTAATATGGTGTGAGAGCACGCTTCGCATTTATAACTGCTTGAATCCTCCTTGGAATGGATACATACAAGTCGTGGATGGTGGGTGGTAAGTGGTATCATGTATCATGCTTTCTGCAGAAACTGCTTCAATTCTTTGAGAGATGCCGGAGAAGGGTAACGAGATCGCACTCTGTTTTCCAACACAAACCACACGGGCTAAATGGTGTTTAGGTCCGGTGATTGTGCAAACCAGGGAAGGTGTGCAACTTCAACCTCATGTTCCTCAAACCATGATTGAACAGTTCGACTTCTGTGAATCGGGGCATAATTATCTTGAAAGTTGCAATCCTCTGACGGAAACAATGTCTGCGCATTTGAATGCACGTGGTCGGTCAAAAGAGTGACATGGTCACCGCTAGTGATCCGTCCGTGTAAGGTGATAATGGGACCTGCTGCAAACCACGAGATCATGGCCCAAACCATTACGGAACCGCCCCCATGTTTCACTGTAGGAAGGAAACAGTCTGTGTTACACGTAAACCCGTTCCGTGGTGGGGAATAGTGAGAAACGTGATTAATCGGAAAGCAAGACATGTTTCCATTGATCCGCAGTCCACGTTTTATGTTCCTGGAACCAGTGTAGTCTTCGTTTCATATTCACCTGTGACACCAGGGTTTCGCAATTGCAGTTCTGCGTAAATATTGTGCTTATGCAATTTCCTTCGCACGTTATGGGTCAACACTAAATTTTAGATATGTGCATTAAGATCAGCAGTCATTTTCGTCACCGTGGTCTTCCTCCTTGCGGTCACAATCCGCTATAATGTCCTCCAGTCTCTCGCAGTGATTTTGGGTTTCCTTCCCACAGTTCTGTCTCGCGGATGATGTTGTGCCGTGAACATTGTATGCTGTCAGGACCTTCGACACAGTACCTGTTGATACCCCCAATACCTGTGCCATTGTGGTTACGAACATAACAACCAGTTTTAGATATGTGCATTAAGATCAGCAGTCGATTTCGTCCCCGTGGTCTTCCTCCTTGCGGTCACAATCCGCTTTAATGTCCTCCAGTCTCTCGCAGTGATTTTGGGATTCCTTCCACAGTTCTGTCTCGTAGATTATGTTGTGCCGTGAACATTGTATGCTGTCATGACCTTCGACACAGTACCTCTTGATACCCCCAATACCTGTGCCACTGTGGTTACGAACTTACCAACCAGTTTTAGATATGTGCATTAAGATCATTAGTCATTTTCGTCACCGCGGTCTTCCTCCTTGCGGTCACAATCCGCTTTAATGTCTTCCAGTCTCTCGCAGTGATTTTGGGTTTCCTTCCACAGTTCTGTCTCGCGGATGATGTTGTGCCGTGAACATTGTATGCTGTCATGACCTTCGACACAGTACCTCTTGATACCCCCAAAACCTGTGCTACTGTGGTTACGAACATAACAACCAGTTTTAGATATGTGCATTAAGATCAGCAGTCATTTTCGTCCCCGTGGTCTTCCTCCTTGCGGTCACAATCCGCTTTAATGTCCTCCAGTCTCTCGCAGTGATTTTGGGATTCCTTCCACAGTTCTGTCTCGCGGATTATGTTGTGCCGTGAACATTGTATGCTGTCATGACCTTCGACCAGTACCTCTTTATACCCCCAATACCTGTGCCACTGTGGTTACGAACTTACCAACCAGTTTTAGATATGTGCATTAAGATCATTAGACATTTTCGTCACCGTGGTCTTCCTCCTTGCGGTCACAATCCGCTTTAATGTCCTCCAGTCTCTCGCAGTGATTTTTGCGATTCCTTCCACAGTTCTGTCTCGCGGATGATGTTGTGCCGTGAACATTGTTTGCTGTCATGACCTTCAACACAGTACTGTTCGATACCCCCTATACCTATGCCGCTGTGGTTACCGACGCACCAACCAGACTGGCTCCTACAATCTCTCCTCTTTGGAACTCCGACAGGTCACTCATTGTGTTTTCACCTAGAACGAAATTATGCAAACACCGATTTACAATTCCGTCACACAGACCATTGAGAGTATAAGCAACAACTGGTTACAAAAAAAATTGTAGCTACATGTTTGTTTTTCTCAAAAAGCAGCACATACCAAAGTCACTATTTTCAACGAGGTGTTTCCATTACTTTGAACACCCCTGTATGGCTTGATACTTACAATCTACATAAAGGACACGTTGTGTTTCGCTTTAGCCATTTTTCCAAACAAGTACTGTGGAAAACGTGGCAACAAGGGAGACTCCTGAAAAGAAAAAGAAAAAAACACAAATCAGAAGAGAAACATTTCATGCATTTCACAAAATCAAATATAGTGAAAATTGTGAATAGTAACGTTTTAATTACAATTACAAATATGGTAAATAGTAATTAAAATCATATCATTTCAAATACTTGTCACATAAGGAGGACGATTCATTGCTAAAAGCCTATAGTCGGAAAATAAAGAAATCCTGTATCGTGCTGTAAAATGATAAAAATAACAGTTTTGAAAGAAATATATGTCATGAACGGATGCTAATAATGACAGCATTTTCCGAATCCCTGGTAAGCCTTAGTAATTTAAATCAGAAATTGTTAGGAAAACAGTGAAACTTACTTCCTCAGATAGCAAGTTTTAATGAAAAGTTCATTTCTTCAGGTGATTCAATTCCGTTCTGCTGACCAGAACTCACTGCAGCAATATGCAACTTCAACATATTTAACTTTTCTATTGACTACTTAATATTTCCAACAGAAATTCTAAGACAAAAGTAAGTTTTCAGAATTTATTATTTGCTTTTGGGATATCAGTGGTCAAGCGTCTCACATTTGGACCGACTGGTTCCACAGAGGGAACAGGAGAGTTAGTGGATGGGACAAACTGAGCAGCTATGTCCCATCGGGATTCTAACCAGTGGCGAAGCGTGAATGGAAGCAAGGGAAGCATTGTTTCCCTTTGGTTCATTCGCTTTCTTTTGCGTGAATTAAAAATATGGAGCATTAAAGTAAAATAAAAATATCACACCAACATAACGCAGGGGGTATTTTTCTCAGTATCTTTTATATTTAAGAAAGCAAATTCATATTTGTATTTTTTACGAAAACAAGAACAAATGTCTCGTACGTAAGTCGCTCGTTGGAAGCAACGCAGATAATCCATCCAGCTGAATCTCAGTAACACGGCATGCCCACCCGCAGAGTGGCCAGCCACAGCCAGTAATGCTATGCTATGCTAAGCATAGAGCATGGGGAAGCATTCTCCCAAACACTTCCACGGCGCCGTAGGAAGAACCACACAAAAGAGTTTCAAGGTTTAAGCCATTGAGCATGCGCTCTTTCCAAACGTTCAGTCAGACTCAGCACTCAGAGGACTCCCGTTAAGAATAGTTTGAAGTTGCAATATGTCAAAAGTTTTCTGTGTTAGTGTAATTAGTTGATTCAGTTCCATTATTGGCTTATGGTTTGAACTTTCAGTAGTTTTATTTATTACGTTCTTTAGCGGTGACATGTCATTATTTAAGGAATATAAAAGTAAGCGTTACTTTTATTAGCGTAGCTATTTGTTTCTGCGACTCTTCTGAGGAATGTAAGCACCATGGAAGCAATGGACTCTGCCACATCTACAGTACACGACAACACGAACTCACAAAACTCCAAAGACTACATTCTAGAAAAAATACTTTCTCTGTCTTTTGGATCATTTTTATAATCATATTATAGAATCACACATTTATAAATAAAAAAATTCTCTATAAAAATCATATAAAACCATTTATATAAATGTGATTTTATATGATAATTTATATTTAAAAAATTATAAAATCACATTTATAAATAAATAAAATTAATATCTCACACTCCCCTCTCTCTAAAAGCCCGAGGCTATTTGGGCTCGGGCTCAGCCCATCTCAGCTCTGATACAAGCAACCCCCCAATTATTTTCGTTGAGTGGGTAGACAAGTTTCTTTTCCCTTTCAACATCTTCACTGAACATGTTTTTTATGAATCTTTGCACTTGAACTTCTGCACGCATAGACATTTCTTTTAGTGGTACCCCGCACGATCGCGTTTTAGGGGGGTGGAGGGTGGGGAGGGGTCTTACGGTGCTTACTGCCATGCCGTATTGGTCAACGTAGCATATAAATACGGGTCACTTCCAGATTTTAATTATTAAAATTTTTATTCATATCACTTTTTGCCCATCTATTTATCGCATATTAACTGCATTGCTTCCGTTACTTACAAAGTCGGGCTTCGCCAGTGATCCTAACCCTAGCTCTTCTCGGACGAATGGTCTTTGACCCCTGCACGTTACCCGGGTGAGTTTATGATTTGCAATGGTTGTCAATAAGGAAGGCACATTAGGTATACAGTATGAAACATAGAAAACATCACAAACTAATGAGGTTTTATAAAGCAGATAAGAAAGGAGACAAATTAAAACCTAACCGATTTAAAAGGTACACGGGTTTCCACAAATTAAGGAACAAAAAGAAAAATCGTAATATATTGGCACAATAGTTAAATATATATGCACGAAATTTGCATGTATTACAGGCGAAGTACCACAGCATCAGTCAATGGTATGGAAACGATTGGCGCTGGCATAGCTTTTATGAAAATTAAAAACATAAAACTGGCTGCATGACTCGGTGAGGCGCAAATTCACGTGCAGATTGTAAAGAAAGGATTTCTCGTGATAGAAATTGTGTCGCAATGACTTCGAAGCGTCATTTACTAGTTCAATTACGCTTCTGAACTATAGGCATGATCCGAAGCTAAGGCCTAATTCAGGCGAACAAACCTCTTTTTTCGGTAATAGGAAGTGCAATTGCGACACATTCATACTGGAATCCAGGATTGCTCGCTTGCACGCTTAGCGTGGCTGGTACAGCAACACATTGAAAAGGAGAGTGTTGTTCGTATGGAATAGTCAGCACGCTCTCCTGACCTGAACCCAATTGAACATGTGTGCGACGCTCTAGGTAGGCGGGTTGCTACCGCCTCAAACCCTCTCCGAACCGTGCAGGGATTTCAACTGCTTTGCTTGCCAACAATGGTAGCATTAATACCTACGGATCTCATAGAGACCAGTATGAACAGCATGGAACATCGCTGTCGGGTCATTATTGCCATTCGTGGTGACCACACTCGATTTGGTGACATATTTTAATGAAATTTTTGGAATACTGATTTATGTTTCATTTCTATTTTAGTAGAAAATACAAAATGTAAATGCTTTGAATATAAAGTGTTATTGCGATTTTTTTGGGCATATGGTACAATAAAGATTTTCACTTCAAATTTCATTTACATTGGTTACATATTTTGAGTTATAACAATTTTTCAATTTGTTCCTTAATTCATAAAAACCCGGTTATATAAAGGTATTCTTTAAAAACGGGCACTTTCAGTTCATGTACTCGGGAATATCAGATTTCACACTGGCACACGTTGAACTGAAAGGGAAAATCTGTAGACATTTTGCATGAGGACGAGTAAATGTTTTAATTGTAGAAACAATTACAAGAATGGGACAGATACTTTGCGATTTTATAAAAAATTATTTAAAATTTGAACACAGAATATAAGTTCCGGATTCTTATGCGTACATTTTTATCAGATAATTCGTCTGTATAAAAGAGGGATCTGTTGTTTCATTAGGTGTCTTTTATAACAAAAGGCGGCTCAAATATTCTAAAGTCTTAAAAACTTTGGGCGAAGTACTTGGCCGCAGATGTTAATCTCTTCTTACAGTATCGTGTTTTCATTCGGTTCTAGAGCTTCCAACAAAGGGGCATACTGTTATTATAAATGATACCACAGCAGATAATAGACAGCCGTACTCGAAATTACAAGTTCTGAAAACTGCCCTTGTGTTTTTATATGAAACGCAATGAAATACATCAAAGTTCTTTGATTGGTTATTCAGTAAAAGAAGTCAATTGAAAGATGGATTTGTAGAATTTTTTACTTTGCATGGATGAATCTCTTGCATGTACAGTTAAAACTATGTCTTTTCACCCGTATCTTCAAATATTTACGAGATTATTTTATTTACAAGATTCTGATATCAGTTATTAGCTAAGACTAAACTTTGATACTCAAGCAAAAATAAACTTCTTTGTGCTTTCATGAGGCTGTTTGGTGGTTATATACAGCCATCTCATTCTGAAAAAAGGATATGCTTTCCCACATGGTTGTGGCAATATCAATACTGTACAATTATATTTGACTTGATCGATTTTTTGGAAATAACTATTTCCACTCTGGATTTAATAATAGTGTTACGACTCCTTATTAATTATAGAATTAATTGACGTGGTGAAAGAAGTAAATTAATTAAGAATTAAATTTATAATTTTTGCAGCGGTTTGGTTAGGAGACTTACAAAAAAAGTAGAAAAGAAAGAATCAGAAGCGATGAACAAGGCGATAGTCTTGGTATGAAAGAATCGAATGTATGTGCACCTGCGAATGTTTGCTATTAACTTAATGGGTTTGTTGGCAGTTTATTTAAGTGCATTTTTAATTATGAAAAGACGCGGATGCTTTGGCGAATACTTAAACCATTGCTTCAGACCTTCCATTGTGTAGCAGATCGGGAAAGCTAAAAAGAAGTTGGGCATAACTTAAGAAAAGGTCCGGTAAATATTTCTGAATTCTACGTCCATTCTGTTGGTGAATGTATAAAAACACCATAGTACCTTTGTGCTCTATGTGTGATGCCGCGATTCGCTTCGTCGTTTTACGACAAAGGAACAAAAAGTTAGTTGCTGTATTGAGCCTGAAGAGAAGAGACTTAAAAAGACGGAGTTCTACACTGCGGATGGAGGGAAAAGGTTCTATCAGATCGTCTTTATAAGGCATTGCAACTCTTGCAATGAAGGAATTAAGAAATCTGCTGGAAGAAGGCGCTAGGGCTCTCTGATGAATAGGTGATTTACGGCATATAGAAGCGAAACTCAACTCTGCACTTAAATGACCGCTGCACGGAAACATTAACAGAATAACGTAGGAGAGATCATATACCGAAGAGCAATGAGCGTTAAGAGAGAGGAGTGCGTTCATTGTGTATGCAGAGCGCACGGTGGTAAGTGCCCAACACTAACCACCCAAGGCCGATCTCTTGTGTGTGTGTTTAAGTTCGGGGGAGCCATTCTCTCCAAATAGAAACCTTCAGTGAGGGTCCCACTGAGGAATATTACACGCTTTGGGACGTACCCACTTGAACTGGATTAATACACCAAATTGGAGTGAACTTGTAGGTACAAAATTTTTTGTAGTACACTGTCGTGCAAAATTTAGGACGAGACGATTTTTCGAATATAAAGTCGTGCATAAGTGCTCCACATCGACTCAAATCATACCATAAGATTCCCAAGATGTAAGAATATAGGACAAGTGAGCAAAGCCGTCCAAACAAGTGAATCCAAAAAGGATACAAGAGGCACTCTCATTGAAAAAGGTAGCTTCGAGCACAACTGGACAGAAGACAGAAACTTTCATGTGACAGGCGGCTGCCAAAAAAGAAATCCAGTATTTTTAGGGATAAAAAAAAAATCGTCATAGAAGACTGCAGTTTGCTAAAAAAGAAGTATTAAAACACTACAGTTAGTGACCATAGATTCGTGAGATGTAAGATGCACCTCAACACTAAACTCCGAACGTGGCAAGCTCATAAGACAAACAAAATGTATTGACATAACGAACCTTAAAAAACGCCATAATACCTTCAAGTTGGAACTGAAGAAACAGATTCTCTGCTTTAGAAGGCCCTATCATCAGGGAAGAAGTGGATATGTCTGAAGTTAACAGAGAAAAGCAACCAAGGCTCTGTGATGGAAACAGAAACAAAATTAGCTGGGTGTAAGAGAACAAGTTGCATGTGAACAAATTATCAGGAAAAACCAAAAATGTTGATGCAAAAAGAAGAGAGATGAGGACAACTAAAGAGAAGATGTGACTTCCAAAGTGGAATATATAGAGCTATGCAAAGACAGTACGAAAAAGTATCACTGAAGACGTAAGGGAAATTCAATTGTGAACTAGTGAGGAAAGCAATTGGAAAACAACCAAAAGCCTAAAGATAGCAAAGGGACATTCTCTGTAAGGGAAGAAAAACAGATTAATGGCACTGAGAAAAGAAGATGGTTCTTATATTAACAAGAAATCAGAGGGGAAGAAACTTTTGACGAAGAGTGAAAGATTTCGCTACTCCAATTTATATGAAAGGGATGTGATACATATTACTCCAGACATCATGTAAGGTACTAGTACCAGAGTTGTTCCTGTTCTCCCAGCAGGAGTTGCACATGCAAAAAAACAAGAACATGAAGTGGGGAAAAGCTCCAGGAGAAGATGGAATTACTGTAGACATCATACAAGAAAGCAAGTGGAGAAATCAAGGAAACAATACTCGCCCAAATTTTCACTCGATGCCTTAATGAAGGGAAGATTCCTGAGGATTGGAACAAGGCTACAATGATCCTGGTACATAAAAAAGGGGTGACATTGAAGATCTCAGGAACTACAGAACCTATTAGCCTCCTATCAGTGGTTTATAAAATCTTCACTAAAGTTCTTTCACACCGTTTGAAGGTGTAACACTGAGACATGGCTCGAACCGAAGAGAACAAGCTGGATTCAGGAGTGGTTAAGCAGCACTATAGATCATATCCACGTACTGAGAGAACTAATTGAAAGAGCGAGGGGATATGAGACTTCCATTGTGCATGTCTTTTATTGATTATGAAAAAGCCTTTGATTCAAGTGAAACCATCAGCAGTTACAATGGCTCTGAAATCCTGCGGTATTGAAGATGCATGCATTAATATTATTAATAACATCCATGAAAATGCGAGTGCAAAAGATTCGGCTGTTTGAAAATACAACACACTATAAAAATTGGAAAAGGGAGTGAGACAAGGTGACACCATTAGTCCCGAAGCTCTTTAATGCCACATTGGAAAATGTCTTTCAATCACTGAACTGGGAAAACAATAGGATAAAGATTAATGGAGATTATCACAACCCAACTTCGTTTTGCTGATGACATAGTCATTTTTGCAACTACCACATCAAGAGCTGCAGAGTAGGATCCAGGAACTTGCTGACAAGAGTAAAGAACTGGGATTAAAAATGAACTTTCAGAAGACAAAAGTGTTCAATGCTTTTACAAGAAATGAAGATTTATCGATTGATAGGAGAAACGCTGGAGATAAAAGACACGTACGTTTATCTTGGATAGCAGATATCAAGTGAAGGTCACATTGATAAAGAAATTAATCGGCGTACAAATCTTGCCTGGAGAGCTTTTGGAAGAAAACAGAATAAATTTTAAAGAGCAATATGGCACCATTATATCTTAAAAGAAAAGTGTTTGATCAATGCATCCTTCTAGTGCTTACGTGTGGTGCAGAGACGTGGACCTTAACCAAAAGAGACATACAAAGACTACAGACAACTCAAAGTATTATAGGAGAGGTGCATGCTTGGTGTAACCAGGAGAGTAAGAAGAGGGACTCGTGGATCCGAAAAATGACACGAGTGGAAGACATCATGATCAAAGAGTTAAATCCCTGAAATGGCAATGGGTTGTATATACTGCCAGAAGGACAGAACATCGATGGACAGACGAAATTTTAGATTGGATTCCAAGGGACAGGAAAAGACTCAGAATAAGACCACATGGGAGATGGGTGAATGAAATTCAAAGTATGCGTGGGTGACATGGAGGAGACTTGCACAAGACAGACCGTTGTTAGGAGGAAACTTGGGGAGATCTTCGTCCAGCAAGTGGATTGATAATGGTTGACAGCATGCATGATGATGATGATCACCCCTGACCGCGTTGCTAAGGATTTCCAACGTCTGTCCATGCTGAGGACGAGACTGTCAAGTAGCTGTTGAGGCATCGCGGCCGATTCTCTTGCAGCGCCAATCGCAGCTGCGGAATCGTTGCTGGCGGCTGGTGACGTGCTTTAGGCACTCGCTATCCTGTTGTATTGTTAAAAAAATTGGATCTTGTATTAAATGTTCGATATGCATTTTTGAGGATATGGGAATGAAATGCATATGTGTTTTACACTGTGTCACATTATACAATATATGTATGTATTGTGTATCAAGAAGATATATGTGTGTTATCCAGAACAAATAAAAATAAACTTCTAATAAAAAAAAGGATTCTAAATACTGTAAAAAATTAATAAAAAAATACCGTGTCTCCGAAAAACCTTACAATATCCATAACCAGTTTATGCCAAAACTAAAGGAATAAATAATCGCTTGTGTATATTTTTTTTTTTGGTTGGCTTAACGAACACGATGAGCAACTTAATTGATCATAAACAGTCATCAGTTCCAAATTTTGGGCCACTTGTTCCATGGTAGCAAAGGAGCCAATGCTGCAAGAAAATTTCCTAAACACGAGATGGGACCGGTATTGCCGGCGATACCCATCTTGGACGAACGAACAGAAGTCAGCCCCTGTACCATTGGGCCACCAGAACGACTCCCTTGTGTTTCGATACTTAGTACAACACGGTTTTAAAACAATCTTCTTAACAACCGTACTCGCTGACGTTATTTTTGTGAGGAAAAGTGAAAATAAAATCCCATGAAACGCCACAAAAAGCCTACTTTCAGTTTAAAATTTCATATTAATTTTCACAGCGTGAACGATTTTTTTTTAGAAAACGAAACAGACTAAAATAAGAGATTTTTACCTGACGTCCGCACCGTCTTCTATCGTTTCAATACAAATCATGCATTTATCTTCTTCTTTGTCCTGCGTTCTAAAAAGTAGAAGAAGGGGTATAAAAATACTAAAGTAAAATAAATTGGACTTTTAAGAAATTAACTACACATTACGGTTTAATGGCATATAAAATTATCAAAGAATGCTAGTTCATGCAGTGTTATACAAGAAAAATGAGTGTGAAAATTCACAGAAAATTCCTAAAGTAACTTGCAGCAAATCTCTCTGGAAGTGCCCTGATATATTTGCATAATAATATATGGAACTGCTCTAACATATATATTTATATCATCATGAACCATTATCAATCCACTGCTGGATGAAAAGATACTCCCTAAGTTTCTCCCAAAACTGTCTGTCTTGAGCCTGTTTCCTCCATATCACCTCCAGCATACTTTCCAATTTCATCCATCCATCTCCCATGTGCTCTTCTTCTGGTTCTTTTCTTGCCTCTCGTGGAATCCAGATCTAAAATTTTGGTTGTCCATCGGTGGTCCGTTCTTCTGGCAACATGTCCAAGCCCATCGCCATTTCAGTGATTTCACTCTTGTCATGATGTCATATACTCCGTGTCATTTTCCTAATATCAACAAGTTCCTCTTTTTATCTTTCCTGGTTACACCAAGTATGCATCTCTCCATGCTGCTTTGAAGTTGTCTGCAGTCTTGTGCATATCTCTTTTAGTTAAGGTCCATGTCCCTGCTTCCTAACGTAAGCACTGGGAGGATGCATTGATTAAAGCACTTTTCTTTTAGGACCTTTAATGGCGTACTGCTCCTTAAATTGAGCTATATGTGTACATATGTATATATATATATATATATATATATTGTTTTAAGAGCACATTGTAAACCATTATCAATCCATAGCTGAATGAACGTCTCCACAAGTTTCTTCCACAACAGTCTCTTTTGTGCCAGTCTCTTCATGCTTTCATTATGAAAGATGAGTAGATCGCATCCACCCATCTCCCATCTGGTCTTCTTCTGTGTCTTCTGTGTCTCTGGTTTTCTTCATGCGCATAAAATTAAAGGTTGGGACTGATACGTGATGGAGTCATGATGCCAACCTAGGATGCCATCATGGCGAGTCTGTTGTGCGATGTTTGTGAGCCTTTGGGGGGAGGGAGTGGCTTCATGATACATAAATGGGCTTTAAACAATGTACAGGGGATTATTGAAAATAATGAAAACTTATCTCCGCTTCCGAAAACAGTGACTTTGGTCCTGTGCTGCTTTTTGAGTAAAACGAGCCATGTAGCTATAATTTGTTTTTGTAAAGGGTCTATGTGATGGCATTGCTTAATCAAGGTGTTTCCATCATTTCGTTCCGGAAGGCGCTAATCGGAGATTCCAAAGACAACAGAATTTAGGAGCCAGATCTGGTTGGTGCGTTGGTAACCACAGTGGCACAGGTATTGGGGGTATCGAGAGGTACCGTGTCGAAGGTCATGACGGCCTACAATGTTCACGACACAACATCATCTGCGAAACACAGCCTGTGGAAGGAAATCTAAACTCACAGCGAGAGACGGAAGGACATTAAAGAAGATTGTGACAGCAAGGAAGAATACGCGACGACGAAAATGACTGGTGAGCTTAATGCACATCTTGCAGCTCTAGTATCGATCCATAGTGTGGGAAGGGATTGCATAACTTTAATATTAACGGGGAAACTAGATTGCAGCGCACCCAAGGTGTCACAGGTAGATATGAAACGGAGACTACAGTGGTTTCCACAGGAACATAAAACGTGGACTGCGGATGAATGGAAACATGTCTTGCTTTCCGATGAATCAAGTTTCTCACTACTCCTCACCACAGGACGGGTGTACGTGTGGAGAACTCCCGCAGGGAAGCCTACAACCCAGACTGCCTCCTTCAGCACTGAAGCATGGGGAGACGGTTCTGTAATGGTTTAGGCGATGATCTCGTGCTTTGAAGCAGATCTCATTATCACCTTACGTGAACGGATCACTAGCAGTGACTATACTTACTCGTTTGGCTGATCATGTGCATTCAATGCCGCAAACATTGTTTCCGTCAGAAGATTGCACATTTTGGGTGATGTGCCCAGAATTACAGAAGTCCATTTATTCCAATCATGGTTTGAGGAATATGAGGATGAAGTTGCACACCTTCCCTAGCCAGTTACAATCACCAGATTTAAACATCATTGAGCCCTGGGGTCTGTGTTGGAAAACAGGCCGCCATCTACATTATCCTTTTCCGGCGTCTGTGTAATGAATTGAAGCAGTTTCTGCAAGAAGAATGAGTAAAACATACCATTTGTATCCAGGACTTGTATGCGTCCATTCGAAGGAGGATTCAAGCAGTTATAAATGCCCAAGGGTGTTACCTTTTACCATATTAAGTGCGTAACACCTATTGTTTCAAGGCGTTTCCATGCTGGTTGCTTCTGCCGTATGGGAATATTAACTTAGCTGGGATCCTACTGCAGAAAATTTTGTGGCATGATTGAGGGTCTGGCATCCCAGCTAGGAGGACAGGCGATGCAGGAACGGCCTTGTTTTTGCTCCTTTTTCTGTTCTTGGGTTTGCCAGATTGACCTGTTTGCCGAAACGCGAATAGGTTTTTGTCTGGAGCTGTGGGTACGGTCGAGCTATTGAATATCAGCGCATCCTACTCCTGGGACCACTTAGCTATTCTGTTCTTCTTCAACGTGCTTTGCACCTTTATAGTTCTGAGATCTAACAAGGGCTTTACAATCTCGCTATGACATAAAAGAAATTCATGGTTCTATATATAGCTTCAGTACGGAAATCATATGTTATCAGATCAAATTATTTAAAGTATATTAATAAATTAAACATTATTTTACATTTACCTGTTGGTATACACAGAAAACGCACTGTTTTGCTCTCCAGTATTGCGGAAACGTCTTCCGT